>CM076987.1:13511759-13814259 GCA_039105355.1 Benthosema pterotum
TTCCTTCTTTTTTGGCTAATCCTCCCTACTGTAGAGTGGTGACCATATAAGGAGTTCCTCCCTGTCCCCAGTGAGCCACTGGAGTAAAACAAAACCCTAGTTTCAGTTCAACCAATCAGGGTAGGAGGGCATTCCGCCGGTCAGGATCGAGTGGGGGTGAGCCTTGGTGTATGTGCTGTTGGCCCGTCGCACTCCCCCCACCATTGAGTGTGTGCATGTGCACATCTTGTTACCGGGGGGAAGGGACGGGATGGTTTTCCAATTCACCCGAATCAACCGGTAGGGACACACCCTGCTGAAGCCAGCGAGGCTTTTATTGAGCCTCTCTACAAAGCTGTGTTTCACTATGACTGAGTCAGTGATGATTCCGGTATGACTGAGAGTGGGAGTGATGAGGGAGATATTACCCTGGCAGGGTGGCTGCATGGGGAAATGAATTCCTGAGCTGTTGGATACTACATGGGCTGATGATTTCCAATTCCCAAAGACTCCTCCCCTTCATTTCATGCTAAGAGGCTGAATGATTTATGGAATTTTGGGGCTGTTACGATCACCGATACGTCAGAGGATAACTGATTTGCAACTGATAGTGACTGATCTTAGAACTACAGTATAGATGATTGGGTCATTGGAGCAGGAGACATGCCACCAGCACCCACAGCAGCGCCCAGGACCTTCTAGGCGACAGCACTAACCACTTTGCCACCGTGCCCCCAGCTTTACACTTGTTAACAATAGTGGCCACTTTCTGCATTTCATCAAACAATTAGAGCCACACAAATATTCACTTCTGTAAGGACAGTTTCGAAATGCAGCTGTCCGGTGCCCTGGTTTTGAAGGAGTCAAGGGATCCATGTGTCTCAGCCATGACTGTTGGTACTAGGGCAGTGGTTTTTTCAACCAGTGGTCCTTGAGAGGATTCTAGGTGGTTCCCAGCTAAATGATGTAACTCTTGAGAGCGTAAAATGAAATGTAACATTTTTAAATGTTAAATTTTACTCTCTCAAAAGTTAAATCATATTTAAACACCTGAATTACTACATTTTTCAAGAATCCACACAATTAGAAAAAATCCAAATTGTGGACAAAACTTGAAAATCCTTGGTTTTGGGTCTGAGAGACTAAACTCAAGTGGTTGTTGTCCATGGCTAAAATGCAGAAAACACTGTACTAGTGCTTTCCACAAATTTTGGCAGCATAGGGGCGAAAAGTCCCATTAGCCAAACCTTCATGTCCCATCTGTTTACAATACAAGCCATTCTCAGAAGCCATGCATGGGTGGCCGCAGTAGCAAGACCTGAAGGGATTAATTCTATCCAGGACAGCATTGTCTGCAGCTGCTGATGCTGCACCCTGCAGCTGGTGGCTGCTGCTGCACCCTGCTGCAGCTGGCTAAAGGAATGCATACCTGGGAGCACAACAGCATGCGATACAATGGGAAAAAAACTACTCTCTCTACTAGTTTGTACATCTTGTTTTTCAAGGTCATTCTCTCAATCTGCAGTTTTGCTGTAGGAGGCTGTAGCTATAGGGTATATACAGCCTAATTGGGGTGTGGGTGTGGGTGTGTGTGTGTGTGTGTGTGTGTGTGTGTGTGTGTGTGTGTGTGTGTGTGTGTGTGTGTGTGTGTGTGTGTGTGTGTGTGTGTGTGTGTGTGTGTGTGTGTGTGTGCATGCGTGCTTGTGTTTCGGGTTTCCTTTTTGGAGTTACAGCCAGGCAGCATTAGTAAAAGTTTTAGTAATATTATGCAGAAAATCTGGCAGGAGAAGATATGCCAAACATCCATTTCCATGAGACCTTTTTTTTATTATCCGTACCCAAGCTTGTGTTTTGGAAAGGTTTTGTACAAAAAAAAGCCATTGCCTTAAGGTCTGAAGAAAAATAAACAAATAAAAACTTAGTTTGAAAGAAGTGCAGTACTTTGCTACCAGTGGAGGTAGAACATACTCCCATCAGTAGCAATGCTCTTTTTTTGTTGTTTTTGTTCCAGAAGTGTCTGGGGCGTCGATGGTGTCTGTCTCAGGCTTGGTCATAAATGATTCTGTCTTTAAAAAGTACTAATATTAATATAACATGATATTGGTATTGTGCTCAATGTGATGTGGTTGTGGTCATTATGTGGAAACAAACAATATGGTCATCAACTATGTTTTGTCACAAAGGACAAAAATGTACTCATGATGATGAGGTGAGGTGGCAGATTGGCAGAGTGGCAGATTTGTTTGGAAAATCGCAAATACAGTTCTCCTGGCAGAAAAAGATTGGTTAGGTAATTATAGGCGACTACAAGTGAGGCTGCAGTTATTGGTAGTAGTGTTCAACGATAGTGGGTCGGGTACTTTTTAATCCAGTTAAAAAAAAACACTGCCCACACAACAAAGATATCTTCATGGACAAAAAATGCAGAAACGCAATGAGCACAGGAGGAAATCAGGTTTCAATTGTAGGATATTTGCTTTACACTTATTAGGTGCCAAATCCATATTATTCCAGCTTCGCCCATGCAGCCTCCGCATCAATAAACACCAAGCACTGTGGACTCACTGGACCAGTAAGGCTGGTATTAATGTTATTGGATGCAGCATACAGAGCTTTGGCTTTGCTGGGGACGTGTTGCAGTCGGTGCAACATAAAAACATGAACAAACGGACAGCTATCTTAGTGATTTCCAAGCGCAAGCTGCATTTCTCTCCCCTATTCTAGTATGATGACGTGCGCTAATGAACAATGACCTCATCCTTTCTCATATGGGCTCTGTTTAGCATGACTACACGGATGCTTTTCTAAAGCAAATAGCTTAGCCTACAATTGACACCCGTTACTGCAATGATTTTCCCCTGTGTTCAATGCGTTTCTGCGAATGTGTGTGGACAGTGTGAGCAGGGATATATAGTTTTTTTTTTTTTTTTTAACGGAGACCATGGCCTACTTGTGCACACTGCTCCACCAAGTGCTGATCTAGTTAGCCTCCATTTGAATTTAGGTGTTTGCGTGTGGCTGAAAGGCCCAAAAACACACAAAAAATGTATTTGGAAAAAGTTGACTTTTATGTTATAGGTCCTTTAAAAGGTAAATATTCTAATTAAATCCTTTTTGTCTTCCTGCAGGTGCACTGAGCTTGCCGGATAGTCTGAACCTGCACCGGGACCCCCAGTGCCCTGGGAGGGGCGGCGGCGAGGGTCACCATGGCTACACGCAGTGTCCCGGGGCTGGGAGGGGCGGCGAGGGTCACCACGGCTACACGCAGGCCGAGCTACGCACGCTGGAGCAGTCCTTATTGGCCACCAGAGTCGGCAGCATCGCCGAGCTGAGTAAGATGCGCCCAATCACGAGTCGCCCTATTTAAATCCAACAGTTCTATCATAAATGTTTTTCAGTAGACTATACATTCGACATCGGCATCTAAAGTCTGCATGTCTGTGCGATAACGTCTTCAACAGTAATCCCTCGGCCACCACTCACCTCTAGAATGGCTGAATTCCAAACATTGCTGACCCACAAAATTGCCAACCTGACCTGTGCTCCGAAGAGCACTATTTCTAGTTAATAGCACTATTTCTAGTCCTCCTCTGAGTTGGGAAGGAAAAACAATGCGTTCAATGAACGCTCAGGGATTTTACTTCAAAGTTTCGTAGCATGATTTGTAGCAAAAGTTTAAAGGTAATTGATGCAACTTTTAGCCAAAAATCAAAATAGATAATTATACATATATAGCTATGTTTTTTTGCCTTTTACCCTCTACTGTACGTTGCTTCTATTTTGACGCTGCAGCTGTTTCACTGCAGACAGACACTTGCTTCATCCTGCAGACGACACAGAACTTTGTTGTTGTCAACAAATCATGAAAACGAAACAATGACAGGCTCAGGGAAGGCGGGGTGAGGCAGCGTTTTAGCCAATCACATGTTTGTACACACTAAAGTTGCCCTTATTACCTTTAAAGACTGTGTACAAAGGAATGTGGCACACTGATCCACTGCCTGTAGAATCTACAACTTCTCCCCAAAGACAGAAGAGACTGTGAAAGAGTGCAGTGCGCGCGCACACACACAAGCCATCAAGGAGGTCTAGACAGACACACACACACACACACACACACACACACACACACACACACACACACACACACACACACACACACACACACACACACACACACACACACACACACACACACACACACACACTCTCCATGGAAACCATGCAAGGCATCAAACTGTGCGCAATTAGACGTTCAGAGTCGAAGACACCAACTCTGGGGGGATGGCACCCCTCTCTATAGCCAAACCCAACGCTCTGCTACTCTGCTTCACTGCACCCCTTTCTTCTATGTCTCTTTCTCTCTCTCCGTCTCTCTCACACACACACCCCCCACACACAGTTTTTAGCTCTAATATTTTGCTTCTAGGGTGTCCCTGGAACTGCATATTCAGACAGGAGTGAAACCAATTCCCGACCTGGGCATACAGCGCAGTGTACATCGCGACAGATATGAATCTGTCTCGACTGCTGGCCAGCGTACATGAGGCAGTCATGGCATTCAGGGCGGACATTGCCCCCATGCCCATGCCTAGATCCGGCCCTGAGCTCTAAAATGACATTTACTCCACTCCAGTGCAGCCATTAGCAAGAAATGAACCGTGCACAAACACACACACACGCGCGCGCGCACACGCACGCACGCGTCCGTCCCACCCATTCCATTCAGGACCTCTTCTTCTATTACAGCTGTTCTAACAGCTGTTTATAAGACCCTTTATGGTGGGTGCTTAAGTCCAAGGTCAGCTGCTTCAGAGGGGCTTTTAAACTTGTCTTGAAAGGACCAGCCCCCGCCCCACCGTTATCTCCCAGCTCTCTGTCCTGTCCGCTCCATGTGCACGCGTTGGATCACACCGCCTGCCCCCGAGACATACCTGCTCCATCTGTCCCAACTTAAAAGTCGTCAACTGCCTAAACTACAGCGATAAATGTTTGTCAACTATGTTTTTTCATGACCCCACTGACCCCCATCTGAAAATAATGTAGTTCCAGGGACTCAAATAATGAGTTAAAATAATGAGTTTTTCAGAAAACTGTGGAGATTTAAAAGGCATTTGTAGAATTAGATCTTAGGTCAAGACGGATTAAACAACTATCGCCGTGTCATCAAAAACCAGGGCATTTCCTTGCTTGCGGTGATGATAGTATTCCATGCTGTGCAAGTTCCACTATGCGACTCACAAGGAAGTGAGTTGATTACATACAATCTGATTTTGGGTACTGATTCATTTGTTCTGACATTAACGTGAGTGCATTCAATGTATTGTACTGCATTTCCTATATATCTCAAATGTTTTTAAAAACTTTCTTGAGAGCAACAGTTAGCCTTAAATGACATTTACTCCACTCCACAGTGCAGCCATTAGCAAGCAATGACACGTAATAACTCATGATGTTTGAGAGGAGCAGCAGTCAACTCAGTGCTAGATATAATTATCTAATGCACTAGGTTAGGCTATACTAAATGGCCCTTCAAACTGTACGAATGCATCGGAATATAATGTTTTTTGTTTGTTTACCAGACAGCGCAGTCGTAGTGTCCTTTAGTCACTGGGAAAATGGAAACCCTCCTTATCTAAAGCAGAAAAGGCTCTTTTCTTTGCACTGCAGGCATTTTATCGTTTTATTTTTTTCGCTTGATGGTCTACTGTTGTGCTTAAGTGTGAGGTTGTGTTTGGTACCAGATAGACGACGATGCACATTTCAATTCCGGGTGGTAACATTATCACACTTGAGACTTCCGCTGAGACTTGTTGTATAACTTTGTAAGGTGGCTCGCCTGCTATTTCTTATTGTGTTGTTTATGAGCAAAGCATACTGAAGGTGCACAACTTTTTTTTTGCTGAGCCGTTGCTCAGCCTCACTTCACTATGGGTGTGCAGAGAATACACAAATTAATGAGCACACTGGAATATTCACTGTCTGCAAATCTTCCACAGGTAATTCAGCACATTAACTGTGCAGGAAAAACGGTGGTACTAGTGGTACTGCCATATTTATCTCTGAAAGTTGAGGATTAGAAGTATAAAGTATTGAAAAGTGGACACACAGGGCATGGTGGCATAGTGGTAAGTGTTGTCGCCTCACAGCTAGAAGGTCCTAGTTTAGATTTCCGCTGGGAATGCCACTGTGGGTGCTGGCAGCGTGTCTCCTCCTCTGCGTCATCAGTGCCCATACCGAAGGGGGGGGTTGGCGAAAGGGCCATTCTGTGTGGACTTTGCATGTTCTCCCGGTGTCCCCTAGGGTAAATAGCCTCACAAAAACATGCAGTAATCCTGGTCTCCGGACTGGAGGTCCCCTATTTTCCAGGAGTTCTCCAGCTAAATGATGGACTGTTGGTAACCAAAATGGACCCTTATAGATCTGTAACTCTTGAGCGTAAAATGAAACCAAATGGATCCATAAGATTATATTTAAACTGAATCTGAATTATTTAATTTTCAAGAATCTACACAATTAGAACACATAGAAGAATTGTTATTTTGACCAACATGTTGCCAGTTATCTCTCCTAAATTGTGGATATAAACTTGGTAAAATCCTTGGTTTTGGGTCAGAGAGACTAAACCTCAACATCAAATGCAGAATAAATAGTGGGCCCTTGTATAAAAATGGTTGAAAACTGCTGTCTCATATACAGTATTCTCTCACATTGTATATGCCTTCTATATTCTATAGAGCCTCTGTATTCTATATTCCCTCAGAATAACTCAACCCCAGAGGACAGACGGCACACACCGCTCAGGCAGGCGTGAAAACAACAACACCTGGCTGACGTTTGATTCCTGATTAACTTGCTGCCTGCGTGGGCGTTTGTCTCCCAGCAGAGAGTGCTTCCAGCTGGGCGGAGCGACCCCCAGGGTCAGCACAGAGAATAAAGCAAGGAAGAAAAAGACATGTGGTGGCGGTGCTGAATGTACTTAAAATAGAGCGCTATACTGTAGCTGTCACAGGCTGAGAGCGTTTTCCTCATTCACTGGGCAATGTCATGTGCATTCAATAGCACTCTTTCTCTTCCTCTGTCATGGAATAGTCTAGTCCAGGGGGTTTCAACCTCCAACTTAGCTGGGGACCACCTGGAACCCTCTCAAGGATCACTGGTGGTCCCCGGACCACCGGTTGAAAACCTCTGGACTAGTCCATGGGATGCAACTATATTATATTCCAGGCTATTAAATGCATAGTGCAGATTTTTGGAAGTTAAAGGTAGGGGAAGTGATTTCACTTTTGTCAGATATCACCCCCCAAAAAAATTATAAGGTGTGCAGACCATACATATATATATATATATATATATATATATATAATATATATATATATATATATATATATATATATATATATATATATATATATATATATATATATATATATATATATATATACTGTATATGTGTAGGCTGGTACTACACGGCTGGTACTACACGATGAATGTCAAATCACTTACCCTAAGTTGTATGAAATAATCGCCATTAATATAGTGGTGTCAACTGTATTGATTGATTGCCAGAGAAACGTAGTGGGAGTTCTGCTCTGGTTTTGGTCAATATTAAGTAGTTCTGGTCCTTTTGGGGAGGGGGGGGGGGCGTACTTTACACAGGTAAAGTAAATGAAATGGCTATAGCCAGCCATTTTCTTTTCATCTTTTCAAGTACTTTTTGAAAAGTCTATGAGGAAAACGAAAGGGGGAAATATATTCTGGAACAGGCGCCCTGATGTCACTGAGGAGCTTCAATAGCTTTGATTCCCAATCAATGATGTCACCAGAGGACATGGGGTGTCTAAACTGCACGCGAACACAAAACATTAGCGAGGGTTGTTTATACGAAGACGGCTTTGAAAAGTGGTCGCTTGAGAACAGCAGAGACGGGCCCATTACGGGCGCAAAGTGATTGTGTTACCGTAATTGCAGAGACCTCTAAGAAAGTCAAGGGCTGGCTGACGGATGAACAGCATGTAGGAGCAGATCGCGGCTCCACGAGAAGCCACAGAGCTCCCTCGTCGATGTCAGGCACATTAAAAGCGTGACACGTGCGAGCCATTATGGGCAATTAACCTGAAATTTAACAACAAGATAAGCTGGAGGTAAACTGGCCGCGCCACGCATAATGTCAGGGCAATTTCACGGCCGACTTAACTTACAAGTGTCAATTTGCGAGTAATAAAAGCGGGTGGTTAAAAAAAAATAACAATCTATAAGATAACACAAATTATTTCATTGTGAGGTTCGTTGAATAGCAAACCCATACGATTCAGTCCATTCGACAGTCACGTTGTATGGACGGTGCTTGATGGAGTTGCAGTTTTACACAATACATGTTTTCTTTGTTTATTCTGTTCCATATTGTGTGTGTGTGTGTGTGTGTGTGTGTGTGTGTGTGTGTGTGTGTGTGTGTGTGTGTGTGTGTGTGTGTGTGGTGTGTGTGTGTGTGTGTGTGTGTGTGTGTGTGTGTGTGTGTTTAGATCTATAGATGCTCAAAGTAAGTAGTGAAAAGTAACAGTTAAGTACTTAATGGTACTAGAGGAAACTTTAATAGACACAGACACGGCCCCCCTGTGTCTAAGCACAGAACTAAGAAGCACATTGTAATTATGTTGTGACCAGGTGTGTGTGTGTGTGTGTGTGTGTGTGTGTGTGTGTGTGTGTGTGTGTGTGTGAGTGTGTGTGTGCGCGGGTGCAGCAGACAGTTCATCTGTCAGCAGAGCGCCCTGTGCTCCACTATACGGGGCTTCTTGGCGCACGCGGGGCAGTCTCTGGGTAAATAAACGGCGTAATGTTATACAGTGTAGGCATTTAACAATGAGGCCCTGCTCGCGTTCCAAAGGGCAGGGCGTGCCCCCCTGAAGCAGAGGACACATGCTGAATATATTACACACTGTTCCAGGGGTAGAAAATCTAGGGGTGATTTTTTTAACAGGGCTCCACCATGACTTTAAGATATGGTCAATATTAAGTAAGGAGGTCGGGGTTCGATTCCTGGCCGGGTCACAGAAAAAAGATGGGACCTAATGCCTCCCTGATTGGCACTCAGCATAGGTTCCTGTGACATACTAGCATCATGGGTGTACCAGGGGGTGTAGCGGTACTTGTACATCATGCTGCTTCACGCTACACAGGAGATCGGGTCCTGGCCCATGGGCCTCATGGCTCGACAAGGTTTACTTTTACTGTATAGTAGTGTCACCAACGTCAATTTTGCTATCATGCTATTTTAGACAGCAGATTTGTTGCACTATGGGAGCTAAAATACCAGCGGAAAGTTTGGTGGAATGCATTGGAGTCAGTGAGAACTCAGTGAACTAACATTATTTCTATTTTACCTTTTTGTAAAGTAATCGCTTCTGGAAAGTAACAGAAATCATACCGGTATAACACATTCTAGTCTGCTGTGTTGCTTTTTGACATGTAGGCCTGCATAACACTGTGTAACTGTATTCGCAATGAGTATGTTTCTGAACGTACCAACTATCGTGAGAATGCCAGCCGTCTCCTGTCCAGCAGCCAAATCTGGCGAGACCTCCGAGAAAGGAACTATATAGATGCTGCCCTTTTGATCCTATTAGAGAAATGTTTTTTGGACTTGCATTCAGACACAAAAAAATCACAGGTTTCTGTGAGAAATTTGTCAATGTCATGTTGGTTCCCCTTTAAGTCTTACTTGTCACAACACAGTTGTACAGAGATGTACCCTGTTCCATATACTATACTATACTATACTATACTATACTATACTATACTATACTATACTATACTATACTATACTATACTATACTATACTATACAGCACACCTGGGCATTATGCAGCCCTTTGGCTGACCATGACTGGCCCATGAAAGGCCTACTTGGAAATTAGAAAATACACCATGCAATACAATAACTTAACTCCTGCCTCCTGTCGTGAACCTGTTTTGCATTGTTTTAGAGATTTTGAAAACACCAAAACCCCACTTTTTTGTATAATAATACCCTTGATAGATTGTCAAACCAATGCCATTTACCCAATTTACCCTTTGATATTCAATGTTAGTGAGTTCTATAGCCTGAAGCAGTAAGGTTGACTCCAAAAATAATAATCCAGGTCCACAACAATTAGTCCCTCCCCAAACCGGCCTTGTCCAATAGGCATGCAAGAAGCGGAAGGCTTGATCAAGAAAGCTTGACCTGCATAGCAACAGTTACTAAAGTATTTGGACTGGCATTGGACAGTGAACAAACCAAAAGGTGGGGTTTTGAGAAGTGCTCATTGAATGTTTAACTGTGTACTTGCACAAAAAAAGAAATGGTACAAAAACAAAACAACATGGCTCTAAAGCAATGTTCTTGACAAATGTGGGTTTCTCTTACAACCAGAGCAGAATGCCGTACTACTTTTATATAGAAATTAAATTAATATCATGCAGATACACTAGCCTTTTGGCCCGGCCCTCCACAAAATTTTCTGTATCACGTTTGGCCCATTGGGAAAAATAATTGCCCACCCCTGCTGTCCAGTATGGAGCGATGTTGACACACTCTGTGCACTCACCATTTGCATCAACAATAAAACTAAATCGTCCACAGTTACAGTAAAGTGGCACTGTGCCACTGTGGCCCATTTATTTCTTTTCCCCCTTAGTTTTGACAATAGTTATTGAGTCATATAGGGTCGTTTTCCTCAACAGTTTAATGTTTTTTTCCCCATCAAATAAAGGAATCTCCTCTCGGAGAAAAAAGCTGGAAGAGCTACTGCAGGGCTCAATAGTACTTCGCTTAAAAAGGATTATGGCAACACAAATTGCAATTCTTGTCATGTTTGCCTTTCTGGGGCAGTGATTTGCTTGTATGCTCCCCGTGTTAAGCTCTGTATTATACGCGACGCGTCCAAAAAGCAAATCGAAAATGATTTTCTCCTCTCTCTCAAAAGAAAATGCTTCCTCTGCTACTCTTTTTTTTCCTCCTCCTTCCACCAAACACACATTTGAGAAGAATAATGTTACGCCACGTACGATTTCACCCACATTTACACGGTATGTACCGCATGACTCACCCGGACCAAATAGCATGTCTATGCTGTTATTATACATCACGCCAACATAGTAGGCTCACAGGTGAAGCAATGAGACCCCAAGCTGTCTGAGCTATTTTTCACCAAGTATATATTTTCTTCATGCATCATCTCTCTCTCTCTGCCTCTGTCTCTCTACTACTCACAAAGTAGCTGACCTAATTCTGAGCATAGAAAGAAGACAGACAGACAGACAGACAGACAGTCAGAAAGACAGACAATAAATTCTCATGACCGCATCAAGGCCCTGTATTCTGGGGCAGTAAGGGGAATTTCACCCTATGTGAAAAAAAGACATTAAGAAGAATTAGAATGACATTAAGAAGAATTTGAATACTTTCCTGAGGGTCTTGAAAAGGCTAAAATGTCCCCTTTAATGTGTAGCCTGTTTGTTTGGAGGAGGAAACACACATAGAAAACGCATGTGAGGTTTAGTAATAAAGTATCAAGGCTTTTAAATGTTTGAAGGTGTGATTGATGCAGTAGTAACACCATAAAGCTGGCAGGCAGCATCTGGCAGTACACAGCCCCCCCCCCCCCCCCACCACACACACACACACACAACTAAGCCTGGGAGAGACAGCGAGTGCAAAAACCGGCAGTGGCAGCACACCGGGGAATATCCAGTGCTGCTGGTAGTGTTTTATCAGGCAGCCCCAAACCCTTAACCTAACCTTAAAGTTAATATATATGTAACTTTTTAGCCAAAATTTATAATAGATATATAGGTACAGTATATTTTTTGCCTTTTCCCCCTATACGTTGCTGATGCTGCAGCTGTCTCCCTGCAGACAGACACTTGCTTCGTCCTTCGGTGTAGAACTTTGTTGTTGTCAACAAATCATGAAAACAAAACATGTAAGGGTGAGTTAGATTCTGGTTTTAAACAAATGTCAAACACAGTGTTTGTAAACACTAAAGTTGCCACTATTACCTTTAACCTTGCCTCGACACTCAGGCTTTCATTTTCGTCCATGTTGCGCACCCTTACCCTATCCATAACAGCAAGCATGGCACAATGTGGAACTGCCGTGGCAACTGTTTCTGGGGATTACTTCCCATGTTGTCCAGCAGCAGTAAACTGCTGCTCCCAGCAGTGAGAGTGTTCAATAAAGGTGGCTCTGGGTGCCTCAGGTGTTTAGCTGTTTTAGCAGCAGCATCTTCCTCATCAGCCTCTGCAGGCCACCCTTCCTCTACCTAAGCTGGCTCGAATACATGAAGGCTCGGCCCAAATAATACTCGGACCACCTGAAAGGTTGCGACATTGAGGGGTCAGAAAACTATAAGCTCTTGTGAGGGCTGGAGCCCTGGGAAAGACGGAAAAAAAGAGGGACATCTCCAATTTTTTTTCCTGAGAGTGTACAAATGTGAACCAAATGGGCCCTAGTGGGTCCATTTGGTTCCATTTGTTCACTTTCAGACCTGTCCTAAAAGAAAAATCATTAACATGGTGAGAAAACTTGATGGTAGAGCTGCCATTGGACTGATCCCATGAAGTGAACAGTTTGCGTCAGTGTAACTCTGTCTATACTCAGGGCCGGGTATTATTTGGGCCAAGCCTTCCTGTACCGCTGGCTCCTTTCCAGGGGAAGCAGCAAGCATTTCTACTCCAACTGAACGTCTCACCTTATCTCCAAGGGAGATGCCAGCCATCCAGTTGGAGAAAACTCATTTCGGGCCGCTTGTAAGTTGCGACCTCATTCTTTCGGTCATGACCCACGCTTAAAAATTGCGGGATATAAAAAAACATAAAGTAACCCAGGAAGGCGGGTCCAAGTGCCATCCAGCCGTTTTCGCTAATTCCCTTGAAAGTGTCCAATGTCTCAGGAGCCGTATAGAGTAGAAAAGAGGAGTATAAAGTGGGGACATAATGGCTAACCTATCCGTAGCTGTAATGGACATGTCAGCCTGACATGTCCCGGCCCCGCCTGCCACCATCTTTCCATTATTCACTTGAGGCCTTGCTGCGCCTCAAGAAAATAACGTCCTAGAAAATGATTTCCGTCCCCATTCCGGTCTTTGGCATTACTATTTATTTTGCTTTTTTTTGCATAGACAATACTCTGGTACTGTGGATTAAAAATGTCCTAGAAAATGATCCTATCATCTTATATACCTTGGTAGCTGCTAAGTCTACTTAATATGCTATCTAAAATACCTAGCTACTGTATGTACTGCAAGTGTTATGGGCTCATATGTACTGCAAGTGTAATGGGCTCATATGTACTGCAAGTGTAATGGGCTCATATGTACTGCAAGTGTAATGGGCTCATATGTACTGCAAGTGTAATGGGCTGATATGTCAGTCCTGCAAGTGCTATGGGCTGATATGTACTAAAAGTGCTATGGGCTGATATGTACTGCAAGTCTAAAGAATTGCATTTTCAGACTGCGGCAGAAGATAGGGAGTGAGTCTGTGGCTCTGATTGCAATGGGAAGTGCATTCCATAGTTTTGGAGCCAGGAGCTTGGAGGAAGAGTTTGGGGCCAGTGTAGTGTTGGCCAGGCGCTTTTTAGGGACTACATGCTAAACAGGGCATTCACACACCATGGCACCGTGGAAAGGCAGTTTTATTTTTACTTCAGTGTCTTCAAATGTATCCAGTCACAACTGCTTGCAGAACCTTGCCTTGATGGACCATGGTTTTAGTGCGGGAACTAAAATCACCAAGATGACTACACCCTTACAGTTTTTCACATTTTTCAAGTGCTAACCACTGTATATAGGGCAAGTCAACGGTGTGATCATGAACCTTTTTCTGAGTAAGGTAGAGATGGCGGCTACAGCTTTGAGCATACAGTACAGTTGGATGCATTAGGTGAGTCATGGATGTCATGGACATACACTCAAGAAATAGCAAAAACATGGTTTGTTTGAATTTACTGGGATGTGGTTGTACAACATGAACCTCTTGACCGCTAGGTTTATTCAACAAAAAAATAAAAAATAAAAACATACAATGGATGCATTAGGTGAGTCATGGGTGTACAGCAGAGGTTCACCAATCAATCCATTTGAAAACACAAATGTGAACTTGAGAAAAAATCCAAGGACAAAGACCAGACCGGACAGAACCTCCATAGATAGCCTGAGGCCACACAACTTGGTCCCCCTGGATTTCCTGACCGAACGCTAATTAATTCATTTGCATTTGATGCATACATTCCCTACAATGCTTTGCGGGTCGTAGGTAAGAGGACGATGGGGAAGCAACACAATGCTTTGTAGTTTAGTTTACCTACCGAGTATGGTGAACGGTGAATCACAAAGTTTGAATTAGGGCTGCAACGATTAATTGATTCATTGCAATCGAATGTACCTGTACTATTAGCTGTCAGATGCTGTGAGACTTTGTGGTACTGTTTCATACCATATATTGTAATAATTCTGACATTTAGGGCATTTATTTCTTGTCTCATCCATTTTTAATATTATTTCTGGGGCGTGGTTACATTTTCAGAGATTTTTGGCCACTTTGGTTCACGGTGTGCTGATTTCTTTTCTACCTTTCCTTACACACTGGGCTGTCACATATTTTATGTATAGAAAATGAGTTTTTTTTTTTAGATTTATTATGTGTATATCTCATTAGGGTGGTTTGGCAATCACTTATGTTGAAGCATTTTCTCTAACAAATTTGCTAGATTTCATGGTCAAATGAGTGAACTAAGGCTCCAACTCGTGTTTGAGATGGTATATATGTATTTTTGACATTTGAGATAGGATTTGTGTTGCCAAAATCAATATAACACATTTTACAAGCCAAAACAGCAGCACAAGATTTTAATTTTTGGTTATACACCTATACAGTATATACACAGCACATTTCTGGCTCATGACAAAATACTGCCGGATATCACTATTAACCCAAAGTCCAGAATGGTATTGCCTACACAAAAATGCATTGAAATAGAAGCACCAAAGACGCAGGATCGAAACGGAACGAAAAGGAAACCTCGGGGCACGGCCTGCTTCACTCTGTCGCATTTTCTTTCCTGTACTCAGAGCTGCTGTGTTGTTCCGTCACGGTCCCTGTACGCCCCTCCCCTCCCGTCCCCTCCCGGCGTGTCCATCTGTCTCAGAGACATCGGGGAAGAAAAAACTGTTGATCGAGAGACTCCTGCGAGAATGACACAGCGCATTAGTTACCAGCGCGATGGGGTGGTGGGGGGGCTTTAGGAAGAGTGCAAGGGCACAGTGCATCCACACACATATGCACAGTTCCTTTGTCTTAGGAAACAAGCAATGAGAGACAGAGAGCCAGCCCATCGAGTGTCTACTCTCGCGTATCCAGACAACTATTCCACGATCTCTGAATGCTATATAAGCCAGTGGTTTTCAACCGGTGGTCCAGGGACCACCAGGGGTCCTTGATAGGGTTCCTCATGGTCCCTAGCTAAATGATGGACAGTCGGTAACCAAATGGACCCTTCTAGACCCTTTGTTCTAGTGGTTAAGATGTTGGACTTTCACCGCAAAGGACCCTTGTGGTCCATTTGGTTTAAGTTTATGCGCATAAGTTGTATTCAAACATCTGAATAACTTAATTTTCAAGAATCTACACAATTAGAAAATGTAGAAGTGAACTCGAACTTGAACATTTTAGGAGAGGTGTCTTTCCTAAATTGTGAAAATCCTTAGTTTTAGGTATGAGAGACTAAACTCAACATCATGAATCAATCTATGGTGGTCCGAGGCTAAAATGCAGAACAAAATAGTGGGCCCCAGTATGAAAATGGTTGAAAACCACAAAAATATCCTATACTAGGGGTGCCCACACTTTTTTGACTTGAGAGCTACTTTCAAGATGCCAAGCATCATGGATCTACCCAGCAAAAAAAAGTCATCCCATTGCCGAAAATTTGAATAGTGGCGCTGATGTTATCTTTTAATAGAAGAGTGAACATGGAATAGTGATGTTGATGTTACATTATAATAGCTTGGCTAATAAGCCAGACTTATATCCTGGCAGGCTTTTTTTTTGCCAACGGCCAGGCTAACATAATAATAGAAGGGAAATGGAATAGAGGTGCTGATGTCGCATAGCAAAGGGTGTAAATTGAATAGTTTTTTTTTTAGCAGCTGCAGTAATAGCTGCAAGATGCACAATAAACAACAGGCTCGGGAACTTTTCCATGGTTGCAGCGACCCATAGCCTAAGACAGTGGTTTTCAACCTTTTTGACATCAGGGCCCACTATTTATTCAGCATTTGAGCAACGGACCACCATTTGATGACATTTTAGAGACAGACCCCGAAACTAAAGATTTCTTTTGCTATTGTCCACAATACCAGGCTGGATTTGGGAGACAAACCAGTCAAACATACAGATCAAAATGACTATTAATCTTCTACAGTACATTCTCTAGTTGTGGAGACTTGGGCTAACTCAGATGATGAATATTTTAACTCTTGAGAGTGTAAACATGAAACCAAAGGGACCCTTGCGGTAGAGGCCTGCATCAGGAACAGGATCCCGCGAGTCCCGACGCAAATTATTGTGTCACGGGTGGCATGAAAATGCCTGCGGGAGGGAGAGGGCGGTCAAGATAAAATGAGCGGGACCCGCAAAATCCTGCATACTCCCGCAATTAAACCGGCTCTTCAGCGCTCTCAAAACTGGCCCGATCCATCTTGTGAATTGCACTGATAAGTCTAGTCTGTTTGGATGGCTATATTTCATTTAAGCAAAGCCTAATACGCCTTACGTCCATTGCACTGTATGCACTATGTTTAGCCTATACTGTTTAAAGCTGCTACTTGATTTAAATTCTGCGTTAAAAGTTGGTCAAATCGGCCTTATTGGCCAATTTGTAGGCTATTTTGCCTCGTGTATTGAACTCATCTGAACTGATTTCATTAATATTGATTATTTAATTTAATTAATTAATTAATAAATATTCATTTTTAATTAATTTTGAAAAAAAAGTTCTGGGCTCTGGGCTCTACCTTGCAGGTCCATTTGGTTCCATTTTTACCCTTTCAAAGAGTTACATCTGGTTAACCAACTTTCCATCATTTAGCCTGTGGACCACCTGGGACTCTCTCAAGGACCACTGGTGGTCTCCGGACCACTGGTTGAAAACCACGGGCCTAAGATGCTACCCAAAAGTTTGCCTGTGGATTACCTCATAAACGCAGTATGGCACACAAGCTGACCTCTGAGCCATGGGATGGTCTTTGTACCACCTATCTGATTGGCTAGCTCTCATCTCTGGCATTAGTAAGAGGGGGGAGAGAATAGTCTGGTTATGTTGTTCATGTAATTGCACCGTCATCACAATTCATGCAGATCAGGGGTTTACAGTGGTCCGGGGACCACTGGCTAAATGATAGTTGGTTAACCAGATGTAACTCTCTGAGAGCGTAAAAATGAAACCAAATGGACCCTTGTGAGTCTCAAGAGTTAAAGTATTCATCATCTCAATCAATCTGCACAACTAGAGAATGTAGATCGGTTAATGGTCATTTCGATCTGTATGTTTGACTGGTTTGAAATCCAGCCTGGTTTTGTGAACAAAAACAAAAGAGATCTTTAGTTTTGGGCTCTGTGGGGCTAAGATGTCATCAAATGGTGATCTGTGGCTCAAACGCTGAATAAATAGTGGGCCCTGGTATGAAAAAGGTTGAAAACCACTGATGCAGATGAAGCAGGAGGAGGAGACACGCCACCAGCACCCACAGTGTCCCTCGAACCCAGCACCTTCTATCTGTGAAGCGACAGCACTACTATACCAACTGTGTCTGTCATCTTTTCTGTGGCAGCCTGCAGCCTGTAGGCTCTGCTTCTACTGCGACGTCTGTGTTATCTTAATTCATCTCCTCCACATAACATTCTCTCCAGGGGTGGATATAACATTTTCCATTTGGGGGGGGGGGGGGGGCAAAAAATGGTATGGGGCGGCTTCATCGGGCGATGAAGCCGCACCCATACCAATTTCAGTTACAGGACTTTTATTAGGCAAGTAAAGCATCAACAATAACCTCAGTTGTTGATGAAGTTGCAACAGGCATAAAGCTAAAGATCTGACTCAGGGAGTTTTTCGTTTTGAATGATGAAATGCTGTTGGTTTAGTGGCGACACAGCTGTAGTTAGTAGCAGTAGTAGTGTTTCCAATAATTTTAAATGTAAGCAATTTAATTTTGAAATATCTTGTGTTGTTTTGCATCCCATCATGTTTGGTGGGGCAGTCAGGGCATTTAGGGGGGCATTGCCCCCCCCCCCCATGTCCATGCCTAGATCCGCCCGTGATTCTCTCTGTAGTGCCTGTTCAGCAGGTCCTGGGACCGGGACACCCGTGTTGTCAGCGAGGGTTTATTTTCCCCCACCGTGGCGTGGCCCCATAAATAATTTGACATTTCCACCCGTAGCGTACCATACATTTCTTTATAATATGCCACAGTGCCATATACACACACTATGTGTCATTGTGTCATGAGTACAGTAGTTATTCGTCAAGTCACTGCAGTGCTGTAGACGGCTAAAACAACTACAACTGTGGTTAATTCATCAGTTCGCTACAGAGCTGTAGCCATAGATTTGTCAAAACGACCTTCCCCCGTAGAGAGCTGGACGCTGGCCGGGACTGGGACGAAAAATTTGGCCCGGTCATTTTCGCACATGTGTGTCCCAGACTGGCCCATCATGACCAGCGTGCAGATAGCAGAAAGTCTACCCTCACACTCTTGTCAGCAGAACACACGCAGACCAAGAAGGCCTAATACCACCCATTTTACACAACTAGATCAGCACTCTGTAGAGTGCAAACTTGCACATTGCGCACAAGTAGGCCATGGCCTACTTGCACCTGCTCCGCTCATGCAAGTAACAACATAAACGATACAAGTAACTCTCACAAGTAACTGTAACTTATAGGAGGTATAGGTGAAACAAAAAATGGACGTGAAAAGCTGTGAAACTCCAATCAACTACACCTGGCCCACTGATGGCCAGGCTCTTATCTCCTCTTTCCTCTCCCTGCAGAGTACCCTGGGCCCAGAGTCCAGGGGTAATGGCGCGGGCATGGAAGACTCTGGCTTCGCCGAATCAGAGGTGGATCTGGCTCGGCACGAACCCTGGCGAGCCAAACACACAACACCAAACAAATGACGCAAATCAGCAGAGACCCAGTTTGTATTTTTTCTAAGCTAGGCTAGTTAACAGGGCACCGGTACTGGGGACTACAGACACTGCCTACTACCGGCGCCTGTGTTCTACGTGGCAATCAGCACTGCTCTGATTGGTTAGATTCTAACCAATAGGAGTTGAAATCCCATCCCTGGAAAGTCAAATCCCATCGCTAGCGAATCAGAACCCTGCCCACAACTCCAGACTTGTATACAAGCTTGTAATGCTTGTAATGAGGGTGGGGACGCCAGGTTACCTGCAGGGGGTGTGTTGGTCTGCAGAGGGTGACAAAGGGACATGTTAGACATAGCTCTGAAATATCATGATGGCCTATACTTCGGCACCTACGGCGTCTTCGGCCCAATCCCAACGAAATCCACAGTCAAGACCTATTGTGTTTGTATGGTACGGTGCATGCACTGTAAGGACATTGTGCATGTGTGTGGGTGGGCGTGCACTCCCTCCGAGACCTATAACACCTACTGACAGATGTTTCTCATACATAATTCCTGTCTTTCGCGTTGGTGTCCGAGAAGCTGATGATACTTCATGCAACCTTCTGTTGGTTCCTAGAGGGAGCGGCTAAAGTTCACGCCTTAAGCAAAAAAAAAAAAAAAAAAAAAACAATCAATCAATTTTCATTTCTTTTTAAAGTATTATCTTATTCTTGCTCACTTGTGTTGAGCATGTTGCGGTGTGTTTTGGATTTACCAAAACACCGCAGCACACCGCACTGCACTTTACACTATACTGTATAATATGCTCAATATGGCAGTTTGTCACATTCAATAGATCCTGTAATCTTCTCTGGACAGAAGTGATTTCCTTGTCCGGTATATCCTTTTCCGGTATATGTGTTTGATATCACATTTGATAGTTCCGATTATCTGTGCACCGAGACACATGCATGTGGACCTGAGCACACTTAGTTGGCAGCCAATGACGATGAGTGTAGTTGACATGGATAGAGACTACTGATTTAAAAGGAACAGAATGAATATACTTCACTTGTACGTTGAATGAAGTATATGGAGCACTTAAGTGGTTAGAATTCCCAACAAGAGCCATGAGATTATAAATGAGTTTAGAGTTTCCCTCTTATAGGGTCCTAAGGGAACAGATAATGAAGACAGGATGAGTGGGGCTGCATGTTTACTGGCCTTTTACGCACCATTTCCACGGCAGGGAAGAAAGGAAACACAGATACAACAGAATGACGATGATGAGGCTAAATTAAATCATTGTTCTGAAAGCACTTTAGACAGAATGAGGTAATTATGAAATAATGTGCAGAAGAATGGCCAATTCCGTTCTGATACTGGTTGTTAATGAACGGATATTTCCCAGGGACTCCATCACAAATGGGACCAACTCCATTTTCAAGTTCCATGGATTGGCTATAGTACAGTAGCACAGTGTTCCAGTAATACACAAAGTTATTATTGGTACTGCTGCCGGTCAGTCTTGCGGGATCACCTTGAACTCCCTTCAATATAGATCACCGATTAGTAAGACCCATTATTTAATGAGCCTATGGGGATTCATTATGGTTAGTGAGATCCATTATTGGATGTGCCTATGGGGACTCATTATAATCAAATTAATTACACATGCATGTGCCGGTTTCCGTGCTGATGATGGCATGTCTTGTAATTGACTGTGACTAATAGTTGCCACTTGGCATTTGCCCTCAGGCAGTGCGTTCAGTACAGGACGTTCTCTCCTCGGGGCCACGTTGTTAACCTGTGCTGATTAAAATGTCTCCGCTTGAGACGCCAGCATACGCTGCAAACAATGACAGTGTGTGTCAGTGTCACTGTGGCACCAGTGGCGCTAAGTAACTAAGTACAAGTACTTAAAGGAGAATTTCACAGCATAACACATTGGGCTATCAATTCACCTTGATCCATGCCATCATATAAACTGTACTTGATTTTTGTCACAGATGCCCCCTGCTCTTCAATTCACCTGTGAGGCCCCCCTTCCCTCCTACAGTTTGCATTGCCACAGGCTGTCTTTATTTCTGGGTATTTTAGTAGCACACACACACACACACACACACACACACACACACACACACACACACATCACATCACGTTTGATGTGATGTGTGTTTTTACATCAATCCACACACAACAGGATAATCAGGCCAGATTACTGTATCCAGCACACATTTCCCATGTGGAGATGCTCTGGAGCAGGAGTTTTGACCTGAGTGAATGAAGAGGAGAGTGGCAGAAAGGAGCTGAGTGACCTGAGTGATTGGTGGCTATACAGTAGATTACTTCTGGGATTCGAAGTAAAGTCTGCTCCAGAGTGACATAGGATACATGCATGAGTATCCGTACACTATTAAAATGTGATATTTGGAATAAAAACTAAGTTTGAGCTGCTAAAATATCTGCATTAGAATAAAGACAACCTGTGCCAATGCTTACTGTGGGAGGGGAGAAGGACCTCAGAGGTGAAATGTAGAAAACAGGGCATCTAGTACACTATATTTGAGAGAGATCAAGGCAGATTGATGCCTAATGTTTTTTGTTATGGAATTCTCCTTTAAAGTGACATTTCACCCTTTGCTTTTTACAAATTGCATATATATATATATATATATATACATATATATATATATATACATATATATATAACCAAAGTTTTCTAATGTTGTAGTGGAGTAACAGTAACAAATGCTCAAATGAAGTACAAACACCTAAACAAAATTAATGTACTACTTTCCAGCACTACACTGGCATCAACCCAGACAGATGTATTAGCCAATCTAATTTATGTCAAACTTTGCCGTACAATTATGCCAGACAGAGTTTTGGGTCGCTGATGAAGACATAGGAGGAAAGCTTCTTCACTTTAATGACTTGCCTACACACTAACGCACAAATCCATATTTCATCACGTTGCTGGATAAATCATACGTCATAGATGACTATTTCATCTCTGTCCTTCATGCTTTTGACTTGAGTGCCTTGAAAAGCATTATATAAATTAAATTGTGTATTACGTTTGTGTGACTGGTGTTGCTGGAGTTCTTGTCTGTTCACACACAGAATCAGTAACAACCTTCTGGCCTTGAAATTTCTCCCTCAAAGTAGTCCGACTCAGAGAATATTGTCAGAACAACATCAAAATCTGGGAATGCATTTCTTAAAAGACATTTCTTTCCCAATGTGTTTGTAAAACTGTCTAATACCAACATATCCCTTTTGGCAGCTGGTGGGATACCAGCAACCAATATAAGGCAAAACATTCAGAGGCAACTTCAGTGTGATTTCTTTAAAAACAGAATCTAATCTATTAAAGAATCTATTGAAGGAAGCATGAGGCCAGTCCACTGCCTTCCCAGGTTGGCGGAGGGTGTGTAAAGCCCAGGATCACATGAGGACATGAATTGGCACTGGGTGAAAAAATAGGGTACAAAATCGTGGGATAAAACTTAACAGAATCTAACCCCACTTCACTTCCACTCTATTGGCTCATAATGAATCTGCTGGAGACTGCTGTGCTGTGATTGGCTAAAACGCTGCCTCACCCCACACCCCCCCCCCCCACACACACACACACACACACAAATTAGCACTGCCTTTCCTGAGCCAGACAATGTCTTTGTTTGCGTCTGTCTGCAATGTAGAGGGGGAAAATATAAAAAAAAGTAAAAAATAGCTATATATCACTACTCTGAATCATTTCCAAACATTAGTTTTTCACAAAAAAAAAAAAAAAAAAAACACTTTAGCCCAAGGAGTTTTTTTCGCGCTAAACTAATACTTGGAATGGATTCAGATACGCGAGAGAGATAGATAGAGAGTGATTAATTCAGATTAAATGAAGTGTCACGCTGCATGGCAGCGCTGCATCTTGGATCATTAAATTACAGTACGGTGTTGACTGGCGGCCATGTTTGCCCTGCCGACAACGCTAAGGCTGGGGGAACAATTACTAGAGTCCGCCTGATGATCGACTGTCACCCAACACACTTTCAGAGCTGGAAAAAACTTATACTAACTTTTAGTATAAGTTGTATTGTATTGGCCTCAAAATGTACTCATTATACATAACAGTCCCATTTTCCAAGTTTTCGGTTGTGTAGAGATTATTATTTGGCTCACAGCGCTCAATCTGTGGCAATTTTCCTTCCATCTGCTATCTTTTATTGAAGAAGAACCCGGGGATACGCAAATGTTTGACAGCGTTGCTTTTGTTGCTCTTGTTGATGTTCGTTAGCTGGTTACGTCCAGAGCTGTACAGTGCATTTTGAAGATAATCAAAATCAACAAGCTGGAACAGATCATGAACAAACATTATTTATGAACCATTGAGTCCTGTGTCATGTAATCAGTTCAGGAATATTAAAGAAGCCGCACATTTGAGGATATAAACCACGGCAGATATATTTTCTGTCTCGGAGGTTTCGCCAGATTTGAAACGACAGCAGTCTTGTGATAGTTGACACGTTCAGAAACATTTTTGCTGAAGCAATAAGTAGCTTGTCATGGGCCATGGTGTGGCATTATTATTAATTTATTCATTCATTCATTTATTTTTTGGCCGTGGGTGTGTTCAACACGTCTTTAACAACCAGCCATAGAGTACAGACAGTTACACCGTTCACTTTATGGGGCCAGTTTAATGGCGGCTCTTCTACATAGACTTCTATTGAATGTGGACAACGCATAGGGGCAGCTGGAAGTTACTGAACGCATTGGATTCTATGGGGTTGCACGGGTACTGGACCGTTTCCTTGCCCCTCAATGTCACAACTCTTCTACAAGATCTCTGAAACAGGAAGTTGTTTTTGATAGTGGTGGTGATTGCACGCGTTATTGCACGTGTTATTTTCCATAAGTGATTACTTTTTAACAAAAGGTCTCAGTTATTAAGAAATATTGTCTGTTCCTGAGCTGGTCACCGAGCTCTCATTGGCTCCAATGCATTCCACCGCCTGCGGCTTAGCTCCAATGGTACAATGAATCTGCCATCTGGGATTGCAGGACAGTGAAAATGATGTTGGTGTCACTACCTGCTTACATCATATACCTTGGGGGCTAAATAAAGGCTCCCAGCATGGTCCAGAACACCAGTCTACCGTTTTGGGAAAAAACAGTGGTTTAACTCGGTGGTTTAAGCGATGGAAACCATGCTTCCTCATCTAACAGTACAAAATCCTTTCCCTTTTCACCCGCACCCCACTTTTTTATCGTTGTCCAAAGCTGTCATTTAAGATCCCTGGAGGCGTTGTGTAAAGCGGCGCGAGTCGTGCGTTCTGTTCTTTTTGTGCGAGTGCTTGTGAACTCCCGCAGCAACAACCTTCAGTCAGACAATCAGACAGACAGACGGACAGATGGACAGACGTTAGACAGACGTGGGTGTCGTAGGGTGGAGAGGAGACGATGCCACATCATCCCGCATTCTCTTTTTTGTTCTGGTATTCTGTTTTCTGACAGCATGACAGCATGAATACTCAAACGGGTTCAGAGGACAGCGCTGCTATTTTTATGGAGATGAGAAACAAAGTCAAAGCAGACACAGTTTGTGTGTTATGTGTTTGTGAACATAATAGTCAGTAGCACTTTTACACCGCGTTCCAAATTATTATGCAAATCATGTTTTTGTTTGATTTTCCAACATATTTGATGCAAATGATGATCAGCATAATTTTCAAGTCATTAGCTGTCAATTTTTATTTCAAATGTTATTGAACAAACCTACTAATGAAAACAGAATTTAGATAATAAATTAAAAACTTGGAAAAGTGCGTTTCGCACTGTTCCAGATTATTATGCACATCATAGTTTCAAGACATTTTCTAGTTTGTAAAGAACTGAAAATAGTAATTTATTGAATTCATAGCAATAATGAGGTCATATGTACTGGGAAAAAAAGCAATTTCAATCCATAACATCTTAACAGGTCAAGTTACATGCTAACATAGGACCCCTTGTTTGATAGCAGCTTGCGTCCATCAAACTTGTGAGTTTATGGAGAGTTTCTGCTTGAATGTCTTTGCAGGATGTCAGAACAGCCTCCCAGAGTTGCTAATTGGATGTGAACTGCCTCCCACCCTCATACTGTACATGAAGACCATTTTTCAGTACAGTCTTGTTCACTGATGAGTGCCGTGCAACCCTGGATGGTCCAGATGGATGGAGTAGTGGATGGTTGGTGCATGGCCACCATGTCCCAACAAGGCTGTGACGTCAGCAAGGAGGTGGCGGAGTCATGTTTTGGGCCGGAGTCCTAGGGAAAGACCTGGTCGGCCCCTTTAGATCTTTTGCTCGAGGATGCTCCACACATTCTCAATAGAATTGAGGTCAGGGGGGGGGGGGGGCACACCATGATTTTTTTTCCCCTTTTATGCCCATAGCAGCCAATGAAGCTGAGGTATTCCTTGCAGCACGAGATGGTGCATTGTCGTGCTTGAAGATGATTTTGTTTCAGAAAGCATGATTCTTCGCTTTTGTACAGTGGAAGAAAGTGGTCAGTCAGAAACTCAACATACTCTGCAGAAGTCATTTTCACACCTTCAGGGACCCTAAAGGGGCCGACCAGATCTTCCCCTAGGATTCCGGCCCAGAACATGACTCCGCCACCTACTTGCTGACGTCGCAGCCTTATTGGACGGCACTCATCAGTGAACAAGACTGTTTGAAAATTGGTCTTCATGTACAGTATGAGGGTGGAAGGCAGTTCACATCCAAGCAGCAACTCTGGGAGGCTGTTCTGACATCCTGCAAAGACATTCAAGCAGAAACTCTCCATAAACTCACAAGTTTGATGGACGCAAGCTGCTATCAAACAAGGGTTCCCATGTTAACATGTAACTGGACCTGTTAACATGTTTTGGATTGAAATAGCTTTTTCCCCAGTACATATGACCTCATTATTGCTATGAATTCAACAAATTACTATTTTCAGTTCTTTACAAACTAGAAAATGTCTTGAAACTATGATGTGCATAATAATTTGGAACAGAGCTTTTTAAGTTTTTAATTTATTTTCTAAATTCTGTTTTCATTAGGAGGTTTGTTCAATAACATTTGGAATAAGAATTGACAGCTAATGACTTGAAAATTATGCTGATCATCATTTGCATCAAATATGTTGGAAAATCAAACAAAAACATGATTTGCATAATAATTTGGAACGCGGTGTAGGGTTTCTCTTTAACCTGGACCTGCCAGCATTCTGCCAAAACCAACTCAATAATTAGATGGATTAAGTCATTAAAGGGGAATTCAACCTTTTCATTTTTTCCCGAGAGTGTACAAATGTGTACACTCCATTTGTACACTCTCAGATTTGTACACTCTCAGAAAAAAGGTCCTATAAAAGAAAAATCATTAACATGGTAACACAACCTGATGGTGTCATCAAGTTGTGTTTCACCAAGTTAATGATTTTTTTCAGACCTCCATTTCTAGTAAACGGCGAATGGCTGAACTTTTTTTTTTTATCCCGTCCACAAAACAACAAGGTAAATTAATGGCATAGTAAAATGCTGAAAATGTGTGGAGTTCCCCTTTAATTGTCCTTACAAATTGACCCCTGCATTTCCAAACCACTGCATTGCTCTCAGAACAGCATCACTACAACATACTTCTACTTTGCCTTTACTTAAAGTGTTGCGGAGTAACAGGGCATAATGTCTAACCTACACACATATACATATTTTCCCCCGATGGTGACCTTAATTTCTATTGGCCATTATTGAAGTGGTACAGTGGATACGTCATCGTGCAGCATGTGTTGATATAAAAATACACATATAATTACCATGTGTATGAATTGTATTGTTGGATAGGCTATGGTCCTATAATGCCGCTTTTAACAACAAAAGAATGGATTATTTTGAGGAAACAGTGTGGGATGTTTTTGTCTTGATTAGATTCCGATGGCGTGGAGGGGGACATTGTGGCTGGACTGTTTATATAGAGATGTAGATGCAACTATATGCGGCTCTGGGTGTGAGGCCAGGTGGGGGGCGCGCCCACACGGTCCTGGCTCCCGGGGTGTTAAGAAAAGTAGTACTTTTTCCCAGCACTGGATGTGTGTGGGTGTGCGAGAGAGTGATTCATTGAATACTTTCTTTATTCAGAAATGTACAGACAGTGCAGACTACAGAGTACAGTCAAACACATAGTCCTAAAAGGATATTACGAAAAATAAGTCCTTGCAATTTTGTTTCCATTTAGATCCTGTGTGCACGTGTGTCTCAGAAGATCTTTCAATTTGTGTCACAGATTTAAAATAGATGATTGAATCTGTGTCACATCATCACGCAGACGGCCTGCAGACCTGGTGTGTGTGTGTGTGTGTGTGTGTGTGTGTGTGTGTGTGTGTGTGTGTGTGTGTGTGTGTGTGTGTGTGTGTGTGTGTGTGTTCTCCGTGTCCGTTTGTTGCACGCCCCCCAGGGACGTGCACACACACAGACATTAAAGGGGCCTTTCGGCACCCTCCACACCACGAATGCCGCATTACAATGCTGAAAGACAGGAAAATGTCACTCCTTTCCACACTGGCATTCAGGAGAATTGTTTCTCCCCACCCCAAAGTCTCCTGAAGTATTTTGCTTTGAACAATTTTGTTTCATCTTTGTTAATTAATTGATATAAAACAAACAATAGTCACGCCCACTGCCATTGCTGACAATCGCCGGCAAACATAGAAACAACAGTGCTATTGTTAGGGTCACAATGCTGCTCATTGTTAGCATCACTTGCCTCCTCTTACTAGCTCTTCTGGTCAATAAGACCACATCGTGCCCATAGACACCCATACTACCCATGTCTTTCAATCCTCTTTATCTCCTAATGCCTCGCTGTGACCATAGCAGTTTGGGAAGGGGCTTACTGAAAGGTTTATTAAAGCCCTAACCACAGCAGAGGGTCGTCTTGCAACTTCTTGGTCCAAATGGTTGCAAGGAGTTGCATGGTGCTACACCCTTTGGTGTGGTTATGGCCATCGCTTGGGCGACGAGCAACAAGACATATCATCACACCGCTAGGAAGCTTAAAACCGCCTCTTGACCCTTTGGTATGGTTATTCTAGGACCCGAATGGTGTTTTTTTTTTCTTACTTATGAGGCACATAGTGTTTACATGAAAATTATGATAAGGTTTGCAATATTCACCTGCATTTCAGCAGGATTTACATCATTGCTACAAAACGATAAACAGTCAGAATACAGTCAGATATAGACAATGTAGACACTTAACAAAGACACATAACGCCACCTCAGCTGACACCATCCCTTCGATCTATTATTAACAATGACATCCTGCCTTAGCTGGTCGGCTGACCTCAAGGCCCTGGGTGCATTATAATCCCAGATCAGGAATGCGTGGGATGGCGGTGCCGATGCGTTACGGATTTTAAAAAACATACTTGAAAATCTCAAAATCAACGCAGGATCGAATTGGGAGCCAGTGGAGTGAAGCCGGTAGTGGTAGTGCTCTCGCTTCTTAGCTCCAGTGAGGAACTGGGCACTTGTGGGCAGTGATTGGTCAACACCAACATGTAATGAATTACTTTAATCCAGCCTTGATGAATTAAACCAGGGGTTTTCAACAGGTGGTCCGGGGACCATCAGTGGTCCGTGAGAGGATTCCAGGTGGTCCCCAGCTAAATGATGGACAGTTGGTAACCAAATGGACCCTTATGGGTCCATTTGGTTTCATTTTTCACTCTCAAAAGTTTAATTATATTTAAAGATCTGAATTTTCAAGAATCTACACATTAGGAATATAGAAGAATTGTTATTTTGACCAACATCGTGCCAGTTTATCTCTCCTAAATTGTTCTCACTTTGAAAAGCCTTTTTTTGTTTTGGGTCCGAGAGACTAAACCCAACATCAAATCGTGGTCTATGGCTAAAATGCAGAATAAATAGTGGTCCCTGGTATGAAAAAGGTTGAAAACCCCTGGATTAAACGCATTGATAACCCTCTCTCTCTCTCTGGCCTCCAGGTGATCTGGTGTCGCGGGCCATGCACCACCTGCAGCCGCTGCACCTGAGGAACCACCAGCCCAGCAACGGGACCACGCCCCTCCACCACCACCCACACCACCACCCCCACCACCACCAGCAGACCACGCCGACGGGGACAGCGGTGGCAGCGGCCGCGGCAGCACAGAACAACGGCTCTGTGCACTGGGAGCCCGAGGCCCTGTACACCCTCTGCTACTTCATGCACTGCCCGCAGATGGAGTGGGAGAACCCCAACGTGGAGCCCTCCAAGGTCGCCCTGCAGACCGAACGGCGAGTAGTTGAAACCTTTCTTTTTCTATCTGTCCGTTCATCTTCAACCGTATTTGAGTCATTATAATAGTGATGCTAGATAACACCAGGCTTGTTTCCATTGAGTCATTATAATAGTGATGCTAGATAAAACCAGGCTTGTTTCCACTGTGCCATTATGATAGTGATGCTAGATAAAACCAATGCTTATCTCCATTGAGTCATGATAATAGTGATTCTAGAGAAAACCAGGCTTGTTTCCATTGGGTCATTATAATAGTGATTCTAGATTAAATCAGGCTTATTTCCATTGGGTCATTATAATAGTGATGCTAGATAAAACCAGGCTTGTTTCCATTGAGTCATTATAATAGTGATGCTAGATAAAACCAGGCATGGGTTGCCTGGGTTCACATTCTGGCAAATGGACTGTATTGATGCCGGGCCCCTGAGGACGAGAGACTGAGAGAATGTACTGTAAACAGTATAAAGTGGTGGTTGTGGCGTACGTTGTTTTTCACATGCTTTTAGCCAGAGTGTTTTAGATTGACCATTATTATGAAAGCCATGTCGGATGCTGCACATCTTTGACGGCAGTGTACACACTTTGGAATATACTGTACATTCAAATACACGTGAGAATCATTTCGCAACCTCAACCTAGGTTGTAAGCGTTTGTTAAAAAGATTGCAAGCTTGTTCTAAATCAGTCAGGACCGTTTTTTTTTTGTTGCGGCAGAGGCTGAGCACAACGCAAGCGTTTGTTAAAAAGATTGTGATCTTGTTCTAAATCGGTCATGACTGTTTATTTTTTTTTTTAAGGAAAAAGGTTGCGACACAGGTTGAGGTCGCAGAATGATTTCGCCCTTTCCTGGATAAAAACGCTGTGGTGGTGGTGACCCCCAGGTACGGGGGCAGTGCAGAGGATGGCGGATGGAGAGTTGACATGTCAGCATGGTTTGCTGTCGGCATGGTCCCTTGAGAGAGAAAGTGCTCTATTTAGAATTCTGCTCAGAGATGTGTGTGTGTGTGTGTGTGTGTGTGTGTGTGTGTGTGTGTGTGTGTGTGTGTGTGTGTGTGTGTGTGTGTGTGTGTGTGTGTGTGTGTGTGTGTGTGTGTGTGTGCAAGAGGAGGTAGAGAGAGACTCACTGGATAACCAGCACAGTCGGATATGAGGGAAATATGCACTAGGATTAAAGGCGACGCGCTTGTCTTTGAGGTGTCTTATTATTTGATGTTGCCGCATATTAAGTGAAGATTCGGAGAAGGGAACAGCAGTTATCACACACAAGCTCATGTTGTATTGGCTCTTGCTGTTGCATGTAAACGGCTGGCTGTGCAACTGGATAACATTGATGTTTCTTTCCCTTCCAAAACAGATCTTTCTTTAAAACCCAGAAATGTGCAAAAAAAATGTCAAACACAAGTTTGATCACAATTTCTGAGAAAAAGGGAGGAAGGCGCAGGCGGAGCAGAGGCCCCGGTCACCATACACAGACTCAAATTAGTCGGCCAAAAGTTTGCTAAAGTCCTAGCCAGTGTTTTGAATTTCTGGCAGACATGAAGGTACTTCCAGGAAGACTAATTGCTTGTTGTTGTGCTATAAGGAAACCAGTCGGTGCCCAGAAAAGTTGGCCGGTGAAACACAATGCATCATGGTTACAAATGGATTAATTAGGTGTATGGATGTGGATGGTACTTGACTCGTTTCATTCTGATGAGCCCTCGTGCATTGAGGGGCTTTTGGAACAAGCTACAGTAGAAAGGCTCACAATCAAGAACATTTCACGTTTGCACAAATTATCGTTCTCCTTCACATAGAGAAATATGCTCTTAAACTAGGCAGCTTTATAGTGCCGTTGTTTCTTTTTTTGCTTTAATTATAAGACGTGTGTTTGTTCTGTTCTTTTCCATGTGAAAGATAAAGAACAGTGTCTGCCTCAGTTTAAGCCTTATCCAACATAACCGTACTGATGTAAGCCTGGTTATTATCATCAGCATTAGTAAGTGGTGTATACTGCATCTATACACACTATAAACCAGAAACTAAACTACAAATGCCAAATTTAAGATTTCTCAAGAACATTTTAAATGTTATCTTAAATTGTTGGTTAACTTCGGATCGCACTTAACGGTATGAGCGCTAGTTCAAAGTCTTGAGTCAGCCCAATTAAGCTGCAGATAATAAATTGCATGGAGATGTGAGCCTTCCCTCTACTCCCTTCTCACTACATTAATACAAATTGGCTTAATAAATCCTGCTCTCCGAGGATGGCATCATGTGGCATCATGTCACAATTAGAATTTCAGGGAGGGTTTGACATGAAGATACAAACCAGCAGTGGCATAGAAAGCAGATGGCAATTTACAGGATGGGGTGATTACAAGATATATACAGGTACATGGCGTCTGGTATGAGAATAATAAACGATGACATATGAACGGTGTGTCAACCAGGGACGAATCATTCATCACAGCTTTTGATTAAAGTAGCTAATAACAGGCATTAGGGCTTCACTTTGCAGCCCGGAGGTTTCAAATCTCTGCGGTCCAGGCGAAAACCGTGTTGGAGATTATGAATATTGAGTCGGTGGAAATTACATTCTCAGTCATCTCTCCAAGGCTATCTTTAATGAGAAAGTTTGTCGTTATTAATGTTTGGGTGCAAAAGATATTTTACCTGAAGGACCTCCGCTGTACGTGTTATGACAATGCCATCATATGCAGTATGTACGAGTCGCTGCGATTTACTAATTTCTTGCTAACAGTTAACATTTGCAGTGCCACTGAATCTTTCAGATTAATGGTGCCAGGAGGGGCAGACAGATCAGGGAACTTTGAAGTACTTCTGTTTTTTTCCCCATTTGCTAATGCCAACATCAACAGCTCAGAGCCCTAGTTAACAAGAAAAAAAGCTTGCAATGGCAATTAAAACAGGCAATTAAAACAGAAGTAAATATTGCATGTGCACGGCTGTTTCTAAACGCCAAATAATGATTTTTAGTGAGACCGTCAAAAGACGACCTCAAACATAATAGAGGCAACCTTAGTGCATACAAACAACCCAACCTCACCTCCACTCTATTGGCTCATCATGAAACTGCTGGAGACTGCTGTGCTGTGAATGGCTAAAATGCTGCCTCTCACATTAGCCCCATCTTCCCCGAGCCCGACAAAGTTTTTGTTTTCATGATTTGTTGACAACACCAAAGTTCTGGACCATCTGCAGGACGAAGCAAGGGTCTGTCTGCAGGGAAACAGCTGCAGCATCAAAGCAGAAGCAACATAGAGGGGGGAAAGGCAAAAAAATATAGCTATATATCCATTTTGATTTTGGGCTAAAAAGTTGCCTCTATTACCTTTAAGATGTTCCTAGTTTTATCTGATAGAACGTCGAGCTGTGGACGAAGCCTCCGACATACCTCAAAACATTGAGCAGGATTCAGCGTTAGGAGTTTGGAAGCGCTTGGATATCGGCAGTCCTGCATACCACTACGGTTCTACTTGGCAAATAATGCATTCTTGTCACTGAAAACGAGCGCTTCCCCAACTCTGACACTTTTGTGGAAAATTAAAAACCTACACAAAACTTTTTGACAGATAGCAGCTCATAACATGTCACGACAGCATAATCCAAGCTGTCCGTACAGCTTGAATCATCAGCATTGTTGGTGACAAAGTTTGTAGCGTTGTCTAATACAATCAGATAGGAGGTTCTGTGAGGTTCAGGATGTATATGGCCTGTCATGTCACACCCATAGCCTCTACTATCCTGAAAAAGATCAGATGTGAGCTGTCTGGATTTCTGCTGTGCATGTTGCTACCTACTGTTATCCCTTCAGTGTTGGGAAAGTAACTAAGTACTTTTAGTACTGTAATTAAAGTACCAAAAGTATAACCAAGCCCTTCGATACTTGTACATAAATATGCACTAATGGCAGCAGTCTCAGGTGACATGGGATGGGAACAAGATCAGTATGAATGATAACAGACTAACAAAGAAAGTATTTAAAGGTAAGAGAAGCAACTTTAGTGTGTACAAACTCCTCCACCTCACGTTCACTCTATTGTCTCATTATGAAATTGCTGGAGACTGCTGTGCTGTGATTCGCTGCCTCACCCCCCCCCCCCCCCCCCCACACACACACACACACATTAGCCCACCTGTCCAACGAATGTTTTGTTTCCATGATTTGTTGACAACACCAAAGTTCTGGACCATTTGCAAGGCGAAGCAAGTGTCTGCCTGCAGGAAAACAGTTGCAGCATCAAAGTAGTAGCAACATAGAGGGGAAAAGCCAAAAAATATAGCTATATATCTATTTTGATTTTTGACTAAAAAGTTGTCCAATAGGCACGTTAGAAGAGGAACGCTTGACCTGCATAGCAACAGTTGCTAAACTATCTGGACTGGCATTGGACAGTGACTCAACTCCGCCCCAAAGGGTGGAATTTTCAGAAGGACTCATTGGCGACAAACCATGTGAAATCAATGTGCTTTGTGAATTCAGAACAGAGGATGTTTTCCTTGGTTTGAATCTGGGTAATATTGTAGGGCTAAAGGAAATATTAGTTAGGCAAGGTCAAATATACAAAAGAGATCTGGAGCAAAACCAAAATAACGTACATACAGGGAAATCAATTATGATTATTCTGTTGAAAATTACGTCTTATTTTATCACCCAAAGAAAGAGCCCAAATGCCCAGATTAGAGAAGGTACCGGTATACCGCCACTTTACATTGAAACATGTCATTATGTTCTGCTATGCTCGATGAAGCAGATGGTATCTGCCAAATGTGTTATCTTAATGAAATAGAAAATGAGTATCATTTGGTGTTTTACTGCCCTTTCTCTGAGAAGGTTAGAGAGGATTTGTTTAATAAAATAAAATAGGATAATGTGTTGAATACGAATGATGCAAAACTAATGTTTATTTGAAAAAAATATCCATTTAAATTAGCCAAGCATCTAGAGAAAGCATGGGACCTGAGGGGAAAAAGCAATGTACCTCCAATATATACTGTATGATAGTCACCTTGTGTTTTGTTTTATGCTTCGTTTTGTTTTCTTTTGTTTTGTTTTGTTTTGGTTTGTTGTATTTGCATTTAAGCTGAAATAATTGTATGTACCTGTATGAAAAGGTGTCACATAACCCCAAAGGGATGGGCCACAAGCTGGCATGGTATGCAAATACATTAAGGCTGTTGAAAATAGTTAATTAATGGGATTAAATTAATTTTGTTGATTAATCTGATTAAAAATTTTAACGCAATTAACTCATGTGCACACGGACTCAACCCACTGAGCATTTTCTCATTGAAAGAAATGGGTAGAGCACAGTTTTACGGAGACATATATAGCTGTGTGTCTCACTATAACCAGAGCCATAGAGTATAGCTGGAGATCTACAAACATTGAGGGCTTGTAGATCACCTATTCTGATAAATATTTTAAAGATAAATGGTTATTTTTTTTCACAGATTCTGTTTCTTTTTTAAATGTTGAAATACTGTACAGGAAAACAAGCGTATTTTGGACATAGTTCGAATGGTGATTAATCATGATTAAATTAATTTTGAAGCTGTGATTAATTTGATTAAAAGTTTTAATCATTCAACAGCCCTAAAATACATATATTCATTCATTCATTCATTCACTCACTAATCTGTGAGCATGTAGACTGGCCATTTGAACTATTGAAAAATGTTTTTTAAATAGTATAAAAAGGCAAAGAAGTTAAGGGATAAGCGGTTTAGCGGTGACAAAAATCTAGGCCTTTGAGTCCACTTTGCTGCAATATACTTACTACTTTCGCTCAAGTACATTTTCAATTCCACACTTGTTTTCCTCCTAACGAAGGAGTTCTAAATTGCAATACTGGTAGTCAAACAAACTGAGTACTCTCTATCCACCACTGACAACACTGGAACTGTGCCCCGCCCCCTCTCCCCCTACAGGCCGTTCCTGGTACTGCCTCCGCTGATGGAGTGGATCCGGGTGGCCGTGGCCCACACAGAGCACCGGAGGAGCTTCTCTGTGGACAGCGACGACGTGAGACAGGCTGCCAGGCTGCTGCTGCCCGGAGTGGACTGTGAACCACGGCAGCTCAAGTACGGACAGTATTTCAGAGATGTATCCATCCATATATATATATATATATATATATATATATATATATATATATATATATATATATATATATATATATATATGGAGTCATTCCACGGAAACGGTACCATTTGGACTTTTTTTCCTGAAATTTTGACCGAAAGGTTTTACTTTTCTGAATAGCCCACACTATTAAGGACATCTTTAGCTATAAGAAAAACATAATTTCCCATCTCAGGCATTCAATATATTTTTTATATATCTTTTAACTTGTTGATTGATAACGGAGTTGAGCCAATTAAGTTCACAGCGGAGTTGTGATTTTTGTACTAAAGATAGTCACTACTCTAACTGAGTTGAGTAAGAAGAGAAGACTTGGCAAGCCTGAGGTTACAGAATCAGATAGAGTTGAGCTGTTATGCTTTACGATAATTGTGAGAGTACAAAATGCCTCTAAAATGGTGTAAAATGAGGTTTTAAATTGCAACTTTCTGTAGCATGTTGGTCAGAAGAGTTGTAGAATACTACCTCCTATTGTTGATGAAGAATGACTTGTGTAACGGAGTTGAGTGCAGCTGAGGGACACAGCTATATAATGCCATTTAAATGATTAATAATCTATTTATTCAAAAACTAAACATGTCCCGCAATAAAGTACAGATAGATATATATGCTCATGTCATATTTTTTGGATTTTTGTTGATGTTTAATAGTCATATGTCAAGTCCACTTTCATCGAAGGCCACTGGGGACATGGAAAAATGGACAAAATAGGGGGTGTCTACTGAAAGAAAGCAAGATCATTTCTGATATGAAGATAAAATCCATGTAATTAAAAAATATTTTAAAAATATTTTTCAGTGACTCCACCAATAAAATACAGCCAAAATGGTCAGAGGGACTGCAAATGGTAGTTATATATATATATATATATATATATATATATATATATATATATATATATATATATATATATATATATATATATATATATATATATATACAGAGCTTGACACTAACACTTGCCCGCTTGCCCGGGGCAATAAAAAAAAAAATGGTGGGGCAAGTGAAGACTGCTACCTGGTTGCCCGATCGGGCAAGTGTGCAACTTAGTGCACTATAACACAACACAAGATAAATTTGTCTTGAAGGCAGTCATTGCACTCTGCCTCTGTGTCTTTCCCTGCTTTCTAGCTATCCACAATTCCAGGCTAGATTTGGGAAACAAAACAGGCAATTTAACTTTCACATCAAAATGACCTAATCTTCTACATTCTTTAGTTGTGTAGACCTGGGGGAATTAAGATGATGAATTTTAACTCTTGAGAGCCTAAAAATGAAACCAAATGGACCCGCAAGGATCGATTTGGTTTCATTTTTACGTTCTCAAGAGTTACATCTGCAAAATTTACAATATAGTTTAGGGTCCAAGTGACCATGAGCTGAGGGCAAGTAGAACCTGACTGCAGAGACTCTGTCCGTGGTGCTGAAATGAGCTTTCTGTTATGGTAGCTGGAGTGACTCTGTCCGTGGTGCTGAAATGAGCTTTCTGTTATGGTAGCTGGTAGTGACTCTGTCCGTGGTGCTGAAATGAGCTTTCTGTTATGGTAGCTGTAGTGACTCTGTCCGTGGTGCTGAAATGAGCTTTCTGTTACTCTGTCCGTGGTGCTGAAATGAGCTTTCTGTTATGGTAGCTGTAGTGACTCTGTCCGTGGTGCTGAAATGAGCTATCTGTTATGGTAGCTGTAGTGACTCTGTGGTACTGAAATGTATATTTACTAAAATGTATATTTACTTGCCCCCTATATATTTTAGGGGGCAAGTGACCATGAGCTGAGGGCAAGTAAAACCTGACTTGCACTTGCCCGATGGGCAAGTGCCTCCGAGACCTTAGTTTCAACCCCTGTATATATATATATATATATATATATATATATATATATATATATATATATATATATATATATATATATATATATACAGTGAGGAAAATAATTATTTGATCCCCTGATGATTTTGTAAGTTTTCATGATTAGAAAGAAATGAGCACTCTGTCATTTATATGGTACTTTTATTTAAACAAATAGAGGCAGAATATGAACAAAAATGTCCATAAGAAAATAATATTTAAAGGTTATAAATTAATTTGCGTTAGAGCTCGTGAAATAAGTATTTGATCCCTAAGCACAACCTGACTTAGTACTTGGTGGAAAAACCCTTGTTGGCAAGCACGGAAGTCAGAAGTTTCTTGTAGTTGGTCACCAAGTTTGCGCACATCTCAGGAGGAATTTTGGCCCACTCCTGGTGAGATCTAGTCTCCAAATCCTTAAGGTTTCGAGGCTGTTGCTTGCCAACTCGAAGCTCAAGCTCCCTCCATAGATTTTCTATAGGATTAAGGTCTGGAGACTGGCTAGGCCACTCCATGAGCTTAATGTGCTTCTTCGTGAGCCACTCCTTTGTTGCCTTGGCCGTATGTTTTGGGTCGTTGTCATGCTGGAAGACCCAGCCACGACCCATCTTCAGTGCTCTGGCTGAGGGAAGGAGGTTCTTGTCCAAGATCCTGCAGCCTATTCAGAGATGGATTTTCGGTGCCCACCGCGACCACCGCAACCACCGCACTTTGCAGCCCTCCTCTCGGATTTCACTAACCACCGCACCCCAGCGGTTGCTTGTTTTTAACGGTTGGTTTAAAAAAAAAAAAAAAAAGAAAACACACAACACAACACAGCGTGGGGGGGGGGGGGTGCTGGCAGTGGACTTTGGAATAGCGGTGCTAAACTCTGAATGAGCCTTTAGTTTCTGTTTTGAAACAAATCTATTTACAGTGTTTGTACACACTAAAGTTGCCTCTATTACCATTAAGTTCTATTTTGTTTTTGTCAGTGGTTAAAAAAAAAGTTGTGCATGTGGTGCATCATGTCTATAATTCCCCCCCACCCCCCATGCAGGGCGGACGATTGCTTCTGTGCCTCCAGAAAGCTGGACGCGGCGTCCACAGAGGCCAAGTTCCTGCAGGACCTGGGCTTCAGGATGCTCAACTGCGGCAGAACGGACCTGGTCAAGCAGGCGGTCAACCTGCTGGGCCCTGACGGGATCAACAGCATGAGCGAGCAGGTCTGTTTAATGTGTCATTACATCTACAGGGAGATTGTACACTTTCACATTTCACACATCGTTATTTGAAACCTTTCTGTTACAGTTTACTTTACAGATTCAGGTAGATATTTATCATGCTGGCCGAGACATACGCTCTAGTATCAGCTGAATTTTTCCGTATTTGGGTGGAACTGCCGCCTAAGGCAGTGGTTTTCAACCTTTTTCATACCAGGGCACACTACTAACTAAGGATTTTCAAGTTTGTGTCCACAATTTAACACCTGAGCTCTAATCTGTAACTCTCAAGAGTTACAGATCTATAAGGGTCCATTTGGTTACCAACTGTCCATCATTTAGCTGGGGACCACATGGAATACTCTCAAGAACCACTGGTGTTCCCCGGACCACTGGTTAAAAACATTGGCCTAAGAAAATGACGTTGATCTAGAAACCCTATTACAATCAGTTTAAATTCTCCAAATTAAACAAGGTGTTATTGGTAAGGAAAGCATCGTCTCCGGGGAAAATACTATACATCTGACAGAAGTTCCAACGGACACATCCGCTGTTAAGAATCTCTGGTATAGTTCGTAACCAGGCTTTCTTATTTGCAGCACAGATGCGGTATACAAGCAAAATAATACAGCAACAAATTAATTTATTGCCAAGTCCCGTCTGTGGTTGTGCCCCTCGTCCCACCCTTCACACGGTGGCCACCTTACCATGTAACCTAATAGCCTGGTGCTAACTAGCTGCAACTTCATTCAAACAGAAAAGTTGTATTTGCATGGCTTGTTTGAATGCATGTTTCGGAGTGGTCAATCGCAGAATTCAAAGGTCTGATATCTCATGATAATGACCGCTCCGCTCTATCAGTCTAATCAAACACTCTCGTTGCACCAGCTGTGTGGTTGCTTCCCGCTTGATAATAATACTGCTGTTTCCAACATGGCAGCCGTGTAAGTGCAAACACACACAGTGTCTAAACGTTGCACTCAAAGATGTTTTTTTTGGGGAACATTTGGGCAAAAAAAGGACAAAGCAGCACCCAAAAATGGATCCTATTTGATCAACTCACTTTCTCATTTACCGACAATACTGCAGCTGGTCAGCGCAACCAGCGTGAAGCTTAAACCCATTTTCAACATTTTACTGTCATTAATATACCTTAAAGATGTTGTGTGGACCTAATAAAAAAGTCCCCCCATTCTGTGTTTCCTAGAAATGGAGGTCTGAAAAAAAAGTCAACAACAATGATTTTTCTTTTAGGACGCTTTTTTCGGACAACACTCATTTTCAAGATTGAGAGTGTACAAATGGACCATTTGTACACTCTCCAAAAAAATCTTGAAAATGAGTGTTGTTCCCCTTTAAGCAATACTTCTTTTTGGCTGTGTTTTTGTCACTTTTCACTTTATTATTATTATTTGTGATTGATAGCTAGCCATGTAATAATGGCTAGCTAGGATAATGCTTTGCATCTGCGGTTATGACCACTCAGCCATACATTATCCCTTACCTATTACAGAACAGACAAACTCAGCTTTACCAAAATGTATTATTATTATTATTATTATTATTATTATTATTATTATTATTATTATTATCTTTCAAGCCTCAAAGTTTCATCCACTGCAGACATGAACAGCTTTCTGCCCTTGATTCCTTTTCTAAGTCTTGCAGTTTATAAGCACTTGTTAGATATCACTCAACCCCTTACCCCCGTGTCTGATCACTAGTTAGACTTACATATTCACCATAGTATCAACCACTTACCCCAGCGTCTGATCACTGGTTAGACTGGCATATAGCGTCAACCCCTTACCCCAGGGTCTGATCACTGGTTAGACTGGCATATTCACCATAGTGTCAACCTCTTACCCTGTGTCTTATCACTCGTTAGACTGGCATATTCACCATAGTGTCAACCTCTTACCCTGTGTCTTATCACTCGTTAGACTGGCATATTCGCAATAGTGTCAACCCATTACCCCTGTGTCTGATCACTCTACAGTAGGGAGGATTATAATAGCAAAGGAAAAATAAAGTGACATTTGAATTGCTGCTAGTACAAAAGAAAATTAAGCACTTCATTTCCCTACAGAGCCAAGTAAATGGCATCAAGGAACAATAATGTCACTAATGGCAGCATCAAGACATCAGTATTAGACAGAATAAAAGCTGTCAATTATGGGTTGGTTGAGTATCTGTATCAGTCATCACAAACATGTGGCTCTGATCAGACATCATGATTTATAACGTAGTATCATGAAAACCCACTAGTTGGACATATCACATGCTACATACATTTTAGCCAATCACGGCACAGCAGTCTCCAGTAGTTTCATAATGAGCCAATAGAGTGGAGGTGACTGAGGTGGAGGTAAATTCTGTTTTTAAACAAATGTTTACAAACAGTGTCTGTCCACACTAAAGTTGCCTCCATTACCTTTAACGACTTGGGAATTCCACCCATTCTTTTTTTTTTCTCAGAGAGAGATTTGGTTCCAGTTGTACACTCTCAGAAAAAAAGAGGTCTAAAACATAATCATTAACATGGTGAAATACAACTTGATGATATCATCAAGTTGTGATTCACCATGATTCTCTTTAGACCTCAACTTCTGGAAACAGAATGGGGGGGAACTTTTTTTTTTATCATGTACACACAACATCTCTAAAGGTATATTAATGACATAGTAAAATGTTGAAAGTGGGTAGAATTCCTATTTAACTGTGGTTACCCCCCCCCCCCCCCCCCCCCCCCCTCTCCATCATCCAGGGGATGACTCCTCTCATGTATGCGTGTGTCCGTGGAGATGAAGCCATGGTGCAGATGCTGCTGGATGCCGGGGCCGACATCAACAGTGAGGTCAGTTTTGACGGTGATGTGACTCTGTGTGACCTATGGGTGTGATGTGGTTGTGTCATGTAAGGGTTGGAGGGTCCTTGAACTTAACTTGCTATTCGATAAGACATTGCCAATTCGATTGATATGCAATTATTAATCATACTGTGATTCGCTTTTGCGATTACTGCAATTACAACTCATTTTTAAATACACATTTTGAAACAATTATAACAATAAGAAACTTTTAAAAAAGAACCTAAAAATGTGGCATTAAATTTTTGGTAATATATTTCCGCCCACCCCTAATATTGGAACTGCTTCTTTGTTTTCTTGTTTGATTTTTGGTAATGAAGGGGTACATATGAACTCATTTGTTGATTTGTACTGTTATTGTACTGTATGTCTTAAAGGGGAACCACCATGAATTTAAAACTGATTATATAAAATAAATGTGGCACTTCTTTAGGCATTGGCGGGAAACATGGGTTACTAGGCAGAGAAACTGTTGATACCCGTTTATACCCAGGGAAGCCTAAACAACTAGTCGGAGGATTCATTTTCATCCTCTGTCATTGATTGTGGGTCCCCTTTAACGTTGCATTTCAGAGAAAACCCCTCAGTGTTATCAATGAACACTGAGGACTTTTCCTGGAATAGTGAATGCAAAGCACCATCTTTTGTTTAGGCTCTTTCGGCTTTCTTCTTTCTTATCTGCTCTGGGCATGCTTTCTGTTGCATTGGAGGGTAAAGTAATTACATTTAGTGCACTTTAGAGTCATCATCGATCAACTGGGTAACAGAGTTATTGGCCCGTATTCTAAACGGGGTCTTGCGTAAGGGACACCGTGTAGCACATGCGTAGTGGTGAAGAACAAAGACCTCCCGAGCAAGGATCTGCCGTGACGCAAAGACTACCTCTAGGCCCGGGCCTGCTAAATTTGGATTAGAGGCCTATACAGGCCGAAAAGCCTGCATGAGGCCTACAGGCTTTGGGGCCTTCGCCCTGCATGACTTTATACATTTTTTTTTTTTTTTTAAAGGTATAAACTACACAGTAAAATATATAGCATTGCAATTATGCTTATAATTATAGATAGGACTTGAAGGTATAATGTGGATGTTCTGACAGCCATTTGACTGTTATTTGCAAGTGAATTAATTAGGTTGATTTGTTATTTCATTTGTTTACATTTGTTTTCATTTGCTACTGTAGCCTAATCTGATTGTTATCCAACATCAAATAAAATTACTTTGCTGTTGTTCATATGCATATGCAATGTTATACAGTTTATAGATCCATAGGCAGCAGTTGCCATGTGTAAAATACATTTGGGTTTGCAATTAAAAAATAGCGGGCGGCGCCGCTTTTAGTAACAAGGAAAAAACGTATCGTCCAATCCCTTCATCCAATCCCTTCAAATGAATCCGGATCAGTATGCAACACTATGCAATGTTTTGTCTTTGCATCAATATCAAACTCTTCCTCTTCATGGCGTTCAGTGAGAAACCAACGAATAATTTGAGAGGTGGAATTGCATGTTCAGAACAGCCGCCTGTTTATCCCAACACACAACAGCACTAGTAGTCACATTATCAAAATAAAGATTTCATTCTACCATAGCCTACTCAGCCTACAACAATTGAATTCAAAGTGGTGATTCTGTCATCGCTTGAGATTGCAAACCTCCCGTGTACAGTCAGGATTGTTACATACTAGGCCTGTCCCCGACTAAGGATTTCTATAGTTGAAATTAATATGAATAAATGTGCCGTTAGTTGCCCCCCGCGGGCAAAAAATAGGCCTATAGCCTTTAAGCCTTTAAGTTTTCTTTTTTTTCTCTCTTTTTTTTTTTACTGAACAACAAAGCACAAAATACTTCGAATCTACACAATTAAAAAATGTAAACGAATTGTTATTTTTTAACAATAAAAGACAAAAAACACTTATTTAAAAACTGAACAACAAAACACGACTTTGTTTCTTTCGTTGAATAAAACAAACATGCGCCTTAACACAAGAAAAACGGCACGGTTATCTTGATCGAAATATTAATTTAGAAGCAAATATACCTAGAACGACGGGGCATTCGCGGTCAGTTCGCCGTCCTCACGCTAATCCTCACAGAAGGATTTTCACAATGGGATATTTGCATTTCATTTGCGATGAAAACTTCTAGGCGAAGGAATTCACGCTGCATCGCTTGTCGATGCCCGTGTTACCGCACGGCCATGCCGCTGGCTCTGCAGTGGCGGAGTTTCTGGTCAAATCCAGGGCCGGATCTACATGGGACAGGGGAGGGCAGTGCACATCCAAACGTGCGTCTTTCTCCTCAAATCAAAGGTTACCGGGATCAAATCTCTTCTCTTATGACGTTTCTGACATATCTCATCGAATGAGGATAATTCCGGTTCCTTGGCGTGAAAAACCTTGGAGTTGCCCCACCTGGCAATCTTCCAGCCCCCCTTGCCAGGCTTGATGAGTCCGGGTCTGTTTTTTTCCCTTCTCCCCCTTCTTCCCAAAAAATGCGTCTCTTTTTTTTTCTCTCTTTTACACTGGGGCGCAGACGAATGTTATAGGCCTGTGCAAAAAAGAAGAACGGCTTTTTCTGTCTTTTTAATGGGTTAACACGGGCAGAAAACTGACTATAGCAATTAGCCTACGTTTATTAATCATACCTGTGCTTTATTAAGAACATAGCAGAGGAGCGCTGGTCGGTGAGAAAAGAAAGATTTATAACGGGCGACAAATGGATGTAAATACTCCTCGGGATGAGTGGATCTTTTAGATCCCACCTCTGTCAATCTCCCGGACCAGTGTTTTCTTGAGGGTTGTAATGACAGTATTATCGTACGCGCCGGACAGCGATGCATTCATAGCTGCGATAAGCGCTCCGTATGGGTTATCATTGGCGTGTTCTCCACTGGGCTTTTGTGAGATCAAGTGGTCCTTGAGAGTGTTCCAGGTGGTCTCCAGGCTAAATGATGGAGATGTGAGTTTTTGCCGACTTTTTTGCAATTTACTTCATAACATTTCACAGACTTGGGATAAATGTTCGCTACATAAAGCAAAAAAAAAAAAACGTGGAACATTTCTTTTCAACATAACATATTTGGTTTCACGTTTCTGCTCTCAAGAGTTAAAATATTTATATCATCTGAATTAGCGCCACCCAATTGAGAACGTAGGAGTTTAATGTTCATTTGCGAGAATCCATGCAGCCTGGAAATGTGGACAGAAACAAAAAAAGATTTGGGGTCTGTGGGGTGAAAATGTCCTCAAATGGTGGTCCTTGGCTCAAATGCTGGTTAAATAGTAGGCCCTGACAAGGTTAAAACCACTGTCGTCGTAGCTTAATAAATTATTTTAGTTTAATCTTGACACGACTACTCACTTGTGTGTCCCGCTGCAGACCAGTCCAAATAAATGAATGTAAATAGCCTACTCTTACGAGCTTACAATGCAACGCAATTGCACTGTGAGCTGGTGAATCTGCTATAATTCTGTCTGTGCCCATAATTAACCGAATTTATAATTATACATAAAAAAACATTAAACGAATTTCCCTAAAAGGACTGTCAGGGGGATATTCAAATGAAGAATAATAGTGAAAATCGTGGATGATATTGAGTAAAGTTAATTTAATTAAACATTGTCCACATTTGAATGAAATGATTAAACCCACCGCTTATATTTAATACAGCCACATGTGGACAGGTGTGTGTGTGTGTGTGTGTGTGTGTGTGTGTGTGTGTGTGTGTGTGTGTGTGTGTGTGTGTGTGTAGATGTATTTATGAGGAATGGATTGTGTCTACATTTATTCATATGAAGGCCTTATACAATGTTGGTGGTCTATCTATTTTGGCCGCAAATGTTCGGGAAACGGCGCCTCCGCTGTTATTCCTCAGGTATTCCCAGAATGCATTGAGACACTTGGCAAGAGCAAACTATCTTGAGAGACTATATGCTGTGTGAGCCACGGCGTTTCCCAAAAAAGGACATGGTTTGGGATTCGCTGCACAAGGAGCCAATGAACAATTAGACAGGCTTCATTTGCGGCCTATGGACATATGTGCGCATGTGCTACACGGTGTCCCTTACGCAAGACCCCGTTTAGAATACGGGCCATTGTCTGCAGGACTGCAGTGCATATGGTAGGAAAGGTCTACCCCTGGTCCATTGTGTCTGGTGGTGTCGCACGTTCATTTCTCTTCCTTGGAACAGTGGTTTTGAAACCCCCTTTTCACGTCATGGTCAATTATTCATGTCCAGCATTTTTAAAAGCCACCATTTAGCCTCGAATCAGAGCCCACAACTTTGACTTTTTTGTCATTGAATAAGATGTTCCACATCAATAGTTCCATGCTAAATAACAGCCGAATAAAGTATAGGCCTAACATAGTAGATGTTGGATCCTGCAACATAAAGGTTCCATTTTGGTTCAATTTTAGGTAGCATAGGCAACATTTAAGGCTAAATTTAAAATGCTGTATATTTGTTTATTTCGCAATAGTGGATTAGTTTTGTATGAGCGTGTGTGCACTCAATGTAATTGCCACCATGGACTTATAATATATACATACAGTAAATCTCATTACACTTTCATTTATTGTTAATCACCTGTTGAGAACGAACACACACACACACAGAGAGAGAGAGAGAGAGAGAGAGAGAGAGAGAGAGAGAGAGAGAGAGAGAGAGAGAGAGCGAGAGCGAGAGCGAGAGAGAGAGACATGGGTGGTCAAACAAAAACATTAGGCATAACTAACTCTCATTATGAAGAGTTGTGCAGTGTGTAGTTCTGATAGCATCTCTGATGCTGTACGATACGAACAGATGAGAAGAGAAGCACTTCATGGAAAGTCTCGCTCATAGCATATCTGTTGTTGGTTGATTTTGAGATACTCTTATCAGTTGCGTGCAAACTGTGTGCAGCAGCGCATTCTTATCCATGCACGCTGCGAGGTGAAATCCAGACGGCTAATTTAAATCTGATAAATAAAGTAGAACTCATCCATTTTCAAATTTTAACTCATTTAGACCTAGCATCAAAACATCTACCACCAGATGCATAAACGTTTTTTCCCCCTCAGTCATTATCCTTGTGAGCTCTCCAACCAAAAAATAGTCTACCTGCCGGACACTTACGAACTCTAACTGTCAGCAATATATGTTTCTTATTGGTTTTATTCTTGCTTTGTATGGCCTTTTGTATTGCACTGGATTGAAACTGATTAATTTCGTTGTACACTCATGCTCAATGATGACAAAAAAAATCCATCCACCCATCCATCCATTTTTTGGTAACAACTTAGTTCCAAGATTTTAACCTGTTTAAACTGGGCTAAAAAGTTCCCTGGGCAGATATCTACGCTGATATCTGGTCAATGTCAGGCATCTGTAGCCCTTCCTCCAATAGAATGTCTTCACCAATCAGTTTCTAATGGTGTCTAATAACATATCATTGCATGGCTTGAATGATATGTCACAACAATGGAGCGCTCCGCTCAACAACATACCTCCTTGCGCGGACGAACATAGCCTACACAACTGCAGATAAATAAAAGCAGCCTTGTTATGTACCATTTCTGTATTACGGTAAGCCACGTAAGCCACAGCTACAGGGAAACCTCATAAAGAAAACAAGGGAAAGTCAGGATACAAGTCACAAACTATAGAAGGAAAAACATACAAAAATGTGTCATGCCTTATTTAGCAGGTGATATCTCCAACTAGGGGGTTTTCAGGAAAATATAAACAGTGTATATGAGGAATATAAAAATGCTGGGGTCGCCCCCCACCCCTGCAATTCTTCCAGAAACCCAAGCCTTTGACCAGCCTCAAGCTCTCCTAAAAGCCTCCCTGGTTGCCGTGTTTGTGACTCACCATCTCCCTGTCTCCACAGACGGCATCATTCTGTTGGCATTGTCAAGTGCCTGTTTCGCTCTACAGTCCGTCTCCATTCCAATTAAGTGCAATTTAAAAGATGGGGGGTCTATATAGGAAAAACAGGACGCAGGCTGCTGCAGGATGTGGGTATTATAGTGTTCAAGGAGCGTTGCCCGGGGAGACGCATCCATCCATCACAGTCGCATGTTTTGCGGCGGAGGGCGGCGGACAGTGTGAATTTGTGCGTGATGAGGACCCACCGAATATCCACGTTGGCGACGCTTACAAGCTTTTTTCCCACTCTGCCATCTTCGCCCTTCTTTTGCTTCACAGTAAAACAATAATCGACATTGTTAGGTTAACCCCCGAGCATTTGGAAAAACGGGACAGATCCATATACTCCATATTTTTACGTTCTCCCGGGTTACTCAAACAGTCGATTTTTACTGTGCTCTCTCTTTGGTTATTGCTTCTTCTTCTCGCTCCTTTCCTTTCCCCCCACAACTCCTCTTGCACCCGAGCTGGAAATATTAATATTAATGGCTGTACGTTATGTCTCTCTCCCTGAACCTCAACCCCTATATGACTTCCCAGGTGCCACGCACGGTAAACAAGCACCCCTCAGTTTATCCCGAAACGCGCCAGGCGACGCCTCTCACTTTCGCCGTGTTACACGGACACGTCCCCGTTGTGCAGGTAGTGAGTAAAAAATATGTCCTGATCTATGCGATGTCGCACCAACCCTGAAAACAGCGGACCTAAAAGTTCACACAACGTCGCACTCCGTGCCTCTATAGAGGCGCTGCAGCATCCAGCAGTCATGTCTGGTCCAGAAAGGACCAATTCTTTGTTCATTTTCCTCATAATCTTTTCAGAAGTACAAAAGTATTTGTTTAAAGGAACACTTCACCACATTTCAATGTATCTTCATATCATACTGATAGGTCCTCACTAATGTAAAATGTTATAAAACAGCACTATTTTTTTCTACTTTTAGGTTACTGAACTGCCCACAGCCCCCTATGAGAAACAGACAAAAAAGTGGCATTTTATTATGAACATTAGGTATAGCACCAATTATATGAAGATAGGTTGAAAAGTAGTGAATGGTCCTTTCAATACCCTTTAAGCATCGTACAAGACAACTCAGGTCATGACAAACCATGACAACAAACAATATTTTGGATCAAACAATTAATTACAAAGAAGCAAAACAACAAAGTTTTGTAAACTGCCATTTTTTTCATCTTTAATTACTTGTTAGGCTCAAAAATATTATCTTCGTCCGAGGGTGAAGATATTTGTATATTTATACTTTCTGAAAAGTCTATGAAGAAAAATGAAAGGAGGAACTCTGGACTGCAGCGCTGTACGACATGGTGTGAGCTTGTAGGTCGGCGAATTTCGGGGTGCGCCGCTGTAGTGCGACAAAGCGTAAATTGGGATTCAATTTTCTTTCTTTTGCCCTTGACCTGGCCTTTGCACCCAGACCATGCTTTTCATGATTACCGTATTAATTATATTATTATTATTATTATTATTATTATTATTATTATGGTGCAGTATAATTACTCTAGAAATGATAGCACAGATCCTTCCTCCTATTCATATTAAGCAGGATTAAACTTGCTCTCCACACATTTCTTTTCAATCATGTATGCTCTTCATAAGGTGGAAATGAGTCACCCGTGGCATTATTATTACTCGCTGCGTCTGAAGCTGAAGATGGTCTTACGAGATAGAAGATTCCATAATGGAAGACTCAACGGATCAGAGTCCAGTAAACTTTTGGGGAAATGTCAAATTTCATAATCGTTGCCCTCCCATGTTTGTAATGCCTTTTGGTCACGGTGGGGAACCATCGCCGGGCAGCCACTGTGTACCGGAAAAAAACAGTAGAGAAGTATATCTTTCAATGTGGAAGAAGATCATTGTGTTTCCTTGTTCGACACACAAGGATCTTGAGCCATACAAGCCAACGCTAAACCCCCCCACGATCTTCAATGCAACAAGATCACAGCTAAACAAAGAGTCAGAGAGTGAATTCCACAAGACTGTGCTGCCTAGACACCTAACAGGGCAATGGTCGCGTTCACGACATGTGAAAAGCGTACTCCTAATTAAAGGAGAATTCCACCCCATCATAAGCTTGGAATGGGGATATGAGATGTTGTTCAAATTCACCTATTTCCATCGCTCCATTTATTTTTGCTATATGTTGTCTCTCCACTATGGCAATAGTCTGCAAGAAAAAAAGTATTTTGGAGTGATGGATTTTATTTTTATCTACTTATTTTAATTTAAAATAGAACTGGACTACTTTTGGGATAATAAATCAACTGCAAATAAAGGTAAGAAAGCCTTCTGGGGTGGAATTCTGCTTTAAGGTTGAATTAACTGCAACTCGGTAACACAAATTTGTCGGCAGCACAACGCGTACAGTACGTATGTGACATCATCATCACACCCTGAAGTTATGCCGGCCGGGAACATCTACGGAGTGGCAAAAAAGGGGACATCTTTCTGGCCTTGTTAGCACATACATCCAAAGGAAAAGTTGCTTTTGATTGCATTAAAACAATATTAAATGCCGTTAAATTGACTTTTGCCACTGAATTTACCAGTGTAAAGTATCACGCAGAGGTTATACAGACAACGAGCAACAGACGGACAGACAATAATAGTAGAATATAGAAATAAATATAATCACTCTCCTCAGCCATTGCAGGCAAGAACTTTTTCAAGAAGGGATTGATTCTCAAAGTGGGGCCAGAGGTGTTTTGCAGTGAGTCTTCATCAGTTCATCTCCATCATACGTATACCACCGCAATGTCAGTGTGTCGCCTTTTTCACCCCCGATGTGACAAACAGATTGTCAAGCAATGTGGCAGCCATTCAATTAAGTATGATAAATCAGTCTTAAAGGGATATTTCACTTTAAAAATTTTGGTCATTTCGTCATCTACTCAGGTTCGTGTGAACACCCCAGATAGTTTATAAGTTACTTAATTCAGTATTTAGATATTTGATGTTCATTTTAGTTTTTAGATATTTGATGTTCATTATGGGTTTACAAACCCTTTAATCTATAATGGGTTTATATAGGAGCGGGCACATGGAAAACGCATGTGGGAAAACACATTGCAGGTTAGCAAATTATTTTTGTCATATTAAAAATAGCAGGAATAGTTGATCTACAATCTCAAAACGTGTCACAGTGCAATGCATTATGAGCTTGTAGATCAGCTATTTTTGTGGCCCGCCTGGAGTGAGTGCGGAAATATAGTGGCACCAGGGGAATACTAGGGTTATTTTAACAGACATCTACAGGTATAGCAGTAAAAGAGACGACAGAAAGCCAACTATTAGCCCCTGACAGTTGGCTAGCTGACAGACAGTGTTCAAATGCCCTAATAATTAGGGCATTTGAACACTGTTATGTGTCAGTCAAAATGTGGGACAGGGTCTCAGTTTCTGGGACAACCTGAGAAGTCTTGGAAACGAGGGACTAGTGTCCCACGCAGAGAGGGACACTAGGGTCACCCTAGCCTGAGTAGACGATAAAATGACCAAAATGTGTGGGGAGAAAAAGTGAAATATCCCTTTATGATTTTTTTTTCCACTTGTCCGTTGTGGCTCACCTGCCCCCCCACCCCCCTTCCCATGATGCTTCAGTTGTTGCTGGACAACAGAGCCAATGTGGAGGGAGCCGAGATGGACGGTGCCGAGAACTACACAGAGACGCCTCTGCAGTTGGCAGCTGCTGCCGGTAAGCACACGCCACACGCACTGACACACTGTACTGTACTGTACACACCTAGCGCTAAGCCCATGGCCTCAAATTGATTTCGCTGTTTCCCCCAATTGAAACATTGAATAAAAACTAACCTGATATATATGACCCTAGTTTACAGCAGATCCTCTAAATCTGTCAGTGTTGAAATGTATTTATGTATACCTGTCAGGGATTATACCAGAATGGTCGGCCCAAATAAAAGTTGCATCAGCCGAAATGTTACGACCATTGAGGGGTCAGAAAAGTGAGCGGGAGTGCTGTCATTGCAGCCTGAAAGAGGGACAAACTGGAGTTTGAAATACATTGTACATCGCTGCAAATAAGAGCCATTTACTGTATGTGAGTGCAACATCTGTTTTAAAGTATTGCACAGTGACAACTCAAGTCTCTTATCATGTTTAGGCTTGCCTGCTAGTAGTACTAAAAAACAATCTAAAATAAAGGGATATATAATCATCAAAGCTGGGTTGTTAGTGTTTATGTTGTACTAAATGATCTGAAATGTTTATAAAGGGATTTATAAACATTAAATAAACATTAAACCTTAAACCCCCAAATTGTGCCCAATGTGCTGGTTGGTGCGTTGCATAGTTTCCACTGCTATCGGTGTATGTAAGTGAGAGAGTGAGTGAATGAGTGAGTGAGTGAGTGAGTGAGTGTGTGAGAGAGAGAGAGAGAAAATGTGTGTGAATGGGTCAATGTAATGCGTTATGTGAAGAGCCTTGGATAAAGGTGCTATATAAATGCACCATTCATCATTTACCATTCAGGTAAAAAGAAATACTAGAATTGTAGATCTAACCACGGCGGACCAATTGAGTCACGGCCATTTTGATTGATTTTGGGAATAAAGAACCTGTGGCTGAAAGCAATCCTATCAGAAAATGTGCCGATTTATTTTACTTTCAATGACAAAAGCACAAAAGACGAAATGAAAGGTTCCATCAGCGTGAAGTGTCTTTGCTGTGAGTCATCAATGTCAATTCAACCACTGATGCTTTCAACATGGTCGTTATTATTCATGCTCGTAAATATCTGAAATCTTTTGAATAAAAATAGAAAAGAAAAGAAAAATAGTTTCCATTTAGAATCCACCTAATTAGTTAATTCATATTTGTGTAAAGGCTGATCAGAGATGCATCAGAGAGCTACTTTTTTCCCCCTCAACCTGTAAATCGGGTAATTAAATTGCATTCTCTGATTGGGCCAATGAGAAAAGTTCCATAATAACATTTCCGATTTCCGATGAGTCACCTGCTCATTACGGCATTACATGGATGTGAAGAGGCAGAAAAATGTGTCAGATTTTTCTGAACACCATTACAACCTCTCAACTACATGGCCGGTGATTACGGTTAGTGGATGATGAAATGTCATTACATTAGAATTATAAGGATGTCCGATACATTTTTTCATTTCCGATCCCATAATTTCTGTGTTAGCTGGCACCAAAGGTTGATACCTTGAGAATAATATGCATAATAATAGGGAAATAAAAAAAAAGATCTTTGATGAGTCAGATGTTACCGGTTGGTGGACATGGCCTAAAAATCATATGGAACTGCTGTCAACTACTTTAACTAATATTAACCCCTAACCCCTGGGTCTGATCACTGGTTAGACTGTCATATTCACCATACTGCCAACCCGTTATCCCTGTGTCTGATCGCTGGTTAGACTGTCATATTCACCATAGTATCAACCCCTTACCCTTGTGTCTGATCGCTGGTTAGACTGTCATATTCACCATAGTATCAACCCCTTACCCTTGTGTCTGATCGCTGGTTAGACTGGCATATTCACCATAGTATCAACCCCTTACCCTTGTGTCTGATCGCTGGTTAGACTGGCATATTTGCCAATATCGATATGACCTCATGTGATAGTCGATCGACATACCTTTTTCATTGTAGTTCTAGTCAACAAAATCAACTGGTGCCATGCTGCTGTTGGCAAGCGGGGATCTTTCAACTGACAAGGCATACCAGTCCAGTAAATAGAGCTATTGTACACACACACTCATGCAGTTACATATTGTTCTTTGCTTTCTGCTTGATGCTGCGCTCAGGGAACTTTGAGCTGGTCAGTCTGCTGCTGGAGAGAGGCGCTGACCCCATGATTGGCACCATGTGTCGGAACGGCATCTCTTCTACACCGCTGGGAGACATGAACTCCTACAGCCTGGCAGCAGCCCACGGGCACAGGTAAAACACACACACGTGCACGCCCACACATGTGCGCGCACATGCCCCCACAGGAAATAATCATTTATCTTTGCTGCTTCTCTGATTTGCCACCATTTTGTGGTATGGCACCCACACACACGCACACCAAACTAGATGTGCACGTATTGCTCTAAATTATTAATATTATTCATCCACTGCCTGAATCACCATTTGGTGCTTGTTGTCATCTCTCACACACAGCATGAGTCACAAAATATGTCTGGTGATTATGGGAAACCAGTTGATGTTTTCCTCCCTGTCTGATATGTGGACAAAATACTCCACAAGAGGAAATAAATAAATAAATATCTCGGAGATGCAAAGTGTTGCAATGGGTCGTGAGCTCGTAGTTGCCATTTCCGAAACTGTTAAATTCCTTGTTTTTCCGTTTTCAGTGTACAGTATTTCATACCCCAGGAAGAAACCCTAAATACTCGGGCTGCAACGATTAATCAATGAATCGTAATCAAACCAATAATTTAACTAGTTGTCAACTAATTTAGTAAACGATTAATCGGATTGGCAAACAATCACTGGAGTTATCATGGGTGTTTCCCACTAGTTTTTCCAGCATGACGTGTAACTAAACTAAAGAAGAGTGATCCATCTCTAACCCTAACCCTAAATACGACACCTAACAATAATTGTATGTAGCTCTATATTGGATCACTCCTTGAATATTTATTTTTAGATTACCCATTTAAGTTTAGAAGAGTACCGTTTTAGCCTTTTCGAATTTGTTGAAATAATCGGCTGTTGAATCAATTGTAAAAAAAAAAAAAAAAAAAAGAATGTTAGTTGCAGCCCTACAAAGGCAATAATCATTGCACCAAGGGGTCTAATTACTGACACTACTTAAACATGTAGAAAATCGTGAAAAAAATCCAAAAATCACAGGAATTCCCTCTTTAATCAGGCACTGCCTGGTTGTACTCCATGGCAGGCAGCCACACACACAGACACAGGGTTGCACGTTGCTACTGGGTTTTCCCATCGTCGAGCAGATGGTGCACTGATGGACGTTTGTCTGCCTGTTAAAACTTAAATTAGACTAGAGGCACTGGAGAGCCGAGCAGAGGCTCACTGGCACCATCACAACAATATGGCTCTGTCCAGCAGCCGGGATTCGCTCTTTAATTGGATTTGGAAAATGAAGAGAGCCGTTCCCTATGCTGCGACTCTCCAGATCAAATCACAATTGATTAAGAAAGAGATTGCTTTCTCTCTCGCGTCACGAGTCGGGGTGTGATGATTCACTTAGCCGACGATTCGATGCCTAGGGTGCCGAATCTGCCGATACGATTTATATTGTGGTTATTAAATGTATTGCAATCCAATTCGCTATAGCGATTAATTGCAATTTATTTCAAGTTGATTTCTGGCATCGTTCTGACATGAAAACATTAATAGGAAAAAAGTCAATAGTCAACATGGTGATTCTATATTGTTTATCGTGGCATTAAACGGTAAGCAATATCAAACGATATCACTGAATAAATATTTGTTTTGCCAAACCCGCTCACTAGTACAGATACAGTATGTATGCCTAAAGGATACTGTACAGCTACTGAGTAGAGTTGAGTAGTGTGCACAATGGAGCAAGTAAGTACAGTATATTCACTTAACGCGCGTGTTACTGACAAGAACAGCTAGCAAGGCGAGGCTAGTGATGCCAATGGTGAGTAGCGCCAAGACCCATGTAAACAACAGGACTAATATTAAAAGCTATGTTTGTCAATGATCATCGATGGCAGGAGGTTGCAACTACTGTTTTATATCAATTAATTGACTTGATTTACTCCCACGTCTGCCTTCACTATAGGAATGTATTCCGGAAGCTCTTGGCGCAGGCGGAGAAGGACAAGGGGGACGTCCTGTCCCTGGAGGAGATCCTGGCCGAGGGTTCGGACCCCGCTGGCGAGAAGAGGCCTCCGGGTGCCCAGCAGCAGGCCAACGGAGGAGGAGGAGGAGTAGGAGGGACCCTGCGAACAGGAAAGGCCAGACTCAGAGCCCTGAGAGAGGCCATGTACCATAGCTCTGAGCATGGCCATGTGGACATCACCATAGACATCCGCAGTTTAGGTCAGAGTTACTAACACCATGCCATTATTTGCCGGCCCCCTCCTCACTCTTGTTGGCGCCGCCCTACGTCCACTGTCCGCTGTCTGGGGGCTGCTGTATGTACTGTAGCTCTGGTCCATAGCTCCACTGCTTATATGACTCCCCCCCAAGTAGAGCTATGGGAAAAGTCAGCGTTATCCTGCACCACGCATATGGAAAAAACTTTATATGCAAACTCATGGAAGTGGCACCTTTCATACAAGCTAATTCACAAAAAATACTATGGATCTTATATCCGTTTTCCATGTCATATTATTCATATAAATTACAAAATTATATGTTTAACTTTATAAAAAACTACTATGGATATTTACTTTATTCTCTTATATGAAAGGTGCCACTTTCAAGAATTTGCATGTAAAATATTTTCCATACACCCGACCCGACCAGCCTCTGTTCTGTTGTGGATCTCTCACACACAACCAATGGGATCACCGAAAAAACTCCTTGTGGTCTTGTATACATTCAGGCCGTCTGTGTGCATAATCATGACATGAGAACAACAATAGTTCAATCATCACCATAATGTGTCTAGGGGGGGGGGGGGGTGCATTTCCATTCCCGAAACATGCTGAAAGGTGGATTTCCAGCTCTGTTTAGAGGACTCCAGGGATTTTTTTCTTCAGAATACAAAATAATTGCCGATCACCCAGGACCATTTCAGCTGTTTTTATCCTTAACAATACTTGTGCATTTCTGAATTGTTTCCTGGAAGTGCACAATTTGGTCAGTCTCGCTTTGAGTATGAACTGGTTATGGCTCATATCAGCAGCTGGGATAGAGTTAATGGAAGCACTCTGAGCCCCCCACCACCACACTTTTCTGTGAAAAATCTGCTTCCACTAAGGAAAATAATCTTTCTAATCACACAAGCCATGTTATCCACAACAGAAGGAGAGGCTGTTCGGGTCGGGTTGTGCGAGAAAGCACTGATTTTCCCCACAGCCGGGGCTGCTGTGCTCATGCTGTACCTGTCCTCTCTCTCTCGCTCTCTCTCCCTCTTTCTGCTGTGGGTGTGTAATACACATCGCCACGCGCTCAACCCAATCAATCACAGCCCCCCGGTCCAATCAGCCATAAAACGATGTTGAAAATAGGTCTTTCTTTTCCAGCGGAGTCGATAACAACGGCCTCGGGTCACAGACGCGGTGAATGTAGCTCACTGTCTGGTAGAATAGTTTCACAGTCGTTTTTACTGTCACATCACAACTTTACAAGTTGAAAACGTGTTTTTGTGTATAGCTCCCTTGGTGAAAACAAAGAAAGGAAACAGAGAGATGGGCAACCAAGCACGCGTGACAAATTCACCAGACTGCGCTCACGTAAAATACGCATAAGTTATCACACTGCATCTTCTCAGGACGTCCCAGTCCCGTTGAAAATTAGCTTGTTTTATCGATCCTTTTGCGGAAAGAGCCATTAAGGGGTTTCCACATATTTAGAAGCTTGTTTCACAAACGGTACAACTGTAGGATCTCTCTTATTCACAGGCTGTACGCATCCATACAACCAAGGGGTCTCTTTTCCACAAGAAAAATTACACATAGTATTTGAGATAGTTTGGATTGTGTGTGTGTGTGTGTGTGTGTGTGTGTGTGTGTGTGTGTGTGTGTGTGTGTGTGTGTGTGTGTGTGTGTGTAAATAGTATGTAGTATAATAGTATGATATGTAACATATCAGAGGTGTATTGGAGACGTGAATACAAATACCGACAACTTAATTTTATCTGACAGATAAAATATCGCATTGGTTCCATCCTTAGTTCAGTGTGTGTGTGTGTGTGTGTGTGTGTGTGTGTGTGTGTGTGTGTGTGTGTGTGTGTGTGTGTGTGTGAATTACCAGCTTTCATCGTTTCATCGCACGGTTCATGTGCAGCATAGCCTTTTCACCATAGAGCAGTGATTTTCAACCATTTCAACCATCATACCAGGGCCCACTATTTTTAGCCACAGACCACCCTTTGACATTGAGCTTAGTCTCTCTGACCCAAAAGCAACAATCCTTCTTCATTTTCTAATTGTGTAGATTCTTGAAAATGAAGTCATTCAGATGTTTAAATATAGTTTAACTCTTGAGGGCATGAAATGAAACCAAATGGATTTGGTTTCATTTTACACTCAAGTGTTTTTTCAGATTTATAGGGGTTCTTTGGTTAGCAACAGTCCATCATTTAGCTGGGGGCCACCCAGAATAACATCTCAGGGACCACTGGTTAAAAAACACTGCCATAGTACAAATACTCTCATTGGCTGCATTTCCATGCAATACTACATTTCTGTGCCAATCATCTGTGGGCAGATCACGCATGCCATGCCACCGATTGATTACTGACCGACACAATGGCCATCATCATCATCATCGCCTGTGTGAGTCGATGCCTTGGATTTCCTCTCTCTTCCCTTTGTGCTGCTTACTGTAAATGCCACAGAATGGAGACATGTATTTTCTCATCAAGCCTCGAGCCCATACTGTACAAGAGCTCGTTAAACGTTAAAACTAATATGTTAATGTTTTGAAAAAATAAAAAATAAAAAACAGTTCTGAATTTACAGTTTAGTATTCTCGTCATTTAGCAGATGCTCTCGTCTTAACCCAGAGCAGAGCAACTTACAGTAAGCAAAAAACAACACATGGTAATATGTCAAATACAAAATAAAATAGTCAACAATCGTAAGGAATCTAAGAACGTACAGCAGTATAGAAAATATTAAGCTGAGTATACTGTAACAGTATGCACTATTGAGTGCTATCTCTAAAAGGCCATAGTGCCATTTTTCGGCTTCCTAGGAAAGTGAATTCCCCATTCATTTTTCTGATATACTTTTCAAAAAGTATCCATCTATATGAAGACTTTTTTATATAAAGACATTTTATATAAAGACGTTTTATAAAGACGTATAAGGCGTATGAACGTCTTAAACACTTTCTGGTCTGAGGAAAAAAAAAAGAATGGCGAATTCACTTCTGGACCCAGGCGCTGTTGACGTCACTGCAGGGCTCCACGGGGGGCCTGCAGTCGTAGCGTGCCGCAGACAGACAGACTGACAGTTCCCTGTCCCAACCCCAGGCGTTCCCTGGACGCTGCACACCTGGCTGGAGTCCCTGCGCACCTGCTTCGTGCAGCACCGCCGGCCCCTGATCCAGGGCCTGCTGAAGGACTTCAGCGGCATCCAGGAGGATGAGTACACAGAGGAGCTCATCACGCACGGCCTGCCGCTCATGTTCCAGATCCTACGCGCCAGCAAGGTCAGCTTTGTTTACCTACCTACCTACCACTTCCGCCCACTATGGACATTTATTGAAATGCTGGACATTAAATTACCATTTTGCCGTTTTTTTTTTTTTTTTTTTTTGCAAGAAAATATACCGGTATATTAAGGATATTTAGAAGGTTTACTACTATATCTTTCTGGGAGTATATGTGTGTATAATATGTGGTTTAATGGAAAGTGTTCGAAATCCTAAATATCTAAAACCACTGTTCATACTGTACCTAGGAGGACAATACTTCTGTTCCTCCTATAGTAGGTGTACAGTATGTCCAAGTACGAAAAAGCTTTTGGTTGGTTTTCACAACCAAGTGTCACTGTTGTACATAACACACATGCACACGCACACGCACACACACTATATTAACTGTACACCGGCATATCATGATTTGAGATGGTGAAGAGGGTGAAGAGGGAACCGCACACGGTAACTGTCATTTCTCAACCATTTGGGAGCATTGTGACTGAAGGGAAACCCAATCGATCGACCAAGAGCTTTGACATGCTGTAAGAATAGTATATCAAAGCGCTCTATGGTAGCAGAGAACAAATTAAAAGTACTTCTCAAGTAAAAAAAAAGTGCGGGCATGCACTCCTGTGTCCCTCGCCTAGAGTAATTTTGCTCAATCAACTGAATTATTGAGAACCATTTGCAAACACAACCGTAACAACGGAACAAAAGAAAAAAAGCCTAAGGCTAGAAATTGCATACTGTATACTTGTACATTACAGTGTACATCTCATTTTGATGGACAGTGAGTGCATTCTCCTCTGGGCCGGGGGAAATGCACGCACTTCTTTCTCTCTGCCCATATCTGCATTTCTTAATTGATGTGTCCGTCTTGCAGAATGAGGTGATCAGCCAGCAGCTGTCAGTCATTTTCACCCAGTGCTACGGGCCGTTCCCCATCCCCAAACTGACGGAGATCAAGAAGAAGCAGACCTCCCGCTTAGGTAAGAGAAAGAACAGCATTCAGATATTTTGTGCAAAAAAATAACCCATTAACCCATTATGTATGGGTGTTTTAAGTTTTATTGAAAAATATCAGGCGTACACCTCTGAGGCGTGAACACCTGCTATTTTTGGAGGAAATTGTGAAAATACAGCACAAACTTTGAATATTATCGACGAAAAATCACAGCAGCTGATTGGCTGTCACTCAACATCACCAAACAACAAACATGGCAGCCCCCACTGCAGTGAATCATGGTCATATGAATCTGCCTGTCAAAAGGAGCTATGATAAATAGTTTCTTAAAAGAAGTGCCGGATTTTATAAACATCATTATCAGCCACAGTAGCCACATGATTGACAAAACATCATCTGCTATCCTACTATCTTGATTGGTTTGGTATGAACTAATCACCAAAGACTGACGCTCTGACAATGCCCAACCCATATGCTACTATGATGGGGGAGGGCTTTCAGAATATAATAAAGTGAAGTGAAATTATAATTCAGACTGAGTGTCAGGCTAACGACTTGGGGCTGATTCTACATGATATGGGCATAAAGGGGACAGAGACAGGGGGGTGGAACGTGCACTCTGTGCTCTACAGACAGGCAGCGGTCTAGTCTGAACCACTTTTGGTATTTTAGTGCACCACCAAGTGAAAATGTGGTGCTAATCTTTGAATATATTCTCTCCGGGAAAACATTTTTAACTCAAATATTTGCTTCTGGGGGAAACAGATTTTTTAGAAAACTGTTTGTATAACCATTGTCAGGTTAGAATTGATTTCAAAAACAGAGTTGTTCTCAGCTGTTTAGGATAATTGCAGTGTGAACTGTGAATCCTTGTTAGAAAGTCTGTATTTTGGATTGTTATTTAGATTCTTGAATAAGGCACAAAAATACCACATCTGCTCTGTTTTGTTCCAAATATTGGGAAGGACAGTTCACTGGCACCATCTAGTGTCAATGCAACATACAGGATGGATGTCTTTTTTAAAAACAATTATTACACATTATTCCAGTGCTTTACGAACAAAGTTACGTTTCATATCAGGCATGTAAAATATTCAAGGATGAGATCAATTTCATAGCTCCATTGATGTGGTTCACAATAGAAAAACTTCAAAGGATCGAGGATCAGATTAATTAAAATGTAAAGACAAGCCCAGGGGCACGCATAAATGTCACCAAGTTAATGGGGAAAAATAACCCGCAAAAAAGTATAGCCTTCAGTAGTACAATCAGATAACTTTTGAAAGGCTTAGGGTTGACGACCCTAATGGGTCTAGTAGTCCACAAGATTCGATACACTGCCAAAATAGTCATGTACCCGTCCAAATACTGTTGTGCGAGTGGACTTCATTGACATTAAGGAAGTATTTGGACTTCCTTAATGTCAACGAAGTCCACTCGCACAACACCAGAGGAAGTTCAACAATTCATGTGCAACCCATATTTGGCACTACCAAGGGACTAAATCATTTTCGCTCTTATGCCACCAAAAAGTGGAACGCCCTACCATTAAGACAGGCAAATCCCCTGAATCCTTCAAAACCACAGACCTACGGACGGCTGTAATTCGAAAGTGTCCTCTGTAAAAATAAAAATATTGCCATCACCTCACAGTTAACAGTCTTTGTATTGAGTTGTGCTTCAGTTGTACTGTAGATCTAAAACAAAAACCAATCCATCAATCCTCTTCCATACCCATCTTCTTTCAGACCCTCACTTCCTCAATAACAAGGAGATGTCCGACGTCACCTTTCTAGTGGAAGGGAAACCTTTTTATGCACATAAGGTTCTTCTGTTTACGGCTTCGACCAGGTAACGTGCACTGTGTAGTGTCACTGTCAGTGACATTGATATTAGCCTCGTTAACAAGTCAAACCAAATAATCTGTTGTCATATTAACCTGGCCTATTAGCCAGGCAACATCATCAATATCTCTGTACACCATACCGGTATACAGTTTGTCCAACTTAAGGCCCAGGGGCCAAAAATCAGGCCTGTGAATTCATTATCATCAGCCCTCTGGTATCATTGCACACACCATGATAAGAAATTAATGCAACTGATTGTTTTACTGTGAAGCAATGCTTGGTGAGGATCCTAGAACAGGAAACTGAGCTTTAATGTTTCAGTTTTTGATGAATGCAGTTTCATTTTTGCATTTGTCTTGCTATTGAGGGACATTGATTTATGTGTTGAAACACAGTCCGGCGGCTCCGGCCCTCGACTTGTAGGCCTACCAACTTTTGTATTTTGTCCTCACTGTGTATTTGAGAACGACATCCCATATTTATGCACTGTTATAATGTTCTTATTTTGATCACAATTCCCAATTACTGAACGTCCAATCTCCAAGTATGAGACAGCAACACTGACTCAAAACATTATAATTGCAAGGAGCACCTTGTACCCTTAGAGTGCACAAAGGAACCGATTTGATTCCATTTGTACACTCTTGGGAGATATGTGTTGTGTTACATGATCAAGGCCGACTCTTCATGTTCCAGATGCCATGTAATACATATTGATGAACCCAGTGGTCAGTGGGACCTATTGTGTTTGTGTGTGTTTGTGTGTGTGTGTGGGTGTGTGTGGGTGTGTGCGCGCACGTGCGTTACCCTCTACCACCTTGCGTCATCCTTGTGTAACACAGGTTCAAGTCCCTGCTCCAGAACCGACCTGCCGCAGAGAACACATGCATTGAGATCAGCCATGTCAAGTACAATATATTCACGGTAAGACTGACTCAATGCCACCATCACCTTACTAGATGCCTAGATGGTCGTTTACAGTATACAATGTATGCAGCAGCTTTAGCCAAGGCAATGTATTCTGCATCAGGGTTATTAGCCCTTCACTAAGTCCCTCCCCAATCCTGCCTTGTCCAATCGGCATGTTAGAAGAAAACAAAGATCTACTGCACTGTGAGCTTATAGATCGTCCCATTTTTCTACAGCTGAAGTTTAAAAAGTAGTCTAAAGCTGAGGTGATGACACAGATCTCAGGTCTCCGCCCAGGTCTCAGCCGGTTCAATGTAAGGCTTGAGAATCACTGTGGGCATCAGATGCACACATGAAATTTTCTTGGCAGAGAAAGATTATTGATTTTTTGTTTGTTTGTTTTGTCTATCTCTGTTCCAGTTGGTCATGCAGTATCTATACTATGGTGGCACTGAGGCACTGCACATACGAAACACTGAAATTATGGAGGTACGTTGACTTGTGGTAAAATATAATCAGGTGTACAGTATATTTATATAGTCGGCTGAAACTAGACAGGACGATTCAAACTAGACAAATGGCCAGAGAGACCCTGGCTGTTCACTTCCCATATACATATGTGATGCACTCACTCACTCACAGAAATAATTTGACTCAAAATACTATGACTAAAAACTACCCCTTCAAAAGTTGCAGTGAAAAACCAACCCTGGACTGCGTGGGGTTACTGTACTGTATACTGTCTATTGTCTGCAGCTGTTGTCTGCAGCCAAATTCTTCCAACTAGAGGCCCTTCAGCGACACTGTGAGATCATCTGCTCCAAGAACATCACCACGGAAACCTGTGTGGATCTCTACAAACACGCCAAGGTGAGCTCCGGCCAGCCTCTCCTAAATAAAACAGCAGCGTACTGGAAAGGAAAAAAAAAAAAAAAAAACAGCAGGGCAGTGTTGATTTTGTCTGCTAAGACTAAATCGACTAAGGTTTTTGATATTTAGTCGACTAAGACTAGACGAACATTTTTTTCTCAAAAGACTACGACGAATACTACGAAGAATAATGACCTAAAGATGGAGAGCCATGATTTTTTTATGTGGGGTGGTGATCCCACGCCCCCCTTAGTCTTGGGCAATATACCGGTATTACCGTTTACCACGATATTGAAAATCAATATCGCCCAAAACTACCCCCCCCTGTAATTAAACGGTTTACACTCTCTGGTCACCAACTATTACATCATCATTTAGCTCAGTGGGGACCATCTGGAGCCTCCTCAAGGACCAGTAATGGGGATGTCCAGAGTCGACCACTGGTTGAAAACCACTGATTTAGACAGTTCTCCTCGAACGTATTGAAGTAGAACCAAAGATGGTCCATGTATAAAGACAGGCCAACTCGCATTGGCACCACTGTAGAGTTGAATTGGACTACAAAGCCTACAAATGGTTTCCTGACATGGTTTCCTCCTCTATGTTGTCATTTGTTAAATTGCAGATGGACAGAGACTCGTCCTGTCTCCTCTCAAATCTGAAAAATCTGTTTCTGGGATAACTGAAAGATCAATAGCAAAGTTTATTTTCTGCTAATTTGTCTCGCTAAAAGAAGCCATTTTAGTGTTGTGATGATCCGGTCCGGTTTGGTGTTTAGTTCAGTGTCCATGGAGTTTAAGGCATGATCATAAGCAGACTCCAACATTCTTCAGGGCTCCTAACATTGCCCCAGCCAATTCGAGAAGTAATGCACGCCTGCCATTGTCCTCTGCCATTGTCCTCCCTTCCCAGTTCCTGGGTGCCGCAGAGCTCACGGCATTCATCGAGGGCTACTTCTTAAAGAACATGGCGCTGCTCATCGAGCTGGAGACCTTCAAGCAGCTCCTGTACGAGCCCCTGCCCCTCCAGGCCGAGAGCCCCGCGTCCAGCCCAGTGGGCATCTGCGGGGGCGGCATCGACATCCTCCATGACCTGGAGAGAACGCTGGCCACACGGATCCACTCCATCCACCTCTCCACCTCCAAGGGCTCTGTGGTGTGACCCATCCCTCCTGCCCGGCAGCTCCTCCTCCTCCTCCGCTCAAGAGAGCCAAACCCAAACCCACCAACCCCACCACCCGATGACAACATCCAACCCGCCTGGCGCTACAGCCGATCTGCCCGGATCCTCCTCGTCGCTGCTGCTGCTGGGGAGGAGGAGCTGGCGTCTTGGGCATCTCCGTCAGAATCTTCTGTCACGGAAAAACGGTTGAGGGGATCACATCTATGGCGCTAGATGTGACAACGGGGTGTGGTAGGGGAGGAGGAATATTCATGCAACACTGTCACCCGCGTTGTCACTTTGTTGTCGCATGAAACGAGGCAAAAACACTGCAATGTTTTTTTGCAGAAGCTTGATGAGCACCGTTGTCATCGGGAAAAAAAATCCCTTTTTGATGATTACAACGAGGACGTCTGTTAAGGGATGGAGTAGTGGGCGCGATGCCCGCAATTATGACCTTTGCCCACAATTATGAAACGTGCAGGCATATTTCATATAATGCGAGATCATGCGCATGGAATAAGTGTTTAGCGTAAAAAAGGCAAAATGGAATTTTGACACTCGATAAATAAGTAGTAGTAGTACAACTTTTCCATCAGCAATTAATCTCTTTTAATGAGACACTGGGTTTACACAAGCGTTTTCATTGTGGGAGACTTAAAATACTGGTGAGGTGACATATATACAGCATTATGGTCATCACGAAGACATACCAAAGCACCATCGACACCAACTAGATCAGCAGAATGCAGATCATAAATGTAATAATAAGAAAGGAATAGTAGCAGAGGCTATGTCACGATGACCACTTTGACCCTCCTGGCCTCCCTGTTGAGTGGTGTTGTGTGATTACAGGAGGACAATTTTCTAAAATATTCAAATGTTTTTTCGAAGATTTTGGAAAATAATGCTTAAAGGGTAAGACCACTTTGTGTGTGTGTGTGTGTGTGTGTGTGTGTGTGTGTGTGTGTGTGTGTGTGTGTGTGTGTGTGTGTGTGTGTGTGTGTGTGTGTGTGTGTGTGTGTGTGTGTGTGTGTGTGTGTGTGTGTGTGTGTGTGTGTGTGTGTGTGTGTGTGTTACCTTGCCATGATGCAATTACAAATGTGGACAAGAAATAAAATAAAAAAAACAGATGTTTCAGTGATTAGAAATTGATATTTCAAAATTCCCCTCGTTGACTTAACATTGTACGCCAAAACAGCTCTCAAAGTTTTAGTCGATACAAACAATTGTGTGTGTGTGTGTGTGTGGGGGGGGGGGGGGGGGGGGGGGTTGCCCACATTTGGAATTATATCATGGCAAGGGAACGACATGGGTGTTTGAAGTTTGTTTATATGTTGGGATATATTTTACTGTGTTCTCTCTCTACTGTGAGCTATACGAACTTCACAACAACGACCAATACTCCCGTGTTTTTTTTAACTTACTTGTACAACAATTTTCTTCCATTCTGACAAATCCATATCTGATTTGAACTTGAAATGTGCGGACGTTCAACCGTAAAACTTGTGTGATCGTTTCACGGACACCATCGATTTTGCATGGTCCCTCCCTCGACTAAATTGACTTGATATTGCTTCTTGGGCAGAGTTTACTTCTACTGACTACCATTGGACAGAAGTATGGCATGCCCCTGCCTGCTGCTTTCTTATCTATAGCAAAACCACACATTGAACTGGAGATGGAACTAAAATGATGAGTTTCTTAAAAAAAAAAGAAAAAAAAGAAGAAGAAGTTTGATGCAGGCTACGTACCTGGCCTGAAAGTACTGTAATCTTTTGGGTTTTTTTGTACAGTACCCACAATGCTTGGCGCTTAACACCACCACCATGCTCAACTGAATGTGTTTCGTCTGTGTTCAAGCTATGATGCTTCTGTTTATGCAAAGTTGCATGTTTAATCTGTGTGTATGTGTGTCTTATGTTTTGCTTTGTATGTGCGCGCGCGGTGCGTGCGTTGTACTTGTTTCAGTCGTTTCTGCATTCCTGATGCATTTTGAGCAAGGAATAACAGTTGATTATTATTGAATAATCCAGTAGAAACTAGAAAGTACATTTGAACGCATATATATTTGAAAAATATTTTATTAAATGAATCTGTAGATAACATTCATTCAACTTTCAATGATAACTTGGAATCTACCACTAAAGGTGTATGGACCAAACAAACACATGGATATGGCCTGTGTGATGTGATGACAATGACATTTCATATTAATTAGAGCTCCACTTTTGATGGATGCTGTTTAAGTGTGACTTCTTATGTTTTAAACACTTTCGACTTCTCTTCTAGGGCATGGCATATATGTGCGAAATATTTTCAAAAGGTTTTTCTGAAATTTTCTAAACTACCATATCTTCCAAGTGTCGTTGAGTGCAAGCTTCTGCTGTTTTTGGAAAAAAAAATCAAATAGGATTTATTAGAGGTTTGAAAAGCATTTCACACGTTTGACATTACATCTCCCATTTACACTAATCTGTGTTTATGTTTGTTTGGAAACTTAATGATTGATAATCCTCAAATGACACACTATTTTATACACAGTATATATTAGTGATACAATGACTTTTCGGCTGCAACATTTTGGGCGAAAATGTCAAAATAAATAAATAAAAATTTCGGCCTATTCGCTTCCAGCCCAAGATGGCAGAAAATAATATCATGAAATAGTGAGTGCAATTAATCAATTTAAAAGTGTGTAAATGGACCCATAAGTCATTATTATTTAAGCTAGGCTTCCCCATAATCATGTCCTTTGCCATAATCAGGTAGCTTAAAGGTGACAGCCATAATAGGAAAAAATATATATTATTTGGCAACTCGGTTTCCCTTATCCGGAATTCAGTTTCAGACAGTCTTTTTTTGATGCATCCCTATTATATCATTTCCAAAGTTCACACAGTAAAGTCCTGGGCATGTCTTTCCCCATTTATAAAACTAGACAGATAATAGAAGTCCTACAAACAATGCATTGCAGTGCGTGTACAGTGTGTGTGTCAAGACATTTACAGTAGGGCTCCATTTTCGTTAAAAATCTTTTGTAATATTTAATATATAATATTTCAACATGTCAATCTATTAACCCGTTGTGAGCTTGTAGATTGACCATTTGAACAACTGAAATATGTTTTTTAATAGTTTAAAAGGGCAAAGAAGTTAATTGATAAGGGGTTTAGCGGTAACGAAAATGGAGCCCTTAGTGTACAGGAAAAAACACTGGGAAAAAACTCAGTGTGTACACCTTGAATTTAATTGGCTAATCGCCTAAAACTCTGCCCTCTTTTTCGACCCTCGCCCGAGTACTGGGCAGCTTCATCAGTAATTGAAACTTGCCAATAGCCTGGTCCCATAGATAAATAAGGATTTCCTGAAACATTGTCCACCACACGCTGTTAAAGCGTACTCTAAGAAGAATAGACGTTATAGGAGATTCCGCTTAACATTGTGCACCTTGCTAAATATAGCCCTATATGCCAAGGTTTTCACCATGGCAAACCCTTATTTTGAAGCACCAGATGTCCAAATAACAGATGCTATGATGACATAGGGTCATAGGTCTCACAGTGCCTGCTCTCGGCCAGTGAAAACGACTAGTCTGCCAGGAAAGCAGTACGTTGAGGGGTAGGAAATCTGAGATAATGACATCTGAATGCATAGCATAGTCAATACATGTTGTACAAGTCTGGAATAGCCTGTGCCCATGTTGTTTCCCGGGGGCAGCTTCAAACAATGGCCAATTGACCATTCCCCATTCTCTGCAGTAGGAAGTGGGCCTACGATTGAACTATTCCAGACCAACCTGTTGACAATGCAAAAATGAAAAGAAAAAAAAAAAAAGAAGAAGAAGAAGTCTGATGGATTAAAGAATGTAATTGATTAGCATACATAGCTTATGGGATGTTGTGTTGGCGCGCGTTGTCTTAAGTGTATAGGGTTTAGGTGTAAGTGTAGACGTCTATAAACTGTATTCATGTTATTTTGTGGTGGTTGTCTTTGATGCAGTATGATTACACACGGACAAATCATGTTGTAGCATACTTAGAATTACTTTCAAAATTAGTTTTGGGTCAAACATTTTAAGCTTGGGCCTATGGGTAAATAGCAGGTCCATTTAAAATCTGTAAATAGTTACAGAAAACAAAATGTATTCACCAACTTTATTTTCTTACCTACATGCATAGTGCTATATATTTTATTTTACATTTCACAGCTATTTTGTTTTACAAAAAATAAAAGATTGTATAAAAAATATTAAAATTAAGCAATATTCCCTTGAGTTCTAGTACTTGGTACAGTATAGTATATTACAGAAAGATGATTTATAAAATGTCTATGAAAGCAACTGCAGAACTCAGAATTGACTATCGGTATGTTAGTTTGCCATTTCCGACCGTTTTTTAACATTCATCTTTAATGAAACGTCAAAAACATTTCCTTTTGATCATAAAACATTACCCACTTGAAATCAATTTACTTGACAATTTGTTTAGTCTCCATGGGAACAAAGGTTTATTTATGAAGGTGCCATGCACTGTTTTTTGCTCACCCTCTATATACCGTACTTGGTCAAAAAGGGGCAATGCTTTTAGAATAATTGCGTATTTGTCCTTTTTTTCCCCCATTCTTTCCCCTCCTCTCTTTTTCTAAATATTCAAATCATGTAATGCATCTAAGCCTAGAACAGAACACACAGTGAGCTTGATGTCATGTCTTTGTTTGCCTCTGTGTTATGACACCAGCAAATAAGATCAATGTTAGCAAAGTCCCTATATGTTGTTATTTTTTACTATGGGCCTTACAATGGATCCCAGGGTGAATCAGTGGTAGACTGGCATGGCTCTTTATTTGCTCAATGTCGTCTGGGATGTGCACCTGTGCACCAACGTTGTCTAATCAGACTATTCTCTTAATTTGTCAAAACATTATTAATTTGCCTGTATTTTTGTTCCTGCTAATCAGCAACGTTTAGGCTATAGTTCCAGTTGAAACAATGCATGGACTATTTACTAGATTTGGATTCAATCCAGGGGGATACTTTTGCTATTTTTTCCTTTGATGAGAACATGTATATTGTACCAGAAATATATATAAATATATATATAAATATGAAATTAAATTATTCATGGTGTGAATAGCAGGGATTTGTTTGAGCATAATAAAAAGGAATATTACACTCATGCAAACGGTGCAATTGTTCCATGACATGCATTTGTGTACAGCCAATAAAACGATCACTTTAAACAATATAAATTTGTTGTTCATTAATTTTCTGCATGATTGTACATCTATAAATGTCTTGATGAAATGAACATGGTGGACTATTGTAAACAAGTACAAATGCTTCATGGTGTTGTCCACTTGCAGTGACTGTATATCAGTCTTGCATTGTGTGCGTTGTGCTATACACATTTCAATCACTCAACCATCAACCAAATATAGTTTTTCTAAATTCCTACACCCATGTATTCTAAATAGTCTGTGAATTTGTAGAACCATTTTTCCATCCTACAGCTAATGACCCAGGACACCCAGTGTTGCAAACTTGGTGCATATGTAGCTTTTTTCCAGACCCCCCCTTTTTGGCTGCCGAGTTGGGGGCGAAATTGACAGGCGCCAGAAATAAAACCCTAATTTTTCACCATTTTTTCTCCTATAACAGTGGTTTTCAATCAGTGGTCCCCAGGATAAATGATGGACAGTTGGTTAACCAGATGTAACTCTTTTGAGAATGAAACCTGCAAGGGTCCATTCGGTTTCATTTTTACACTCTCAAAGAGTTCAATAATTCATCATGTGAATTAGCCCAAGTCTCCACAACTACAGTAGAGAATGTAGAAAATGAATGGGCATATTCCCTTCCAGGCAAGCATCTAGAGCAGGGGTGGGCAATTATTTTTCCCAAGGGGCCAAATGAGATATATAAAATATTGTCGAGGGCCAAGACTAAAGGCTGAACTAAAGTCTGCATAATATTAATTCAATTTCAAGATAAAAGTAAGAGTCATTTTGACACCAGGTCCCACTATTTATTCAGCATTTGAGTCACGGACCATTTGATGACATTTTAGCCCCACAGACCCCAAAACTAAATATTTATTTTGCCACAATTTTGTCCACAATTCCAGGCTGGATTTTGGACATTCTCTAGTTGCATAGACTTTGGGCTAATTCATATGACGAATATTTTAACTCTTGAGAGCGTAAAAATGAAACCAAATGGACCCGCAAGGGTCCATTTGGTTTCATTTTTACGCTCTCAAAGAGTTACATCTGCTTTCCATACTTTCCATATTTAACTTGGAACTCTCTCAAGGACCAGTAGTGGTCCCCGGGCCGGTCAGACTCAGCCAAAGGGCCGCATTTGGCCCCCGGGCCGCATGATGCCCAGGTATGATCTAGAGCATTCTACTAGAGCATTTCGGATTTGGGCAGTTGGCAATACTGAGGGCACCCGAGGAGCCACCACACCATCTCCTGTGAATGCGGTTGTATGTGGTCAGGCCAGAGGCTAGCACAGGGTGACCAGATCCAATCTGTTCATTTGAGGGACACAAGTGTTGCAAGCGTGTGTGGGACAATAAGTGGGGAAACAGGACGAAACACGGCTAGCAAAGAATCAATATCTTTTTCATATTAAAAAAGAATAATCCAGGATTTCAATTCAAATATACAGTAGATTTAGAGCAGTGGTTTTCAACCTTTTTGATACCAGGTTCCACTAATCATTTTGCATTTTAGCCATGGATGGACCACCATTTGATGTTGTTTAGTCTCTCAGACCCAAAACTAAGGATCTTCAAGTTTGTGTCCACAATTAGGAGAGATAAGTGGCAAAACATTCAAAATGACAATTCTTCTACATTTTCTAAATGTGTACATTCTTGACAATTAAGTAATTTAACTCTTGCAAGCGTAAAATGAAACAAAATGGACCCTTATAATCTCAAGAGTTACAGATCTGTATAAGGGTCCATTTGGTTACCAACTGTCCAACATTTAGCTGGAGACCACCTGGAATCCTCTCAGGGACCACTGGTGGTCCCTGAACCACTGGTTGAAAACCACTAATCTACAGAAAGACTACTGTTAGGTGACTATAACTATTAAGGGCATTGGAACACTGATTCCTCTCAGTCACAAAGTGGGATAGACAAGGTCTCAATACTGTATGTGGGACATACTTAAACGTTTTAAAAAATGACGGCCGGTTCCAGGCAAAAAGGGGGGACATCGGGTCACCCTACGGGCAGGCACCACTGCACCAGAAGGATTTACAGATCACTTTACTTTTTTTTAACTGAACATATTAAATGGCTTGGAGGTACTAAACACGATGGCAGCTGAGCTCCCCCACAAAGCCAACGGAATGTCTGGAGTCCAGTCGAGAAAACTCCAAGTCAAAAGCAACAATGGCCTGTTTGAGAGTCGTAAAAGATGCTGGAGGAGAGAGGGGTTTGGCTTTTACTCCTGTTTTACACGCCTGCTGCCCCCCAAATTCTATTCATCTGCATGAATCCTCTTCAATTTCTCCAAATCGTTAACCATGAACAAAGCCGCTTGAGAGCTCACATTGAAATCGTAACATAAAAACAAAAATCATCTGAAAGACAAAATGGTAATACCGGTATATTGTTTCAGGTGGTTAAATACTTTTCCTTTGCTGTATATTGGGCTTGTGGTCAAGCAGACTGACCTGAGATAGGTTTAGTAATTCGGCACTGCTCCATGCTTGCGGTTATGTTTAGGCTTAAGGTCTCCCCTCCCCACCCCAATACTGCTGTGCTACAATACATATACCATTTGGAGCGACGCCCACCCCAGTATGTTGACTCCCACTTCTATGCCACCATGGCTAGCCTGGGTGTTGAGGCTAGGGTCTCCAATGACCTATAAGCTAGTCTCCAACACAGCCAAATAGCCGTGACCGCGAAAGAAAGTGGTCGCGACCTGGTTGCAAACAGGTCCGTTGGATCCATCATATCAACTGTAACAGACGCCTTCTCGGTATATTAAATGAAGGGAAAGTATCGAATTGAGTTGTCGGCGGCAGTGAGAGCCCGGTGTTCCATGAAGCGCGGCATGGTGTAGTTGTGTCCAGCGTGGCCTGGCCGACAGTACATGGTCCACAGACTGGGGGTGAACCGGCGCATCGTGGCGTCCGCCAGGCGCAGGCGGAGGTTACAGGTCGAACACAGGATGCGGTTTGGACAGCAGGGTTTGACAGCAGCTGCTGCTGATGCTGCTGCTGGCGGCACAGCCATCGATCGGAGAACGCCTGTGCCTGTGGTCGCTGAACTCTGTACACGATTATGTGGCAACTCAGACTGCGGGCCGTGACATTTGATTTCACAACGAGAAGCGTTCAGCTTATCTAAAGCTCTTCTCAGCTGCAGCTGAGCACCACACACCCCAGCCAGCCTCTGTTGGTACTGAACGCCCAGACAGCGAAGGGTGCGTTCGGCTTGTAACTTCTCTCTGCGCAAGGCGTTAGCAAGAGACCGATCTGAAAGAGTTGAGGAGCAAGAGAGACCGAATAAGAGCCCCGAATAAGACTTAAAAATTAATATAGATGGGTTTTACATAAGATAGGTTCATTTCAACTTCATAAAGTAATTCTCTGAGCTTTTTCCCCACCTCAAACTGTAGCATATTTAAATACAGCACCTCTATGGATGAATCTGTCCATCACTGGTATAGCCTATGAGAAGCAGAGAAGCTGGTTTTAGAAACATGTGTTAAATAGCATATATCGTTTTAATCATTAATTGGTCACCTTTACATTAGAGCAAGTAAGACTGCAAAACGTGGCAAATTTAACCTTGCTTTGGTGCAGATTCTGAAGATATGGAGTCATAAACAAGAAAGTGACAGGAAACCTGTGCCAGCACTTGAAATTCAAAAACAACAGTCTCATTTTGCCACATTGTTTATGGGTGCAGCCCACACATTTAGCAGTGTTACTCATTCCAGTAATGTCCAATATCTATACACGCCATATCTTGTTGTGAAGGTGCCTAATCTAAAATTTAAAACAATTACAACAATAAATACAATACAAATTGGTATCATTAAAGGCGGAGAAAATAACTCCCTAAGTTAGGTTTCCAAGCATGTAGGACAATGTAGGCCTACCTTTCTGGATTCAAAGATTCTCTAACTTGTAAAGTAGATTCCTCGGTTTTGCTTAGATAATCTGCCCTTCTTGCTGCCTCCCACAGCGTTCAACTGACTTGACTGCAAGTTCAACATTGCAAAGCAATTGTTTTAGTTTCCACATGAGGGTGCTAAAGCAAACCAAGTGCGTTGTGGAATTTGTTTAAGAATGCAGGGCACACAACACAAACCAATAAAACCATAGGCGGAGACCCCCACCCCACACACCCACAATGAAGCATTTTACTTCCTAACGCAGTGCACGCATGTATGCACAAACACATATCAATTATGACATACAGGCCTGCGATATTAACCTGCATTTCAGCAGGATTTACAGCAAGGGGGTTGCATAAAAATAAACAGACAAATAACTAAGTGTAGCACCCAGCCATGAGCCAGCCACAACAGCCCTGCCCATCGAGCTCAGCCCTATTGGCGTGACTGGTTGTGCGTTGGACTGGCAAGTGGGAGTCCCGGGTTCAACCCCCGCTTCCATGCTATACAACATAAGCCAAACTTGCAGTAGGCCTACTGTAGCCTACTGTATGATCCGTATCAGCACCCCTTCCCCAGCTCAGGGGCGCCTGGGCCCAACGTGGTCTCTGGATAATCCTCCCCTGGATAAAGCAACAAATTGAATTACACTAGCAAGCAAAAATGACAACAAAGCAATAAGAGCCTGCGGCAACAGTGTTGCCAACTTGACGCGTTTGTCGCTATATTTAGCGTTTTTTCAGACCCCCCTAGCGCCAAAATTAGTGAAAAACTCCTGGCGGAAAATCTAGTGCTTTTTGGCTGGTGAGTTGGGGCGAAATTGATTGACAGGCGCCAGAGATAAAACCCTCATTTTTCACCATTTTTCCTCCTATGATAGTGATTTCAACCAGTGGTCCCAACCAGTGGTTTGAGAGCGTAAAAATGAAACCAAATGGACCCTTGCGGGTCCATTTGGTTTCATTTTTACACTCTCAAGAGTTAAAATAATCATCATGTGTGTTAGCCCAAGTCTACACAACTAGAGAATACACAATTTTAATGGTCATTTTGATCTGTATGTTTATATATTCCCTTCCAGGCAGAGCATCTAGCCGCATTCTAGTGCATTTTGGAAGTGCCACTAGAGCATTTTGGATCTTGTCAGTTGGCAACACTGCCCCAAACACACACACACACACACACACACACACACACACACACACACACACACACACACACACACACACACACACACACACACACACACACACACACACACACACACTACATGACATGGCTACATTGTCTCCATCCCTGCCGGAGGAGGAGGAAGAGGCGACACACAGTTATAAAGTAACACGAGAAGCGCCACAATGTTGCAAACAAGGCCAACATCGGCACAACACCACCACCGTGTACGACTGGACACTGGAGTGCTTCTTTGTTTCGCATCACTTGGCGGATTTGAAACATTATAACGACCGTGCCGTTTCACGGCGGCGATCACCACCATGTTGATAACCCTGTGTGTGTGCGTGTGCGTGTGCGTGTGCGTGTGCGTGTGCGTGCGTGCGTGCGTGCTGCTGTTGTTTTGGTTGTTGGTTGTTGGTAGTGCCAAAATTAGTGAAAAACTCCTAACGGAAAGTCTAGTGCTTTTTGACTGGTGAGTTGGGGGGGGGGGGGGATTGATTGACAGGCGCCAGAGATAAAAGCCCCATTTTTCACCATTTTCCCTCCTATGACAGTGGTTTTGGTCTGCAGGCTAAATGATGGATAGTTGGTTAACCAGATGTAACTCTTTGAGAGCGTAAAAATGAAACCAAATGGACCCTTGCGGGTCCATTTGGTTTCATTTTTACGCTCTCAAGAGTTAAAATATTCATCATGTGAATTAGCCCAAGTCCACACAACTAGAGAATGTAGAAGATTAATGGTCATTTAATGGTCATATTCCCTTCCAGGCAAGCATCTAGCGCATTCTAGTGCATTTTGGAAGTGCCACTAGTGCATTTTGGATTTTGGCAGTTGGCAACACTGTGCGGCAACCCTGTCACAACCTTCAACACAGCACAATGAGCACATGCATTCAATTCCAAGTAAACAAAATTGGAATTGATGGATCATTCCACCACAGCCATTTAGCTTGATTTAGCAAATCTGCTACCAAGCAACACACATAATCCCACACAGAAACAACATAAACTGTAAACTCGCATTAGCATTCAATTCCAGGGCCACAAAGATTCACTGAACATGTTTCATGGGACAGCCACACCCGTCCCAAAACCAATACATCACTAAAATAGTTGAAATCACATAATGCATACACACAAGTTGACATGACAAACACACAACACAATTAGCAGCCGCAAAGAAACAGACAAGATTATTCCTACTTTGAGCAGTCCTGACTCTCAGAAGTTCTCTTCTGTGGCAAGAGGTGTAGTTATCTTCTCCATGTCTGGCCTTCAGGCTTTTTACAGGCTTTCATCCTCTGCTTTTGGGCCTCCATCTTGACTTCACCCTTGGTGGTTATCCAGGTGCATGACTAATACTATTCCCAATAGTCTATCTAATGTCCTATCTGACTGTTGTCAGTTGTTAGGGGTTCTGTGGTCTGTGATAACCTCACTTATCTTGGCATTCATTTCACGCAGGAGACAAACCGTTGGCACAGTCTTTACACACAAATGAGGAGCACATGTGCATTGTAGGCAGGTGGGTCAGGTCCATCTGTTAAAGAATGTTTTAAGACTTTGTGTCGTATTTGCTAGTGCTCCCTTTAAAGAATAGTGAAGCCAATGTTTTGCTCCACTTATATAACACCACTGCCACTAGTAATTTTATATACAGCAATATACTGTATTATATTATCGAATGAATCTGAGGATGGATAATGCTTGATTCAAACGCCTGGGCTCATTCCAACGAGAATATGGCGCCACCCTGTGGCGTGTAGGCGTATATGATCAAAGGAGGAACTCCAAAACATGTCTTTATATGGCTTTCCCCCCACTACGCTTTGTTGTATAAGAGACATTTCTGTGGCCATTTCTACTGGGATAACGAAAAACTGTTCGTATATGGTTTTGCTGCAGAAGCTGCAGAAGTACATCCGGCCAGCAAGCATCGACTGCGCAGTCACAGCATCATTATCGAGCCGCCCTTCACAGCGTTGCCATGTCCGGCGTATACCAATCGTATACAAAATTGCGTTCGCACCCTTTACATATCAGGTCTACAAGCTCATGCATGTATGTAGCCTATCTAAATGTTATTGTGCTTCAATCTCAAATCAACTCACACAAAAGGTTGACTGGACTGCAGTTTTTGTGTGAGTTGGGTGCTCTTTTCTCTAGCCAACTGACGTTATTGGGCTATAATTGCTAGTTATAATCAGTGCCTCTTTAATATATCCGTCTGCTTATTTCTCTCACGGCATCTGGCAACAGTGCGTCCTTTCACCCTGCTGTTTCCTCCTCTCTAAGTAGTAGAGGAGTTGCGACATTGAGGGGTGATACACTGTCCACTGTTTTTAAATTATTGCAACGACTAAAGCCACTGCAATGTTTGCATTGTATTACTAGAAAGCAAAACGATCTAAAATAAAACATAAAATAAAGCAATTTAACATCATTGAAGTCGGGCTGTTGCCTGAGTCCAGTGCATTTTCTGCCTACATCAGGTCCAGGACTTGTCCCTATTTGTTATCTCTAATCTCAATAGAAGTCTATGTTAGTGAGCCTCCATTGGACTGGCCCCATGAAGTGAACGAAGTTTGCTTAACTCTGTCTATAATCTGCAGCACCACACGGCCGGTCCGGGCGGACCGACCCTGAGCGCCTCATCGTTGGTTTAAAAGTAGAAAGAAAAAACACAACAACACTGATCTCACTCATTCTTTATAGGAGTGGTATAATAATTATTATATATTTTCTTGTCAAATCAAGATGCAATCACCGGAACATGACGCCGGAAATGGTAAGGCAATACATTATTATATATTTATGAAAAAGCGGATGATTTCGTGGCAACTTCTCTGAGTTGTTGTGTGCGTCCGATTTTCAACATGGCGTACCCCGACGAAGAGCACAGCTAGAGATGTTAGCTAGAGCCACAGAGTACAGACAGAGTTACGCAAACTCCGTTCACTTTATGGGGCCAGTCCAATGGAGGCGCATCTACATAGCCTTCTATTGAGAAAATGGTACAACAAATAAGTCCGGAAATGCATTGGACTCAACGGCCCTGCTATTTTAGACTGTTTACTTTAAAATAGTTGTCATCTTGCACACATGCCCTAACAGGAACATAGTTTCTCCCCCTGCTGCTCTCACTTCGAAAACGATGTATTTCCAGCTCCTGTTTGTCCCTATTCAGGCATTTGCATGAACAGCAGCTCAGTTTCCGACCCCTCAATGTCGCTACTCTGACACTAGATGACTCTGAGCTAAGGCAAGCTATTTAAAAAAAACGGTCATCTCACTCAATGGGCCCAATTTTGAAGACATGATTGTGACATGTCATTCATTTTGACATGTAATTTAGTTACTTTAGGCCAGTGGCATTCAACCCTTTTCCATAATAAGGCCCATAATTGTTTCTGCATTATAAAATGCTAAATATTTTTGTTGGTGCCTTTAGGAAAGATAACAGGCAAACGTTGATTTAAAAAATAACAATTATTCTACCTTCTCTAATTGTGTGGACGTCTGCAGATGCTTAACTTGTATAGCGTCCTGGTAGTTACCTTGTATAAAAGGAAAACAAATTATTTTTAAAATATCTATATTGTGTCCAAGAGTTAGAAACACCCCTTCATTTAGCTGGGGAGGGGGACCACTACTGTATCTATTACCTGGAGGTTGGAACATTCACACAAACAAATGCCGGAGGAAACCATGCAAGGCACGAACCTGCACATCCTCTGCTTTATACATACAGTACCGGGAACTTAAACAAATGCTCATTTTTTGATTTGGGTAGTTGACAGGGTGTAAATCTGGCCATAATTTAGCATTTTTGTGGGTTTGCATTACATGGGGGAGTGTGTTCTCTTGCACGCCTGTGCACCGTTCTGTACCTGCGCATGCACGTAAAAGAATTACTGCCACCAAGGCGTGGTACCGGCATGACACCACTGATCACAAAGCAATTTGGGGTTCAGAGTCTTGCTCAAGGACACTTGAGCAAAACTCACTCTTCCCAACGCTATGGCACTTTGATACAAGCCACATACAAGTAGATGTGATCCCCTCCACCTGGCCCAAGGCCATGGTCTGCCCCATCGAGGACCTCCCTAGGGAGACGCTCGAGAGACATCCAAACCAGATGCCCGAACCGCCCCATAAGCTGGCTCCTTTTCAGGTGAAGAAGCATCGTCTCTACTCCCAAGTCTCCGTGTGACTGAACTTCTCGCCTATCTTAAAGGGACATTTTGCCAAAAAATATACAATAATAGAAGATTTAGAACACTTTCCTGGAAGTCTTTATGCAAGTCAAACCACATATTACACACATAAAGACCCCCAGTTGTTTTTTGTTTTTCATTTTTTTTGCAAAAATGGTGAACAGGACCCCAAGATAAAGTCACCTGGGGAGGCTGGGGTAATGCCTCATTCCCTACTTGGCACTGCACCATCCGCCGTGACATGCAATATCTATTTGTTTTTCTCCCCAAACAGGGTCCCTGCCGTTGCCCTCCCTGCGCCTCTTCATCCCCCCGCTGAGGATGGTGTCGGCAGCCATGTGGCAGGTGGTCCAGATGGGGGACGTGTCGGAGTTCGGCCTGCTGGAGGAGTTCATCAGCACCGTCACAGACATCGTTCCAGAACTTCTCAATCCAGATCAGAAGGCACAGATCCTTTTGGGGCTTAGATCCAGGGTGAGTCTGACTGAATGCTTGCTTTACTTGATTGAGTGGTTGATGTCCGGGTTTTGGGGGAGGGGGTTTGCTGATGTGTCAAGTCGCATGCTGTTGTTCTTGAGAGCGCCCCTCACTTCACACAAGTGTGATTTATTTTTTTAAGAGTTCAAAACAGCACATGGATCATGATGAGACACAAAAAAAAAAGCCCAAAGGCTTGATTCCATTCAAAGCTCAAACAACTGTTGTCCAGCAGTGTGTATGTATGTATCGATATGATTTCAAAATAATGTCTGCATGTCACTCCCCATCTCTCACCCTCTCTGTCCCAAATTCCTGTCAGTCGACTTGTATCTTAACAAGTTCCATGCGGATTGCTACATTTACAGTAAAAAAAAAGTGCACATAAACATCCTAATTTCAAATAGCCAAGTACTCACAAATCTTCTCACGGGTGTTGGTCGTCTTTGGCCGACCAACTCCAAAACACCAAACTGATTGGTTAGAGATAAGGGATAGATATAATTCTGGCTAATAAATTATGCAGCATAGCAATATTGTGACTGATTGCAGCAGTTTTTGTGTTTCAGGTTGTTCTTGATCTGTGTCGAACGGAAGAGATCACAGACACGGAGACCATCGAGATGCACCTGGAAAGAATCAGAACGTTGATATCCACCTGGGCATCACAGGTCTGTTTTTTTGTGATCAAATATATATATATATCTATATCAGCAAGAAGCCGCTCACTATTTTTATATATCTATATTTTTCACAATAGCTCTGCCATTTGCTAAATGAGCTGTATGATACAGTGAAAATCACACCTGTTGTATCTTGATTAATTTTCCTTTTTGGCAACAACCAGAAGTTGTATGGTTATGATGACAAGTATCTAGAAGATGGGCTTGATTTAATGTGATTTATTGATGTTTGTTTTGTTCCAGCCCTGTTTTGCAGATGTGGAATTTCCTAAATCAAACTTTGTAGATCAAATTGAGTCCTTTTTAAAAGATCCAGAAGAGAGGGAAAAGTTCTTCCAGGTTAGTGACATTCATCAGTGTTGGTTTCTTATTGTTGATCTGCTATTTTTGTCAATATTTGAATGGAAATCCTGACGGGTAACCCATTTATTTAATTTCAAATGTATTTAGTTATTACAGTGGTCAAGTAAATCAATATGCAGATTTGAACCTGCACTTTTCATTCAGTGATGGTGGCGACCACATGTGGCCCCTGGGCTGCCAGTTGCCCATGTATGCTCTAGTCTAGTGTAATGTCCTACTAATTTTTATTTGTACTTTTAGTACTGTAACAGTCTTTCTGGAGAGGAGAGCAAAAAGCCCAATGTATGGTAATGCAATGCTTTCAGTCAAAACTGAATGCTACTTGTTTGCTGTTTGTTCTAGGAGACATTCCCTGTGGACTTCGGCCCTGATTACGACAACGCTCTCCAAATGCTCATGCTGGACTTCCTGAACCGACTGGAAAGACTGTTCCCTATACCAGACCTTCAACAGGTACTGGAACAATGTTGCACCTTTAAAGGAGAAATACGCAATGTATTTCTCCTGTGTGTGTGTCTGTGCTTCACAATCCATATTTGGGCGTGCATCACACTGTCTGTCTGCGTACCAGACAAACTCTAACCTGTCTATGTTTCAGACTGATTCTAACCTGTCTGTTTCAGACTGATTCTAACCCGTCTGTCTGTGTTCCAGACTGTCTCTAACCTGTCTGTGTGTTTCTCCAGACTGCCTCTATGCTGGCTGCCATCCCCTCCGCCCTGGAGGAATGTGTTAAGTCTGTTCCTGACCCGCGGCAGATGAAGGATGTTCTGAGCTTCCACACGACACTTCTAGGACAGGCGGATGTGGTTGGTGAGTGTCACGAACAATTCTACAGAAGAAGTCTGTGAAAGTGCGTAGTATAAAGTACTGCCTCACAAGGTAGACCAATCCAAACACACATTAGGTCTTCATTGTCTTGAGCAAAGATTACTAACCGTTTTTTTAGATGTCATTCATTGATCTTTGTTTACATGTAAAGAAAAGCCTTGGGGTAAAACAATAAGAAGAGGAAATTTAACTGCGGCATTGACCAGACTGTACCAATACTGGAGTTGTTTTGAACAAAGGGTGCGTTTTGTGCAAAACTAATAAATGGAATGGGTTCATAATTAAGAAAACCTGCCTAGTTAGTCACGTCACAATGCTACTTAAAGCATAGTTAAGTTTTGACATACTACTGTATATAGGATGTTAATCTTATGTCTTGCTCAATAACAACAGCTGGTCAGTAAGTGGAGTCATGAATGTAAATGATTTAAACAATATTTTGTCAATTACAAAAAAACACTATTACCAAATTTCCCACTGCAGTCTACACCACCTGGGTTGTTGGAACTCAAGCCTGACGTTGCATTTTCGCAATCGCATTTCTGTGTAATACGATTTTGAATATTATTTTTCTTCCTTACAGATGAAACTCCGTCCTTTGGCAACTGCATCCTCTCGGCTCTGTCCCTCCCTCAGCTGGAGAAGGTGGTGATTGACACGGACCACATGCAGGAGCAGGTGCATGGCTGCATGACCGTGCAGGTGGAGGGCGAGACGGTCACCCTGCTGGACTACATCAAGATCGAGGGGTCGGGCGAAGAGCGGGACGGATCAGACCACAGCCTCAAGCCGGCGTCGTTCCAGCCGCTGAAACAGAGCCGGAGGCTGCAGCTGAAGAGGGAGGCTCTGAGTGACGCCGACGACGGAAAAAGAAAGCGGCGGAGGCAGCGGTTCCCCAACGACAAGACGTGCCCCGAGTGCGGCAAAACGTTCCTGCGTGCCACGGCCATGCGCCGCCACCAGGAGACGCACTCCGACAACCGGCAGCTCCGCTACAAGTGCCCCGACTGCGACAAGCACTTCCGGGACCAGTACGACATGACGCGGCACAGCATGCGCGTCCATGAGAGGGAGGTGACGATCGCCGACGACGGGGAGGTGGAGGTGGAGATCGTCGAGCCGAGCACGTCGTCCTCCGACACCACGTCGGACTGCAAGAACTGCTCGCTGTGCGGGAAGTACTTCGCCCGCCGCGTGGACATGCAGAGGCACATGAAGTCGCACTCCGAGGAGCGCCCGTACAAATGCGCCTACTGCGGGAAGAGGTTCAAGCACCTGTACGTGCTCAAGAGGCACCAGAAGGAGATCTGCAAGAGCAAAGACCTCCAGACGATCAACCTGGCGGTGGGGAACGGCGCCTCGGAGGCAGCCGCGGTGGGAGAGGAGGCGACGGGCGCCTCGGCGGCGGCCGCCGCGTCACTCGACGGCATCACAGATGGCAAGATCTGCCCCATCTGCAGCCGGATCTTGCCGTGCAGCGCCGACATGAGCAAGCACCTGCGCTCGCACACGGAGGAGCGCCCCTTCATCTGCGTCACCTGCGAGAAGGGCTTCAAGTACAAGGACACACTCAAGAAGCACCAGCTCATCCATGGCCACGAGGGCATCCGCGAGGAGGAGAGCAAGTCGGTGGAGCAGATCCTGGCCGAGGCGGACGGCAGCAGCGGCGTCGCTGGCGGAGGTCCCGTTGCCGATCAGAAGGACAGCGGGGGTCCGGACCCAGCACCCGCCGTCAACCACTCGCCGCCGCAGCAAGCGGCCAAAAAAGCGCGCAAGATGCATGTGTGCCCGGTCTGCGCGCGGGCCTTCGACAGCAAGAAGCCGCTCACCAAGCACATGCAGTGCCACACGGAGGACCGGCCGTACCACTGCGTGCACTGCAAGCGGCGCTTCAAGCACATGCACGGGCTGAAGCGGCACCAGATCTACGCCATCTGCCACAAAAAGATTGTACGGTTCTCTCTGAAAGCCAAGGAGCAGAAAAAGGGATCCGCGGCAGCGCCGCCGACCCCGAGCGACCAGGGAGGAGGTGGTGGCGGCGGCACGGCCTTCAAGATCCCCGTCTGGTGCTCCAACTGCGGCACACACTTCGACTCGCTGGCCGCCCTCAAGGAGCACCAGGAGAACGTGTGCAAGGTGGAGGACCGCGAGGTCATGAAGTGCGACGACTGCGGCAAGGAGTTCAAGAGCATGACCATGCTGAAGGTCCACCAGCGGATCCACAACGCGCTCTACTGCAAGGAGTGCGGCAAGATCCTGGCCAGCGCAGCGGCCTTCGAGCGCCACAAGCTGATGCACAAGCCCATCCGCTGCACCATGTGTGAGAAGAGCTTCACGCTGCTGCGGCGGCTGAGGGAGCACTACGAGAAGCAGCACAACTTCACCGGCCCCTTCCCCTGCCCGCACTGTGACAAGACCTTCTCGCAGCTCTCCTACCTCGCTGTCCACGAGCGTGTGCACAACGGGGAGTTCCCCTACGCCTGTGACATGTGCCCCGACAAGTTCAGGTCAGTGTCGCCGCCCTGGGTGCTAGCTACGCTTTAGAGCAGTGGTTTTCAACCTTTTTCATACCAGGGTCCACTGTTTATTCAGCATTTGAGCCAGGGACCACCATTTGATGTTGAGTTTAGTCTCTCGGACCCAAACCTAAGGATTTTCAAGTTTGTGTCCACAATTTAGGATTCGGATTTGTAGGAGATAACTGGAAAAACATTGGTCAAAATAACAATTCTTCTACATTTTCTAAACGTGTACATCCAAGTAATTCAGATGTTTAAAAATAATTTAACTCTTGAGAGCGTAAAATGATACCAAATGGACCTGTAAGTGTCCATTTGGTGATCCATTTGGTTTGCAACAGTCCATTTAGTTGGGGACCTGGAATCTTCTGGAATTCCTGGAATCTTCTCAGGGACCGCTGGTGGTCCCTGGACTACCTGTTGAAAATCCATCAACGGTAGTTGCAAAGGTTGCTGTATGTATAGTCCCCAGCAAAACAACTTTGTTCTGTCTCACTAATGCCTAGACTTGTTCATTCTAATTTTCAGGAAAAAATGATTTCAACAAACAAAGCATTTGTAGAAGTGTGCAAATGCACAAGATTCCATCTTTTAAACCTTTAAAACTGTTTTGTGAGCACAAAGTGAGAAATAAAATGTTTCTGCGGGGTATACATTTTTGGGAGCACCGAAAATGTTTTAGTTACTAGCGGGTTTGCTGGTTTCTAATTATTTTGGTGAAAATGGTTCATATAGTAAATATCACAAATGCATAAAATGTAATGTATACAAACAAAAACTTAGGGTATTTGCCTATAATTTTAGCTAGTTTTTATTTTTTGTGAACACAAACACAGTTTGACTCTCTAGTTTTTTGTTTATTCGTTTATCTTCCAGGTCTTCCAACTGCCTGACGGTGCACCAGCGCAAGCACACGGGCGAGAAGCCGTTCCTGTGCTGGCAGTGTGGGAAGTGCTACCGCTCTGCGTCGGAGCTGTCTGTGCACATGGGCACGCACTCAGACCAGCGGCCCTGGGCATGCACACAGTGTGACAAGGCCTACCGCACCAAGCTGCAGCTCACCAACCACGTGGAGCAGGTGCACATCGGCGTCAGGTACACAATGTTAGAATAATAGTTATTTATTTTCGAATCCAGTTTTAGTTAGTTTTTAGAGCGGGTTTGCTAGTTTTTATTTTGGTGAAAATGCTTAGTTGTAGTTACTTTTTTCGAGGTTTGATTTTATTTTGGCAGGTGTAGGATTCATAAAGATCAGGGGAGGTCAGTAGTACAAAAAAATACCATTTGAAGACATAAATTTAAAATGTATATCATTTTAATCGTTGTCACCTGTACAACTAATTTACAACGTAATAGGTTTATATAATGCATAAATTATGCTAAAAACGGAGCTGTCTATAATTTCAGTAATTTCTCTCATTTTTTAAAGGATTTTCTTCATCAACTGAAATGTTTGTTGAATGGATTTCATCTTCAGATCAAAATGACCGAGTGGCACGTTATGAGCTTGTAGATCTGATTTTTTTTTCTTTTATTATTTTTTTTATCGTGAACGTGTGGTGTAAATCTTTGAATATATTATTTCGGAAGCAAACTTTTTTTTTTTAAACCTTTGGCTGCGGATCCCAAACTGAAAAGATGTTGTTCTAGGGATCCCCAAAAGCAAATGTAGATGATTCTGGGGGTCTTTCGCATGAAATATGTTGAGCATCACTGACACAGGAACATAGATTTTTCAAACTAGAAACTAGAATCTTGTCTCAGAAACTAGAATCTAATGCCAGGACAAAATGTGTTAACTATTCTAACCCCCCGGTTCAGGTACCCCTGCAACATCTGCGGCAAGCAGTTCATGAAGGAGATCTCGCTCAAGCGCCACGAGCTGACGCACACGGGTGAGCGGCCACACCAGTGCATGGAGTGTGGCAAGACCTTCCTGACGGCCAACGAGCTGCGGCTGCACACGCGCTACCACACCGGCGAGCGGCCCTACAAGTGCGAGCAGTGTGGCAAGGCCTTCATCCAGTCCGGCTACCTGAAGTCGCACATGCGGATCCACACGGGTGAGAAGCCCTTCGTGTGCGACATCTGTGACAAGGCGTTCCGGCTGTCCTACCACATGAAGAAGCACCGGCGCACACACACGGGCAAGCCCAAGGGCCACGTGTGCGAGGAGTGTGGCCTGGGCTTCACGCACAAGAAGTCGCTCTGCGAACACTCGGTGACGCATGAGGTGAAAATCGTGCCGGCGTTCACGGAGGTTAGGATAGAATTTGAATAGTATTTTTTTTTGTTTTATATACATATATAAACTGGCCTACGTAAGTTCAGGAAACCTAATGTTTGGAATTATTTTCTCCACCTTAAAGGACAACTTTGGTTTGTTATGTTTTTTTTTTTCAACCAAGGTTCATGTTTTTGGTTGTTATTAGAGAAAGTAAAAGATGGTGTTAAGGTGTTAATTGTTTTACAATTTATTTTTATTTTTTTTATCTACTACAGCCCTAATAAACCCCAGGAAATTATAACTGTCCACAAATGATCTACTCAATGTGACGAAGTGCCATATTGAGCCTCTGAGTCAGACCTAGTGTGTGCAGTGCAGTGAGGTGTGCTGCCTCCTTCACATTCAGTAGATCCTGAACTACTTCCGTGAACTTCCATGGCCAGTTCTAATTTTATGAAGAGGTAGATTCTGAAGATTTACGTACATAAACGGCAATAAACAAAGTCAGGACAAATATGTGCCCGGCATGCACCTGTGACTGAGTGGCACACTCCTGTGACTGTCACACACCTGCAAGCACTTGGAAGTTCAAAACAGAACAACATTGCAGCCCATACATTTATCAGTGTTACTCATTCCAGGAATGTCCGATCTCTACCTGCCGTACCTTGTTGTAAAGGTGACTAATTAACGATAAAAACAAAGATATAATACCGATTGGTATTAGTAAGGTAGAGAAAATTATTCCCAAAGTTATGTTTCCAAGTTTATGTGGGCCAGTTTATACAATGTATATTGTATAAATATACATTATACACTGTATATTTTGTTACCTGTTATGTTATGCTAGTCTGTTAATTTCTACCACCACTACGACGTGTTTTGTAAGGGTCGTAGGACTAGGAGTGGGTACCAAAACCCCAGGACCCAGCAGGACCCGACCCCAACGTGCTGAGTACCTCCTGGGTACCTGTGCAGCTTACTCTAGTTTGGGTTCTCCCATCCGTTTCCCATGGACACGTAGTCACACGCCGTCCATTTATGTTCAAGCCTTGTCCAAAAGTTTGACAAAGAAGCAGTCCATGCAACAGGGAGTATAGTGACATTTCAAGTTCCTTTGATGAGGTTAAAGGTAATAGAGACAACTTAATGTGTACAAACACTGTGTTTGCAAACAGATTTGTTTAAACCTCCACCTCACCTCCACTATTGGCTCATTATGAATCTGCTGGAGACCGCTGCTCTGTGATTGGCTAAAACCCCCCTCACAAATTGGCACCGCCTTTCCTGAATCCGACAAATGTTTTGTTTTCATGATTTGTCGATGACAGCAACAATGTTCTGGACCGAGGAAGCAAGTGTCTGTCTGCAGGGAAACAGCTGCAGCATCAAAGTAGAAGCAACGTACAATAAACAATTATACTGCAGCTATACATGTATTTTGATTTTTGGCTAAAAATTTGCCTCTATTACTTTTAAATCAAACTGAAATCGGGAACCGATAAGAACTTGAGCACAGACTCGTAATTCTTTTTCTTTTCTTTTTTTTAAAATTCTAACTAGGGGATAAACCAGGACCACTTCAGCACTAACGTACATGGTAAAATGTCACTATTTATTTCTACACGGCCTGTTTCTCACAGGAGGGCTGTGAGCAGTTCAGAAACCCGTCTTCCATGCACATCATCACTCCACAGAGGGTTTTTTATGTTCTTTCAGAGCAAACGTTTGGTAGACTATATTGTCGGTTCAAAATGAGTTAAAAGAAAGGCTTTCTATTTTAGGCATGTAAGGATCCACTTGAGTCACAACGCGACCTTTTAAGAAAAAATATCTGCATATCTACACCATGTTCTTAGCACATCAATGTAATAAATACTATACAGTATAAGGAAACTTGGAACTAATGAACATTTTTACAGTTATATCAGACAGCTGACAGACTTTTTCTCGCAGTGCATTGTTACATTCCTATTACCTTATTATGTGTGTATTTGTATTGCTGAATGAAGCTAATCTAATTTGAAATAAATGGAACTTTGAAGATCATTTCTTATCATGAATGTTTATTTTATTTTTTGGGACAATTGCTACTGTTGGACAGAAAGTAAATCCACTGACATGGCAGTGCTGCTGTAGTGTACATTCTACTCTAATATTCATAGTCACACTTTGTCTAGATCTGTGAAAGACCTTTTAAAACTGATTTCACCACAAAAAAAACATTGTGACAAATCATGGCGACAAACAAGGTTTTGGCTCTTCAAAGAATTGGTAAAACAAACCAAACAAAAAGTCTTGTATCCTGTTTTCTTTTTTGTATTTTTTATTATTTAATGCCTCCAAAATATATTGTGTTTGATGTCATGACGTGTCACGACCTGGATTGGCTTTTTCCGGTGTAAGAAGCCATCGTGCTGTCACGTTCTGTTCTGTCATCAGTCACGTGAGCGGTCACAAGTCACAACAACCGACCGCTCCACTCAACAGACCTCCTAGCTGGGACAAACTGAGCCTACACAACTGCAGATAGATAGAAGCAGCCATCTTATGTACTATTTCTCTCAATTATTGTTCCCTAATAACTGACTGAGGCACAGCCAAGGTCAGTTATTAGGAAACAACTCATGGGTTGGGTGTTATCCCTTAATGCACTGGTTTTAAGTGTGAATGAGTACTCAGTCAGTATCTGTGTGGTTCCAGCAGATGCAGTGTCCTTTCTCAGCCACATGGTGTCAGTGTAGTTGTGATGTTGAGTCTGCACTCTACTTACATTATGGTTAAGTTCACCCCCTGGCTGCCAGTGTAGTAACTTGCAAGAAATCGGGTTTGACCGTTCGATGGCCTCTTGATAGTGGCACAGATCTCAGCCATACTGGACACTTTAGAACCTACCTATTGGATTAAACAAACAAACAAAACGAATAACTAACTGGTTTACCCTGGTGGAACAGTTGTGTGTTCTGTGATTCTTCCAGTCTAACCTTCATCATAACTGTGGCAACACTTGTCTAGTTGTCTGTTTATTTATTCTCCAATGGGCACAGTGGAACAGTGGTAAGTGCTGTCACCTCACAACTATAAAGGTCCTGTGTTCAATTCCTGCTATAGGGATAATGTGGGTGCTGCTGACGTGTCTCCTCTGCGTCATCAGTGCCCATACCCCATCCAGGGTTGGTGAGTTTCTGTGTGGAGTGTGCAAAAACATACAGTAATCCTGGGCTCTCGACTGCCCCCTCCTGGCCAGCCGGGGCGCCTGATGGAGGGGACAGGAACTGGTTGGAATAACGTGTCCCTTCCACACGCTACGTCCAACCAGGGAACCCTGTCAAGCGAAAAGAAGGCAGTTTGGCCTCCTCATGCATTGAAGGAAGCATGAGGCTGCATCCCCAGCTTGGCGGAGGGTGTGCAGAGCCCAGGTTCACATTAGGAATTGTATTGGGTGATAGTAATGGGTTACAAATCCATGGGAATAATATTTATTTAAAATACTAATAATACAGCACTCTGACCCCTCTGCACTTCTTGAAGACGTGATTTTTCAGTCTTGTGTGTGCCACCTGATTGTAAAAGCACAATTTGAGCGCCGCCAACCCATGTGCAGGGCTCACGCCAACCTCAACCTCAGCTAGTGCAGCATCATCCCTGCCTTGGATTCTACGGAAAAGCCAAACCGACCGCCGCACTCTCAAAGAAAATCAAAGGCAAACTGAGTCAGACCCCTATCCAGAGAGTGTTGGGAGCAGATCACTTTTTAAACCCAAAGCATATTGATTTATATGGGCCTGTAATTGCTTCAGTGTGTCCTGGATTTACTCCCCATCCCCCTACCCCCCCATAATTGAGGCCTGGCGAGGGGCTCTCTTCCTAGACGTACCACCGTGCCAGGCCAAGTGGGCAGAGAGGAGCACCGCACCCACTCTGTGGGCCCCCACCAAACATCCAGCCAAGCCCAGCCTGGCCTGGCCCTGCCAGGGAAAGGAGCAGCGGCTCGTACCCCCCAAAAACCACTCGCTCTTCATCACCGCGGGGTGAAGTAAGCTCACACGGTGCAACACAGTGTAATCCTTGTATAGGCTGCATTCACACTATTAACATCTGATAAAATAAAATAAAATCATTTTACAGTATGAGACCAGCTCCATTCATTCCCAATGGGAGGCACATGGTTTGACTTGCCAGTAGTACCTTGATAATCGTGTGTGTGTGTGTGTGTGTGTGTGTGTGTGTGTGTGTGTGTGTGTGTGTGTGTGTGTGTGTGTGTGTGTGTGTGTGTGTGTGTGTGTGTGTGTGTGTGTGTGCGCACGCGTGTGCCAGATGTGTGGTTGTATTGTTTAACATTAACACCATAGCTACCATGGCTACCAAGGAGGTTATAGATACCGTAGCCAATCTGCATGGTAGCGTGTGTTAATGCAATATCATTTCATTCAATCAACTAGATCAACACTCAGAACTGCATACTTGTGCAGGGGTTGACACTAAGGTCTCCGAGGCACTTGCCCATCGGGCAAGTGCAAGTCAGGTTCTACTTGCCCTCAGGTCATGGTCACTTGCCCCCCAAAAATACAGTATATTGTAAATTTTGCATTTAAGTTTACTTCCTACTTGGGTGCTTTAAACCAGGGGTTTTTAAACAGGTGGGACCTGAGAGGGTTCCAGGTGGTCCCCAGTTAAGTTGGTTAACCAGATGTAACTCTTGATGTAACTCTGTAAAAATTAAACCAAATGGACCCTTGCGGGTCCATTTGGTTTCATTTTTACACTCTCAGGAGTTAAAATTCATCATCTTAATTAGCCCAGGTCGCAATGACCACCTTAAGACAAATTTATCTTGTTGTGTTATAGTGCACCAAGTTGCACACTTGCCCGATCGGGCAACCAGGTAGCAGTCTTCACTTGCCCCACCATTTTTTTTACTTGCCCCGGGCAAGCGGGCAGGTGTTAGTGTCAAGCCCTGTTGTGCATTGTGCACACGTAGGCTGTGGCCTACTTGCGCTTGAGTGAAGTGTGCTAATACTCATGACTTTAATTTAAACGTCTCTTAGGCCTATGTACCTCACAATTACGTGCCCCAGGGGACAACGAGGGACGACTACCGCCGACCACCACGCACCGATCGCTTAACTTACTTGTGGCCGCTCCCCTCACGCAAGTAAATAAAATCCCAGATTGCAGCTTTAAGCGCACAAGGTATGTCCCAGCCGGGAGCACTATGCCCCTGGCACCAAAGAATAGTGCCCAATGCAAAAATTGGTGTCTTTATAGTCCTGCATGTGTCAGGTGAATGGACGGCAACTTGGACTCCTCATGCATTGAAGGAAGCATGAGACCGGTCCGCTGCCTCTCCAGGTCGGCAGAGCAAGACACCATGTGCCATTTCTGAATACAGGTATATTGTAGGTCATTTAGGCTACATCTTGCAGCAAAATCAGTGAAAACCATAATCCGGTATAATCACATGCATATTAGGTGGTTGTGGAAACCCCCCCCTCCCCTTCCCACCCCACAGTATTATCGGAACAGCATTACAGTAGGCTGCGCGGTGCATAGTTATTGTCGCTTTTGTTCTTCTGTTGATTTTGTTTTTCAATTTCATTGATGACTCAGTGGAACATTCCAAGGTTTTGTAACAGCCACGCGGTGCGAGTTCCGACAGGTCTCATCGCGGCCATCGCGGTGCCAGCCGTGTCATTTGAATGTTAATAATCCCACCAGCTGGAAATTCCCTCATTACTGAAACATCACGGCAAACATCAAGACATAACAGACCGAAGGGAAAACATCAGTACGGGAACGGGACAGGAGATAAGTGGTCCAAACACACATCATTGCTGCTGTCATCATTAATGGCCCCTCCAATTTCACCCCAGAATTGCACTCCGTAGCGTGCCAATCTTGCACACTACACATGCACAAGTAGGCCATGGGCTACTTGACCCCGGTCGCTAGTGGATGTGCATCCTAGTCGCAGTATGGTCTAGTCGCTGGTGGATTTCATGTACCATCACTCTATTAATCCTGAACCACACCATTTGCAATAACAGTCACAACTCCTTGCAGACAAAACACTTCAGGTCAACCACACTAATGCAACTCTCCTTTCAACTGCCATTTGGGGATAATGGTCGCAAGAGATTGCATGCTAGCTGTTGCATGGCACATCATTGAGTTTTGAGTAGGGATGCACCAGTATAGAAACGTCTTGGCCGCTGCTATACCGATCTATACTATGATTATTTTGTTTTTTTGTTGGTTTCATGGCCCCCTTTTGTGCCAGTGATACAAATACATCAATACAAGGAATACATGTTACAAATCTACTGTTTGGTAGGCTGCAGATAACACGCTAATATAGCAAACGCCGCCAAGAACAGATAAATATAAGGTCATCAATTAAGTAAGCAATTTACCATGAAAGGTCGAGGGTTGGCTGACTTACCCACAGTTATAATGAATAATCAAATAATGATGTGTGAGGTTGTCAGCAATCAGGAATGTTGGTCTATATTACTTAGGAAAGTAACTTCTTTACTTTACTAGTTACCCCTTAGACAAAGTAATATCATTACTTTACTTATTACTGGAATTGAAGAGTAATATATTACATATTACGTTATTACTTTCCCAAGTTCTCAACACCGCTTTTGAAAAAATAGAGAAGTACAACATAATCTGTTTATTACAAAATAAAGCAGCAAGCGATTTGTAGTGTACATAACTGCGCAGGATGCAGCGTGTGGACTGGATCTACAATCTACTGCACATCTCTGTCGTTGCAGTACCTGTCAATAGCTTGTACATCTGTTCTATTTTTGCATGCAACAACAAGCTCATTTTAGAAAAGTAACTTGGCGTTACTTGCAAAGTAATGCGTTACTTATTACTCATTTTTGCAGAGTAATCTCGTTACTTTACTTTTTGGAGCAAAAGTAATAATATTACAGTAATATGTAATCTAAAATTAGTTACTGCCCAACACTGTCAGCAATCAGGAATGTTTGCAGCGTATGGATGTATGTAATGTACTGTTGTGTGTGGTTGTGCTGTAAAAGGTGTAAAACGTAACTTATTGGTGCGGTGAACCAGAAATGGTGGGTTTTTATTATGGATCCCACTCGATTATCTGGCACAGAGAGTTTCTGAATCAATCGGAGCATGCATGCCTTCAGGCAACGGGATGGTACAGTGCAAGAGACCGCTTACAATTAGATATATACACATGTTGCTTGGAATGTTTGTTTAAAATTTGTTCAACTCTGCCATTTCACTGCTATGTGGCTTACATCTACCACTATGCTTTTAGATGCATATTCTAATGTTATGAGTGAGTTTAAACCCAGTGCCAAAACACATACCAAAAGTGAAAATGTTCCCATTTTTGGCAGGTATTGTTGGGTAGGCTATGGCTATGTAATGACCACGGATGTGGTCTAAAAGTGTGAAAAATGTTTTCAATTCACCAGCTCTTTAGCGAAAAGGGTTAGGCCAGGTGACATATGCAACACAGGAGTTGTTGCTCTTCAGGATGACAGGAGAGAGTGACCTTGCAGCAGGGAGATCTCCTTATATACCCCCACAGGCCACACCCACCAATCAGCTCTGGACTGTACCATTAGGCTGACGGAATGCTCCACTATGACTCACTATAACTCATATCCCCCACCTCTCCATAAAAATGGGGTTCCACCACATTGTCTATAAGAAAACAAACACAAATAAAAAAAATATACAAATATTGTCACAACCGATCAACAGTCCAGACTACTTGGAATGAACTTCTCCAGACTCCACACACCTTTGTTTCTTCCTTAATGTAAGTCTCTCTGGATTTAAAGGGAAGGTGAATTGAAAAATACATTTTTCACACATTTACACCACATTTGTGGTCATTATATAGCCATGGCCAACAATACTACCTGCCAAAAAGGTAACATTTTCACTTTTGTGTATTTTTAAATAAAAACTCCATAATAGTCCATTTTTAATTACTTACTGAAAATGAAAACGTTCTGCGTGATGACATATCCATTATCACATCAATAAATGCCAATAGAAGTTAAGCTGTTTTTATCCCATTTAGTTGTCCACAATAACAGGTGTCTTTGATTAGAGTCAGAAATACTCTGGCATCCAGACATTGTATTACTGGGTTTAAACTCAATCATCACGTTAGAATAATGTATACTGTATATCTGAGGACATTATATGGTAGAAATAAGCCACATAGCAGTAAAATGGCAAAGTTGAGACTAGACGCACTATGCCATCCCATTGCCTGAAGGGATGCATGCTCTGATTGGTTCAGAAACCCTTTGTGCCAGATAATTAACCTGTATGTGATGTATTGCCCTGTGTTTGTTTGTTTGTTCCTTGATGTCAGTCTCTCTGGATTAAGATTATAGGTCTGACAAATGCCTAAATTGGGGTGAAAAATGCCTAAATAGTAAACTGGAAGCTGCATAAAGAGCATTGAGTCCAGCTCTTTGGTGTCCTCCAACAGAAAGTGACCGTGCCTGTGTGAACGTCGGGAAGGCCTTCAGGTTTTATTTATTTATTTTAATTTATTTAAGATTTATGTAATACTAATAGTGTGTTTGTTGAAATGTTTTGCGAACTTCGTCTTCTTCCATCGTCTCGTTGCAGTCGGCTTAATCCAGATTCCAGCAGGTTGAGCGATCACAAAGTCAAACTATCTGACAGAAGTGTGTGTGTGTGTGTGTGTGTGTGTGTGTGTGTGTGTGTGTGTGTGTGTGTGTGTGTGTGTGTGTGTGTGTGTGTGTGTGTGTGTGTGTGTGTGTGTGTGTGTGTGTGTGTGTGTGCACACGTATGCACGCATGTGTGCGTCTCTCTCTCTCTCTCTCTACTTTTCTTTTTCTTATTTCAATAGTTTGATCATCAACAGGCGCCACGGAATTTCCTGCCCTCTTTGCCAAAATAATTTGACCCCTGAGTGTTACTACGGAAACACGGAGTATCAAAACAAGCGCCCCCATTTCTCGCTTTGCTCCGTGACGCACCTTTATTTCTTCCATATGAACGCCGTATGGCACACTAACTAACTAGCCGCTGCTTTCTGCATGCATACAGGCAATGCTGAAAACAGACGATTTACAAGATAGAACCTTGCCGTGTTGAGAGGCTTGTAGATCACCCTGTTTGAGTGAGTGACATTGCCGTATAGGACCAAGTAGGCCTATAACTCATGCTTAAAGTGCAAATAACCCAGATTCCTAAAATTGTTTTTAATACTTCACATCATTTTGTATGTATGTCACTCAAGCCTCAGTAACCACTTTTGTAACCAGTCTTTGTCATTTCTTTATGGACAGTTTAGCTGCAGTACCACAATGTCCTCAGGTGGCGGGGGTACTGATAGGGAAGATATTTTATAGTGGAGTCATTATAATACTGATACTAGATAAAATCAGGCTTGTTTAAATTCCATCTCAACTTGGAAAATCAATAATGGTGGACATTATAAACAAAGTGGAAATTCAAATTTGGAACTGAAGACTGAAGGAGGGGAGGAATTATACACAGTAGGGTGCATTGATGACGTCATTGCGAGGCCGAAATCAAACAAGCTGTTCCTGAAAGCAATTTACATTAAAGCTTGTATGATGATATGAAAGACTGGTTGTTCCAACTAGATAATTTGTGGGGATAGAAAATACACATGGGAGCACCAAAAACACAAAAAATGTTGAAGTTCATGTTATTCCCCCTTTAAGTCAAATACTTGCTTCTGGGGGTTCCCTGGCTGGAACCGCATATTTCGAGATCGGGATCGGCGGTCAATTACATATAATTCTGGAGGTCCTGGACCTGAAAGAGTATGTCAGAATCACTGACACAGAAACTTATTTGTGAGAAACTAAGAAAACCCAGTTCTCAGATCAAAATGGGTTAGTGGGTTAAAAGTGCTCTGATCATCAAAAAACAAACCAAAAAAACACAAGCATTAATTGTACCACACACCAACTCAAACAAGGCGGTATACCACACCCAGTTGTTTGACTGAAGAAGCACGTTTATTAATAAAGTAACATACAAAAAGAGAAGACAAGGCCCCAAATTACCCCTACAATCACCCGCAACAGATACCCTAATATCCTCTGACTAATCAGGAGAATAGAGGATAACCAAGTGTGTGTGTGCACTTGTGTGTGTGTGTGTGTGTGTGTGTGTGTGTGTGTGTGTGTGTGTGTGTGTGTGTGTGTGTGTGTGTGTGTGTGTGTGTGTGTGTGTGTGTGTGTGTGTGTGTGTGTGTGTGTGTGTGCGTGTCCTCATGTGAACCTCTGTGTGTGCCCAGTTATCCCCAACCTTATGCATCCCCCTCCGAGCTCGCGTACCAACCCTGACTACACATGCTCTCTCTCTCTCTCTCTCTCTCACACACACACACACACACACACACACACACACACACACACACACACACACACACACACACACACACACCACCAGACTACACATGCTCGCACACACACACACACACACACACACACACACACACACACACACACACACACACACACACACACACACACACACACACACACACACACACACACCCTCCTGTACTACACTGTAATGCATGTGACCCTACTTCCTTTTTTCGCCCCCTAAGATGCTTTTACATCCATCTCGATTCCCAGACCGTTGTCTCTCGTTTCATCCCCCGCAGCACGGGGCAACCTCTACCTCTCTCTCTCTCTCTCTCTCTCTCTCTCTCTCTCTCTGTCTCTCTCTCTCTCTCTCTCTGTCTCTCTGTCTCTCTGTCTCTCTCTCTCTCTCTCTCTTCTCTCTCTCTCTCTCTCTCTCTCTCTCTCTCTCTCTCTCTCTCTCTCTCTCTCTCTCTGTCTCTCTCTCTCCGCTTCTTACAGTGAGAAAAAAACCCTGGGAGTGAAAACAAGCCTTTTTTCTGGTCAATGAGTTCATTCCGTCTCCCCAGCGAGGCTGGAAGGGAGGGAGGGAGAGAGGGGAGGGTTGGGTTGGGGAGGGGTGGGTGGGTGGATGGGTGCACTGGCCATGGGACAGGGGGAAAGGGAGATGGGTGAGGGTGGGAGTGTGTGTGTGTGTGTGTGTGTGTGTGTGTGTGTGTGTGTGTGTGTGTGTGTGTGTGTGTGTGTGTGTGTGTGTGTGTGTGTGTGTGTGTGTGTGTGTGTGTGTGTGTGCGCGCACGCAAGAGCAGGGACGGATCTAGGCATGGGCATGGGGGGGTGCAATGCCCAGACTGCCCCACCAAACACGATGCCATGCAAAACAAACCAAGATATTTCAAATTAAAGTGCTTATATTTAAAATAATTTGAAACACAACTACTAGTATACTAACTACAGTTGTGGCACCACTAAACCAACAGCATTTTATCATTGAAAACAGAAAACTCCTTTAGCTTTATGCATGCTGCGTGCCTGTTGCAACTGCGTGCCTGTTGCAACTTCAAGTCACCAAAAAGTCACCGAAAATGGTATGGGTGCGGCTTTTATGGGTGACGTATGCAGCTTCATCGCCACATTCGAAGCCGCCCCCGTACCATTTTCTCCTGCCCCCCCCCCCCCCCAAATTGGGAAAAGTTACATCCGCCCCTGAGCAAGAGTCTTGCAACAAAAGAGCAAATGGCCAGAAGAAGAGAGAGAGGCGAGCGAGAGCTTGCTGGCAAGCGAGACGCAGGTCTGAGTGGTTGTTGGACATTAGACGTGGGGGTGAACGAGGAGGGAAGGTCAGCCTCTGCATCAGCAGATGTCTGCTCTGCATCCAGACGGTCGATATGTACGCTGCCAGATCAGACCACCACCACATGCAGCAGCAGCAGTAACAAACAGAGCCATAAAAAGGGTGGGGGGTGATCGGACCTTGCGATAAAACACTGATACGTTTGCTACGTTCTTCATGTCTTTTGTATGATCACCAAAGGAGGGGTGGGGTGGAGGGGTATAGGGTACTACTAGGGTAGGGTGGGCTCCTGCTCTTCCGCTGCGCCAATCTTGTCACCTCTTGTCACATTAAGGCCTAGATTTTCATTAGTGAATGGTCTCCTCAGTCCTCATAATGGATATGGTCTCGGGAAAAAGAGACCCAAGACATTTGCTCCAAGATCACAAAAAGAGCAAGACAAATTGAGAACGAGACCAAGACAAGACCACGAGACAATGAAGTGTGAGTGCGGCGAGGCCGACACAAGAATTTGAGACCGAGACAAAAACAAGACCAAGACAATGAAAATTGGACTGGACTTGAGATGAGACAATGTCCTGAGAACTACAACACCACTACTCAGGATTACGTGTGTCTGCTAAATGCTCAAATTGCAAATATTGAATTGTGCCATCAGTCACCCAGACATGCAGGACATACTGGCAGTAATAGGCAGTAATATGATCGAAGACATGCCAGAACACATGCAGCAACATCTTGTGATTGATATACACGGCAGAGTGTTCTTGTAATCTGTAATCTGAGATGCAATATTTCTATCTGAGGAGGAACGGCTCCTTTCAGACGATCGGATATAGGCCTCATTCAGTGACTGAGCGACTGACTGACCGGCTGACCGGCTGCTTGTCCACGATCTGACGCAAATAACAAGGTCAACTGGTTTCGAAAGCAGCTTTGTCCCTTTAATCAGAAGAGCATCATCATATTCCATGCACCGGCAGCTCCTTCCTTGGCTATGACGCAATTCACTAGGGAGTGCAAACGGAGATGTGCAGCAGTGCAAGTGCATGCAATAATGTTCCTCCAGCATACTGTATGTGCAGCTGAACTTGTAGCCTACTGTACCACCACCACAGATGTCCATATAGCCTAGCCTATATGCAGGGGTGGACTGACAGTCTGGCATACAGGGCATTTTCCCGGTGGGCCGACCCCCCCGGGGGCCGTTAATGTCGTGTTTTAATTTAAAAAAAAAAATCTGCACAAAACCGGCCCACGAATCAGTGCTGGCGGCCCTCTGTCCTCTTCAAATGAGACTGCCTATTGCAGGGTTTTTATAGTTAACTAACTAACTAACTAATTTTAGTTAGCCGAGCCCCAGAGCCCCTTATGTCTTAAATTCATGGGGGCTCAGGCCCCGGAGCCCCCACAAAGATTCAGAGGGCCGCTCTGAGGGCCGCTCTGAGACAAAATTGCCCGGTACGTTTTGAGCTCCCAGTCCACCCTGCCTATATGTACACGCACAGATGCACACACACACACACACACACACACACACACACACACACACACACACACACACACACACACACACACACACACACACACACACACACACACACACACACAGTAATGTTTTACACAATCTGCCATGTCACCATTTCAGGATGTGCACTGTTTTACAAGTAGTCTCTTCTGCCTTCTGCCAAATAGTTCATGCAGTCTATTTAGTTTGAATGGCACTAAATGGTCAGTGTAGTGCACTTCATGTGCAGGCCTACTTTTGTATTGTATTGGTGCATTGTGCTTTGGCAATGTAAAAGTAAATGTTTTCTCAATCAAGCCAATAAAGCCCTTTGAATTGAAATAGAAATCAATGTACTGTCTATGCTGACTTTCAACCTGTCTTCTTCTTTCCGTGCTGTTGCGTGTCTATTTTTGTCCTTTGGGGTGGATATAACCTTGATGATGATTCACTTGCTCTGTCCGAAGCGAGCCGGAAGGATATATGCTTGAATGTCCTGCTTTATGATTGGGTCAGCAGCAGCACTGATCTCCCTGTTTAATGATTGGATCAGTGACGACAATGATGATGATGATACCCTCAACCTCTCCTTAAGCCCAGCTGGTACAACTTAAGGCAGCAGGTCCTTCTGCTGCTGCTGCTGCTCATGCTGCCCTCCTCCTCTGTATTCCAGTAATTGTGAAAACACTCCCCGACAACTCACTCCGCAACTTCACATTTAAGGGGGCTTGCTTAGGATGTGGCAACGGCACAGACATTTGTGATGAATGAGGCAGGTTTGCCTCAGTAAAACATGTGAGTGAAGCTGAGCAGCAGCCCAGGGACTCCGTATGAGTCCAGGACTAGGGGGGAAAGTGCTCAAAACATGATGCTCTGTGTGTGTGTGTGTGTGTGGGGGGGGGGGGGGGGGGGGGCTCAAAGTCACTCCGTATATGTGTCAGAAATGGAATTCCCTGTTATAAAGGCGTTTGAATGCTGTCAGAGTTTACCAATGTCTGTTTATTTAAAGGAAATGTTATGGCAATGGAGTTCAATTCTAACAGTGATTAAAAATGCTGAAGTCACACTGTTTCCTATTCCAGCAGCATGCCTGTGGACAGGCGCCCGCGTTACGCACAGCACAGCACGCAGTTAGCAGGGACAGCAGCAGGCAGGCAGCGGCAGTCACAAACTCATAATCATCAGTGCCGGATTTAGCCAGCCCTACTAAGGTGGGCTGGGAGAATGGCAGGGTGGGCAAATCCAAAGTTTTTCCATATGAAGCAGGGGTTTTCAATCTTTTTGACACCAGGGCCCACTATTTACTATCATTTTAGCTCCACAGACCCCAAAACTAAAGATTTCTTCAGTTTTTGTCCAAAATTCCAGGCTGGATTTGGAACCCAAAACAGGCAACATACAGATCAAAATGACCATTTAATCTTCTACATTCACATGATGACTATTTTAACTCTTGAGCGAAAAAAATGAAACCAAATGGACCCGCAAGGGTCCATTTGGTTTAATTTTTACGCTCTCAAATAGTTATATCTGGTTAACCATTTAGCTATAGGGACCACCTGGACCTCTCTCAAACCACTACCTTTCATTGGGTGGGCAGGATGCACATTTGGGTGGGCCCTGCCCACCTCTGCCCACCTCTATATCCGGCCCTGCTCATAATCATCATTTCTGAGTCTCTATTACTTCACGTTTCTGCAAGCTTTCAGCACCTAAAATATCCTGCGAGCATGCATGCGGGTGGCGCTGGTGCCTCTCGTTCCGACGTGCGATCTATCTGAACTCTGCTAAAACCAAGTCTTAAAGAGATCAAAATTCAATCCCCCCGCTCCTAGAAAAAGAGAAATGACGTTATTTGAATATGTGCCCAAAATCCTTAATGAATAACTTAGGACGAGTAGGAGGCAAATTCCGTCCCAGCTGTTTCCTGTTGAAAATGTCTGTGTGTAATGTAGATAAATGTGAGGGATTTTCTCCCTAAATCCTGTCTCCTGTTCGGGCTAAATCTCACTTCTACCAAAACGAGCCTGCGCAATGGAACAAAGTCGGAATATTGAGATGTGACATTGCTACTGCATCTCATCCTCTCCTTTTTTCCTCTTCTTGTTTTTTAATGACTTCAAACAAGTTCATTTTTGCGGGGCTTTGTCGTGCTTTGGAGACCCGACGTGGGGATGTCTAGCGCTCCTTTCTTTCAGTGGCATTTATGTGATGTCTTTAAGGTAAACTTTTTTTTTTTACCTGATTTCCTTTGGCAGTAGATTAACACCTTATAATGGAAATATATGCACTTATATAGAGCATCCTGACGAACAATTTAATCAAATCAGTTTATAATATGTGATCCAGTTTGCATGGAAATTAAATGTGCAATTTGTTCCATATTTGTTTGAGGCTTATGTGCATGCACATTTATCACTTATAGTCCATCATGCCCGTGCTGCATGTTTTTATATGATAATATGATTGATTCATTATGAAGCAAATCTTAACATAGGCTACATGGTGTCCCGTGCATGAGTTTCTTTTCGTGCATGCATGTTAAGATTTTAAAAATCTGGAAGACTTGCAGGGGAAAGCTTGTCCATGTCCACATCCATGATCCATCCATCCCGAGAGAGTGTCCATGGATGGATGGATGGATGGATGTACTGTACTGGGCTTACATGCCAGTTTTTCACCCTAGAGCCCCGATGCCTTTTTTCATCATAAAGCCTCTACTGTAGCTCTGCTACTTCTTTCAAAGTTATTTCTGCTGAGTGTGCTTAAAAAAATCTAACATATGCCTCCTGTTAAGGGAGAGAGAGTGTGAGAGTGAGAGAGAGAGGGAGAGAGAGAGACCGACAGGGGTAGCCTATATAGCTACTCTTTGGCCGGGAACGGACCGGCATTATACCGTGTATGTGGTTGGAGCTGTGATGTAGATGGATCATGTCCTCTAGTAGTGTTTATTCTCTTTATTATGTATATTTGGCCCCACTTATTATTATAGCTTCCTCTTCCACTGGGTTTTTTGGCCGCGGGAGCGGTTTTCCATCTCAATTTGTTGGATCGGGTATGAAACCCATAGTAGTCGACTTCTTGCCGCGCTTTTTCATTATTATCATCATCATCATCATTATTAGTATTGATATTATTATTATTATTATTATTACTATGTTTTTGGCTTTTGCGAAATGATATATTTGCAATGATTTAAAACAGAATGCATCAAATTGCGTCTAAAAACTTTTAGACAATTAGGCAGCTGACTATTTATTTCAGTAGTTTGGCACTACAGTTAAGGTGGAATAGGAAATACCGGAATTTGACACAGGGGGATGACGGGGAAGAGAAACGCTTTGACTTTGACTTTGAGAAAAACAAAACTATATTCCACAGTGTAGTTATGTTACCGCTCTGTCCAGTTGGACAGCACAGCACATGTCCATTTTACGCACGGACCGGTGCGCACTGGTCGGCTTCAGGGGGACTCGGGAATCGGGAGAATCGCATCCAGGTTATGAATGATATCTAGTCTTGATAGATACAGTCAGTAGCTCTGCGTTTAATAGCCTATCATTCATATATACACCAGGTGTTTCCCCCAATCTGTGTTTAATCTTTACTTCTCTGACTAGGATGACAGGGGCGTGCACACATAGACATTCAAAAGGGGGCTTCAGCTCTTGCCCTTTTTTACCCCCGTCTGTAAAACCACTAGGCATGGGCATGGGGGTGCAATGCCCCCCTAAATGCCCAATTTGCCCCACCAAACATGATGAAACCCTACTACTGCTACAAACGGTAACTACAATTGTGCCACTAAACCAACAGCATTTCATCATTGAAATCGCGTGGCGCGAAGTGTCACAGGCGATGAAGCCGCCCCATACCATTTTCTCCTGCCACCCCAATTGGGAAATGTTACATCCGCCCCTGAAAACAACTGCCCTTTACCACCAGGCCTATGCTGAAAGAAATGCAACAATTAAGTGCCCCTTGTTCCCTTTCCATGCCATGCTGGAAGGGAAGACATCATTCAGTCTCCTGAATTTGAACATGTGCAGCATTTTTGTGTCGAACAAATTTGTTTCAAAATCCATGGCATCACACCTGCCAGCTCCATTATTACTAACTATAGAAAAAGTGCTGGTTTGCACCTACGCAGCCAAATGTGCCCTCACTCCCTCCCTCATATGGGATTTGAGCCCCTGCCCCTCCACTAACACCCTCAGCACGTTCCTGTGTGACGCTGATGTTCAATGTCCCCACCTGTTCCCTGCAGTTATGCTGTGCTGTGTTCTTCCAGGGGCGGATCTAGGCATGGGTGGGCAATGCCCCCCTAAATGCTCAGACTGCCCCACCAAACATGATGGCATACCTAGCCCAAGATATTTCAAATTAAAGTGCTTATATTTAAAATGATTTGAAACACTACTACTGCTACTAACTAACTACAACGGAAAACTCCCTGCATGAGTCAGACCTTTAGCTTCATGCATGCCGCGTGTCTGTTGCAACTTCAACAACAACTGATGTTATTATTGATGCTTAATTGATTCATATAAGCAGGGGTGTAGTGGAGGGGGGACACGGGGGGGGGGGCGGCGTCCCCGGCGGCGTGTACACTCTCAGAAAAAAAAAATTGGGGGAATTCCCCTCCCCCAGAGGCGTCCCCCCACTTCTAAAAGTACCACTACAACACTGCATATAAGTCCTGTAACTGAAAATGGTATGGGGGCGATGAAGCCACCCCCATGCCATTTCCTCCTGCCCCCTCAATTGGGAAATGTTACATCCGCCCCTGTGTTCTTCTATCCCCTCTGTATGTGTGCGTGCGTGTGTGTGTGTGTGTGTGTGTGTGTGTGTGTGTGTGTGTGTGTGTGTGTGTGTGTGTGTGTGTGTGTGTGTGTGTGTGCGCACTGTGCCGTGCGCTACAGTGTGCGATGTGCTGTATCTCCTGTACCCACACCCTCTCAGTACTGCTGTGCGTGCTGACGCTCGCTCCGAGTACGGCAACGGGGGCGGGGCCGGAGACCTTGTGCGGGGCGGAGCTTGTGGACACGCTGCAGTTCGTGTGCGGAGACAGAGGCTTTTATTTCAGTAAGTGAAAAGTGCTCCTTATTATTTATTCATGACACTACTGTATGTATCTGCCCCCCCCCCCCCCCCCCAGCACCACCACCCCATGTAGCCTACCACCACCACCACCGCACTAATGTGCACCCCTACCTCATGAATAAAAAAACAGACTTTTTCCCCTTCTAACCCTTGTCTTGACTTTCATATCATATTTAGGCATTCTTCTAACCACCCCCTCATTCATTCCATTGCGTGCTTTTCTGCACTTTATCTTTTCTTATCAGAGAAGAGCTGATATGCCTTAACATAGTCTGTCTTCATTGCATCAATACTATAATTAAGGAAATGTCTGTCTGTCTGAATGTCTGTCTGAATGTCTGTCTGAATGTCTGAAACGAGCATAACTCATCACTGGCTGCACCGATCACTATGATTTTTCACACAGTCATTGACCATAACAGTAGGAAGAGACTGATGAAGCCCTTTTTTCAAATTAACAAATTGTTGATTAATAATGAATTTATTGGTGAATTAAATTTCCCCATTCGCTTAACATTGGCAATTCCCTTTTCGGCCACAGGGGCAATGCAAATGGCAAATGGCAAAACACACGCACACACACACACACACACACACACACACACACACACACACACACACACACACACACACACACACACACACACACACACACAGACACACACAGACACACACAGACACACACACACACTTTATGACTGGCCATTGCGTGTGCATTAAAGCAATCCTTCATCAAATCCTTCATCACATTACCCACACAGTGAGTACATCATTTGGTGTTCATATATTCACAACGGTAAGGCCCTAGTACTGTAAATAGATGAGTAATTTGGCTTACAGCATGACTGTGTGCGTATAGTGTTAGTGTATACATCTTCTCAAAGCTTCCAAGTTCCGAGAGTGTGTACATTGACGTTAAGCAGTATGAATATTCTATACTCACGGCAAATCACAGCTCTCTACCCCTTGGGAATGGAGCTTAAGTGGAATTTGGCTGAAGATCTCTAGGAATGGATGGGGGGGTAGGGGTCGGGGGGCAATGTTGCAGTGATTTTCTTTTCTTTTTTTTCCACTAGAAAAGCGAAAGCTAACCGAAGAAAAAGAAAAAAAAAACTCCATTAAGAATCCCGGGGATTTTAAATCTCCAATTTTCCATTAAGGTTACTGAAGCCAGCCCAGATACACTGTTATACGCAGCCACTGAGGTTAGGTGCAATGTGTTCCTTCAGCAGACTCTCTCTCTCTCTCCACTGGCTGCTAGATGTTGCGGTTGGTGTAGAGCCATGTTTATTGGACGTTGGTTGCGTCGCAGTTGTATTACAGTAGCTCTACAGTATAGTACATGGTTCTGTGGTGTGAAATGCATTAAGAACTCACCGGCCAGTCTGTTGTAGTGCGGGGCGTTTCGGATTGACACCAAATGTGTTGTGAATCACAAAATGTGTTGCGAAAACAGTTTTCAGCGATGCTAATAGCCGTTATTCTGCCTCTATTTGCCGTTCGGCCAGGTGCTTCGGTTGCTAATGCATGTTTGGCTGCTGGATAGTGTTGACAGATGCCCAATTTGTCATCTCCAGTCTCCCAACTTTTATGCTTGGCCCTGTCTTACCACTGCTTGCAGCTATGTTGTTATGTTGTATACATTGGCAAAGTACCCGGTGCTGTATGTTAAAAGGGAATTTCACCCATTTTCAACATTTTCCTGAGAGTGTACAAATGTGAACCAAAAACCATTAACATGGTGAAACAACTTGATTATGTCATCAAGTTGTGTTTCGATTAATGTTTTTTCCGACCTCCATTTCTAGGAAACACAGAATGGGCGGAACTTTTTATCATGTCCACACAAAATGGGTGGAATTCCCACAAACACACAGGCCTAACCAGGGCAGAACCAGGGCAAGTTCCCAACCGGGGCAGATGATTTGCCACAGACAGAGACAGAGATGTGGCGAGATCTTCACAGGACAGAATTGAAACAGACTTTTGTGGGGTTTGAGGTTGGTTGGTTCCCTGAAGTCAGAATCTGCATCTGACATTAGGGTGTTAATTTCACATTTTGCCATCTTGGCTTAATGGACCCCACAGTCATGTCACCATGACTCAACCATATCCGTGTTAAGGAGTTCTCACACAGCTACAACGGTCCAGGAATTTCTCAACATACGTGAAGAACAGATTTTGTGTGTGCGTGTGTCATTGTGCGTACAATGACACACACAGGCAATAGAGTGTAGGCAGTATGCACCCACTTAGGCTAGGAGAGATCCTAAGACATATGGTTTCACCATCAAGATGAATGGAGAATTAATTCACCACAATGCTCTTTCTCAGCCATTGATTGCATTACAGTAACACCAGAATCTACTGTTGCCGTTTCAAAACCAAAGCAATTGATTTTGGCAGCACAGGTTTTGGTTTCGGTACCATTTTTTCTGCCTCATCCAATCGTCATGTTTCACATTCGGCTCTGCTGGGGGGGGACTGGCGCCTCAGGTCATATGCGGAACAGAAGCAGACATATTTTAATGCTGATGAAATCTTAAACATGTGCAAAGATTCTGATGAGGTGCGAGGGGTGTTGCGCGGGACGCTGATGATGTGTCGGCTACCGTTTTTTGGGGTGGGAATGTTTCTCAAAGCAGGCTGCTGGAGCTATAGCGCATGCAGCGCCGTGTCCATATAGTTGTCATTTCACCAGGAAGGAATTGACTGATCCCCGGCCAGAGCAGCTCGTAATAACTCCTTGTGCAGGATTTATTGATCGACTTTGTGTTTTTTTTTTTCTGAGAAAGAATTTACTTTCATGGCTGTTTTAGTCTGAACAGTCTGTGGGGCTGTCCAGTTGCCATCGATGCAACATTCCTCTGTGTGCGCGTGTATCCTTTTTCTGAACTGTTAAAGCAAAAAACATACATTCCTAAAATAGTTTTTACACATACAATCATATTGTGTGTCCCTCATGCTTATTTCTAATGGTGTGAGTGCCAATGCCAGATCTAAGTAATTGGTGCATTTACTTTTTTACTATCTATACTTTACATAGATAGTAGATCCCATTTACCCATTCACACACAAATGGTGGAAGAAACCATGCAAGGTACTGACCAGCACATAGGGTTAAATGTATTGCTCAGGTACACATCGACACTAGCTCTAGGAGGGGAACCCGGTTCGAATCGGCAACCTTGTGGTTACCATCCGGTGACTCTACCCCTGAGCCACTCCCGCTCCCCACCAATCGTGCGTCCCTTCTTCCTCCTCCTCCACTTAAACATATCTGGAGAATCCATTTGGGTTGTGTCACGGTGTGTAGAAGCGCCCTGCAGGCCAGCAGTAGTGTGACAGCCGGGCCAACCTGCCCTGAACTCTCTTCCCCTGCTGGTCCAGTCATGATGTTGCATTTGGCAGGCCGACTGACTGATGATCGGTCCTGGCCGGCTGCATGCGGGCTGTGGCAGTGAAGTACCCAAGTGCATTTACTTGTAGACTTTACTTGAGGGCATGATTGAGGTAATTGTACCCTTAGTCCAGTGGTTTTCAACCTTTTTGATCCCAGGGCCCCTCTACTTATCCAGCATTTGAGCCACGGACCGCCGCTTGACGACATTTTTACCCCTTAGAGTACCTAACACTAAAGATTTTGTTTGGTTTTGTCAAAAATTCCAGGCTGGATTTTTGCAAACAAAACAGGTATACATACATCAAAATGACCATTCTTCTACATGCTCTGTAGACTTCTTAATTAAGGGGTGCTAATTTAGATGATGAATATTATAACTCTTGAGAGTGTAACCATGAAACCAAATGGACTCGCAAGGGTCCATTTGGTTTAATTTTTACGCACTCAAGAGTTACATATTTTCATCTAGTTAACCTAGCTGGGGGACCCTCTGAAGGACCACTGGTGGTCCCCAGACCTGCCTTAATATATATATATATATATATATATATATATATATATATATATATATATATATATATATATATATATATATATATATATATTATATATATATATATATATATATATATATATATATATATATATAACCCGGGTCTCCCGCGTGAAAGTCCAACATCTTAACCACTAGACCAAGAGGACATCCCCCTGGTCCGGGGGCAGATACTAGATTTTGGAGGCCATCACGACAGAGGCTGTAGCCACCTGCTACACTCACCTCCCTTTCCTTTTGACCTCCTTCCACGGGGAAACCCGATCCGGGTCACGGCACCAATGTAACGCCCGGGATTCGAACCCGAGTCTCCCGCGTGGAAGTCCAACATCTTAACCACTAGACCAAGAGGACATCCCCTTGGTCCGGGGGCAGATATTGGTTTTTCCAGGCCATCACGGCAGAGGCTGTAGCCACCTGCTACACACAAAGTTGTCTTTCCCCGACACGTGTATTTGTTTACAAGAAGGGAACAGTGGATAGATAGACGGCATGATAGGATTTCCCCCGTACTGCAGCCAATGACGCTAGCGCATGTTCTCAGATTGACAGTTCAGCGACAAATCAGACTGAACTAAACTGCGCGGGGGGAGGGGCGTGTTTCAGGGTGCAGATCCGGTTCCTGTGCTCGATTCTGTACAAATGGCAAAGCCAGTAGGCGGGCTTTAAACAGGATCTCAGTAATGAGCAGTCAATAGGAACAGACCGTTCTACCGCAAATCGTCCTTTTGGTTGCCTGGTCGGCATTTGCAGGGGGAGTAGATGGCGATGATTTCATTTTTACATAGAACATAAACTGAGGGGGCCACGCCCCCTCAGGCCACCTCGTAACGCCGGGCCCGATTCCACCTGATGCATGTCACTTTTACGGTCAATGGTGACTGCTAAAGTAGCTGCACTTGCATTTCATGACTTTGGATTTCATTACCCTGACAGGAATGTGAAATACTATAGCCGGTGGTAATTCTAAACTAGCTGTTGCTTCAGAAAGAGTAAAGAAAGGATCAATCATTTAATCGATTAATCAATCAATTCTCTATCATGGTCAGTTTTTCCACTTATTAGGCTGACTTAGGAATTCCTATTTATCTTTGTAATACTTTATGTGGAGATAGACATTCCCTCCCTCTGAATACAGCCTGTGTGAGCACTAGGGCGTCTCCTGGCATGATGTCCACCTTCAGTAATGCAATATTCTAAAAGTCACATTTAGTTCTTGCAGAAGAAAGTTGAGATTTGTTGGTCTCAGGTTTAAATTTGAATTCTTGCTTGCCACGCACTCACGCCCCCACCCCACACACACACGGACACTCACACACGGACACACGGACACGCACACACACGCAGAACAAAAAATAATACCAATTCCAAGCCAAGTCTCATTCGATATTGTGTAATGAAGGTCATAGTCCAAGAGAAAAACTTTAAACCACCATTCACCATCAATTAACTCTTCAGAGATCTAGTGTTATATCAAAGATAAAACAAGTTTCTGCATGCAGACATTTTTCCTTTGTATAATTCCTGCTCTCCTTCAGTCTTCAGTTCCAAATTTGCATTTCAACTTTTTTTATAATGTTGTTGATCATCAGTATTATAATGACTCTATTGTAAAATATCCGCAACATCAGCGCCCCCACCACCTCAGGACATTGTGTTACTGCAGGTAAACTGTCTATAAAGAAATAAGGACTGTTTATATCAGTGGTGAGATTGAGGCTCAAACCATTAGAAATAACCTTAAGGGACATGTACAATATGATATTAAGTATTAAAAACAATTTTAGGAATCGATGCTTGCTGGGCAATTTCACCTCATCCCCTAAAGCTGGACTAATGAATAGGCCTTTTTAGGTAGCCATAATTTTGGTTTTAGTTGCCAGTTGAGGAGGAGAGTAAATAGCGGGAGAAATTGATGAGACGTTATCCCTCCCACCCATCAACGTTGGGTGGGCGTTGTAGTTGGTATAATCAAAGCATCGCACACATGGAACATACAAGTACACACACACACACACACACACACACACACACACACACACACACACACACACACACACACACACACACACACACACACACACACACACACACACACACACACACACACACAGACTAGGCCTTGCCCCGGTGCTGCAAGGGATTATGTGGATTACAGGATGATCAGTGTAACCCTCCTCCTCCTCCCTAGTGTGAACTAGTGTGAACTCCATGTGTGTGTGTGTGTGTGTGTGTGCGTGTGTGTGTGTGTGTGTGTGTGTGTGTGTGTGTGTGTGTGTGTGTGTGTGTGTGTGTGTGTGTGTGTGTGCGCGCGGAACTGAGCAAATGAGCTCCCTGAAGAAAGCCCTCCTGTGTCCTCCCCATCACTCAGAAGGTGTCGTTTTCGGCTCGTACTGTAAAACTCTGACCCCGTCTCTGAATCACCGGCTTCCCGGCGAACAAAGAGGCGTCTCACGAAAAAAAGGACATGACGGCGTCGTCCCCGATTTCGATCTGTACATTAGTCTAGAGAGTCAAGAGACACCAGGGATTTGAGGACACCTGCTGACTAAAAAAAAGAGACGGCACTTTCAAACTTTGGAACTGTCCATCCATTCACTGGACCTTAATCCACTCGTGTTCGTGCACAAAGTGCAAAGTGAAAATAAGGATATGGTGTCGGCTCACATTTTCGTTCCAAAAGTTTGCCAAAGTGCTTGTTTTCTGATTTACAGTTGATGTGCTGCTTGGGCCTGGGGCCTGGCATATTCATCCCCTTCTGGGAACCCGAATAACGCTTTCATACCGGGATTTTAATTATGTCACAAAAGAAGATGGAACCTCATCACCTCGACTGAGAAAAAATGCGAGAGGAACTGAACCCTCGCCGTTAAATCCCTTTGTGGTACCAGCGATAAAACGTTCAGTTTCCAGTTCTATCGCAGCTCTTTTGGAGTCCCCGTCCAGCCATAAACTGCCTGACACTTTGCCGGCAAGAGTATATATACGCACTGGCTCCAAGAAAAATCCACTGTTTTTTATTGACCACGGCCAAAAGCGGTAAAAGTCAGGTCCTCGCTGTGCCACTTTGGAATGGGGTTTGGGAATCCAGCTATCGCTATATCACCCTAGTGTTGCTCAGGAGGAATGAACTAACTGAACCTAACCCTATGTGGGTTTGCGTCCGTCAAAGAGGAAACCTCATTTTTTCTTTTAGACGGTATAGCGGTGTGCCGGTGGCCTCTGCTTGACCGCATTAAATGGAGTGGTTACTAGAAACAAAAAAAGGCTGCAGACTGCATGTTTGTTTTATGAGGGGGACGACTGGTGATACAGAGTTCAAAGTGTTCACAACGAAAAACGGATGGAACACTGACTAAGCCCTTCTCGCTCATTACGTGTATGCTGTATCTTAATCAGGTCCGGATCTAGAGGGGGCAGGGGTGTGGGCAGAGCACCCCCAAATGTGCATCCTGCCCACCCAGTGAAAGATATTATCAGTGGTTTTCACCAGTGGTCCGGGGACCACCAGGTTGTGACTGGTCCATGTGGTCCCCAGGCTAAATGGTGGAAAGTTGGTTAACCAGATATATAAAATATTCATCATGTGAATATGTAAGTCTACACAAATAGAGAAGGTAGAATATTAATGGTCATTTTGATCTGTATGTTTGACTGTTTCATTTCCCAAATTCAGCCTGGAATTGCAGACAAAAGCAAAATAAATCCTTAGTCTTGAGGTCTATGGGGCTAAAATGTCATCAAATGGAGCTCCGTGGCTCAAAATGCTGAATACATAGTGGGCCCTGGTATCAAAAAGATTAAAAACCACTGCTTCATATGAAAAACTTTGGAATTGCCCACCCTGCCATTATTCCAGCCCACCCTAGTAGGGCTGGCTAAATCTGGCCCTGATCTTAATACAGAGAAGCGACCTCGACCTCTGTGTGAAAATGGGGGGACTATACCCATAGTTCTCAAGTTTTAGCCAGGCCGCATCATCTGTTGGCACAAAAAACAGCCATTTGTTTTTATCCCAACAGCTGATTCAGTCTGGCTTTAGCAACGCTAAAGAAGGTTTATTTCTCTGAGTGTCCAATAAAAGAACATTTTGGCCTAGAGAGGACACGGTGGACCGACTCAGACAGGCGGTTGCCCTGATTGGATGTCACCAATGTGTCAGTCAAGGCCGGACCGTCCTCTTAGGCCACCGTGGCCAGTTGTTTGTTTAGTCCAGGCTTTCACTTTTTCAGCAATACAGACGAAAATGAAAGCCCGGGGATATGAATATTGCAGGAGTTTTCAACCTTTTTCATACCAGGATCCAAAATGTACTCAGTATTTGAGCCACGGACCACCATTTGAGGACATTTTAGCCCCACAGACCCAAAGCCCAAAGATTTCTTCTGTCTTTATCTACAATTCCAGGCTGGATTTCGGAAGCATAACAGGCAAACCTAGATATCTAGTTGTGTAGACTTGGGGCTAATGTAGATGATGAATATTTTAACTCTGGAGAGCGTAAAAATGAGACCACTGGTGGTCCCCGGACCACTGGTTGAAAACCCCTGGTTTAGGGTATGTTTAAGGTTAGAGATAGTGTTAGTATTTACGGAACAATGGAGTTAGAATGGACAGGTCTCTGTCGGAACAAGTCGGCTCCATATAAGGCGTTGAGGTTTGAGAGGTCAGATGTAGAGTTGCTGGCTCCATTATGTGCTGATCTAGGTGACGATCCAGTCTTCTCCATGTACTGTATGGCTATTCAGGGTCTGATGAGGTGCTAGGGTGGCGGTGGGAGCTAGCAACACATAACAATAAGCAGAAACACATTACTGCAGTGAGAATGTGTTTTTTATTAATAAAACCACAACATACACAGACTCCTGCATAGTAACTGCTTATGCCTGCTGTAGTGAACAGACAAAGCTGACAGGTTACAAATAGAATGGTGTGATTTCCTCCAGTTTGTTGTGTTTATTGCGAACACAGTGAGTGCGATTACTATGTATTAGAACCCCTTGGTGTGGTTATGTGCAATGAGGTTTTCCCTTTTTATCTAGTGGTTCTTCAGTGATCACTAATTAAGTACAGTCACTTCTTAAAGCGCAAATCACATGGATTCCTAAAATTGTTTTTAATACCATCATACTGTATGTCCCTCAAGGTTATTTCTAATGGTTTGAGCCTCAATCACCACTGAGAGGAGGAATTATACAAAGCAGGGTGCATTGATGAAATCAACATGAGGCCAAAATCAAACAAGCTGTTTCCGAGAGCAATTTACATTAAAGCTCCTATATGATATGAGAGACTGATTGTTCAAACTAGACAATTTGTGGGGATAGAAAAAACATGGGAGCACCAAAAACACACAGAAAAAGTTGAATTTCCCCTTTAAGCATGCCTTAAATTGGTAAAATACAAAAATCACAGCACTCCATGTTGTTCGTTTCCTCACGCTTTCCTCCTACTTGTCATTGCTTGGCTTGGAGAGCTGAGGCGTGTTGCATCTGTCAGGGATAGATTGTTGATTTGTTTTACAGTCAGGAGTAGAGAAGAAAAAAAAACCTTTTGTTTATGAGGGATTACCGCTGCTATCATTAGAAATGCTGTGTTTAAACCCTCCAAACCCCATTCCCGACTGATTATTATTATGCATGTTTTTTTTCCCCTCGACCTGCCCGCTTGCAGCTGATTATTCCACATGCCACAGGGGCCGTGCCAGCTGATTATTCTCTCCTGTCCAGCTGTTTGTGCAGCAGGGGTCGTGGGCTATTTTGAGAACAATCACGGAAGTTAATTTGTAAAGGCTTTATTTTTGTGGAACTGGAAAAACAGGCCAAAGTGCTACGTGGTGCTCATGGCTCTGCAGTGGCTATTATATAATCCTACAGTCACAGTGGACTCTGGAGCATATCTTGGAAGACATCATCGGGTATAACAACCGACAGATAGGATAGAGACGTGAGCTAGTGCATATTAGTGGCTATTTTTTTAATGTTTTTCATAGTTAGGACATTTTAGCTTTATTTTCTTCAAACTAAATCATTGTGTTCTTTTTTTTTTCATTCCACGATTTTGTAACCCATTTTTCACCCGGTGCCAATTCCTAATCCGATTCTGGACTGTACACACCCTCCGCTAACCTGGGGAGGCAGCGGACTGACCTCATGCTTCCTTCAATGCAAGAGGAGTCCAAGCTGCCTTCTTTTCACCTGACAGGGGGGAGTTTCCCTGGATGGATGTAGCGTGTGCGCGCACGCGTGCGCGCACACACACCCACACCCACACCCACACCACTGCAGTTTTCTACAACTGGAAATGACTCATTCCTCTCCAAAAGCACTTTTGAATGCAATGGCATATGATGCAATCTCACATTTTATCCTCTCCCTGATCTTTTATTCACTAAATCAATACATATATCGCTGGAATTATTGTGTTTAACCAGGGAGCGCTGGTTGGCTGGAATCAATACAGACATGTTTGTGCCAGCATGGGTGGTTGTTAGATATATTTCCTGATCATCTCTTGCCTTGTTTGTTTAAACATAACGTTATGAACCGCTTAAGCTTGTGGTTTTTAGGGAGGGATTGGGCTTCGAGCTGTCATGAGCAAAAGGTTGTGAATACAAGCAGCCGAAATGAATTTTCTTCGACAGGTGACTGACATCTTCGTTAGAGAAGGTGAGAGTTCAGTCACACGGGAGAGACTCAGAGTAGACCCGCTGCTCCTTCGCCTGGAAAGGGGCTAGCTTAGGTGGCTCAACCATCTGGTTAGAATGCCTCTCGAGCGTCTCCCTATTATAGGGAGGACCTTGATGCTCCTCCCACTAGGAGGAGACCCCGGGGCAGACCAAGCACCAGATGGAGGGATTGCATCGACTCTCTGGCCTTGGATCGTCTCAGAATCCCCCAGGAGGAAGTCACTAATTTTTGCTCTCTGCTGGAGCTGTTGCCCCATGACCCAACTATGGATAAGCGGTTGAAGGTGGCTGGTTGGATGGATGTATGGATGGATGGATGGATGGATGGATGGATGGATTTGATTCTTTCCAATTTTATCAATTATTTAGTTGTGAACCCCGCTGGACCACAATACCCCGGTTGGGTTCCCCAACCGCACATTGCAAACCGGTCAGCTAGTGAATGCTGTTTCTTCAGTTGGATAAACTATGATAGGAAAGAATGTATATTTCAGTACTGGAGCCAAGGCATTAGCGTTAAATTACGTGTGCAAATGTATTCCAAAATTCTCTCTCTCTCTCTCTCTCTCTCTCTCTCTCTCTCTCTCTCTCTCTCTCTCTCTCTCTCTCTCTCTCTGGCTTTTCTTTGTTTAGAAATATTTTTGGTTTAATTTAACTTGTCATTTCTCAGAAATATTTCTTTTTTTCCTATTCTCATTCATGCCTCCATCACCTTCTCCACTGTATCTCAGTGTGTGGGGATGGAGCTCCATGGAGGAAAAAATAAAAAAAGATGCTTCTGTTTCTGAATGAACGCTGGGCTGTAGCGTCTCCTTCCAGAACAACATTGTCAGGACGAGGCAGAGGGAGAGCAGAAGTTAATGCACTTTGTCAGCACCGGCAGCCTTCCGAGCCAAGAGCTATTAACTCTGAGGGGGAAAGGCATTTCCTCCTTGTAAATGCCATATTAAATTATTATTATTTCATTTGGTAACAGGGAAAAGCCCATCAGGGCTATATTGCCCAAGGTGAGCGGGGAATTGTAAATGGAGAGAAGAAGGAGCTTTTATAAAGGCCAACTGAAAAAAAGTGTGTTTTTATTTTTATTTATAAGACGTGAAAAACGCAGCTATGTGGCCTAAATTTGGTGTCATTGCAATTTGAAACTCCAGTGTCGTGCCCCAAAGTGAAATGGCAAGGCGTCAACTTTTCGCCGCTCCAGCAAACTATTATCACCGTAATCCGTTTTTCCACCGTAGCACCCCTGCATAATATACCTCTGTCGACCTTTAAACCTCTGTTTACCTCTCTAGCACTTCTGTTTCCTGGCGCGAGAACGCCGCGTCGCCGTGCCTCCCACCTTTCGGCGTCCAAGTTGGCTCCGCGCGAGGCCATAAGATCCCTCGCGTTCCTTCAAGCCAAATGAAAATGTGAATGAAGGAGAGTGGAGTGTAGCCCATACTGGAGGTGTGGTCTGAACTAGGGACGGGACCGGCTGGGATCTGCCTGCGTTTCTCTCTCTCTGCAGGTTGATTAGAGCCCACAGGGCCTGCGGTTTGGCCCCGGGTAAAAGATACCCCGGGCGCAAAAAAAAAAAAGAAAGAAAAGAAAACCCAGCAGAACGTGATATTCAACAACTTTGGGGTGACTACGGCTCCCCCTTTTTTTAACAGGAGACTGACTGCCAAAAAGGGTCCATGCTGTGCAACGTGATACACTGTAAATTTTACACCGAAGAAATCCATGTCATTAAGGCTGTCCATATATCAGAGTAATCAGGCCCATGACCTGGCCGTTATGGCGCTCCACTGTTATAGGCCCCCGTGATGGGGATGCCAGCCACCATTTGTTATAAGGCCCAGCCCCACGCACAAACATAATAGAGACAAGTTCCAGGGGGAATGTGTGACACAGATCCCTGCATTCATCAAAAGTAATTGCAGCAATAATAATAATAATTTTAATATAATGCCTGAATTAATTCCACGCTGCTTTCTCTTGCCTCCCCCCAGGTAAACCTACAGGCTATGGCCCCAACGCACGGCGGTCACATAACCGCGGCATTGTGGACGAGTGCTGCTTCCAGAGCTGCGAGCTGCGGCGGCTGGAGATGTACTGTGCACCTGCCAAGACTAGCAAGGCGGCTCGCTCTGTGCGCGCACAGCGCCACACAGACCTGCCCAGGACACCTAAGGTTAGTACCACCACAGGGCACAGAGTGGACAAGAGCACAGAGCGTAGGACAGCAGCACAGCAGCCAGACAAGACAAAAAACAAGAAGGTGAGCAACAAAGCACCGAACAGATCATACACTTTTTTTTAAGTAGATCAATCAGGGGCGGATCTAGGCATGGGCATGGGGGGCAATGCCCCCCTAAATGCCCAGTCTGCCCCACCAAACACGACCCACGATATTTCAAATTAAAGTGCTTATATTTAAAATGATTTGAAACACTGCTACTGCTAGTAACTAACTGCAGTTGTGCAGCATTTCAACAGCATTTCATTATTGAAAAACAGAAAACTCTCTTTAGCTTTATGCATGCTGCGTGCCTGTTGCAACTTCAACAACTGATTATTATTGATGCTTAAACTTGCCTAATAAAAATCATGTAACTGAAAATGGTATGGGTGCGGCTTCATCATGAAGCAGCGTCCATACGATCCCCCCCCCCCATTGGGAAATGTTACATCCGCCCCTGAAATCAATCAGGCAAACAGAAGCAGTGGGGGGGTCAGACCATCTTGGTTTTGTAGTTGGACTATGACGCAAGAAAACTGGAAGATAGAGTGCCATGTTTTTCCCCCTAAAACATGATAAAAAAAAGTGTACAGTATTTGTTAAAATGTCATTTCGTATGTGGGCACCCCTATCAGCCCCCTACCATTGATATCGATTTTACTCTACTGCATACTATAGGTATAGCGATATGAATCAGAACATCTAATTCTAAAGTGGTTCCCTTATTTCCACCCCCCACAGAGACCTTTATCTGCAGGACATAGTCATTCATCTTGTAAGGTACAGTAAGTCTTGTGTGTGGATCATCACAGCATGCTTTTTAAATAGGAGGGTTTCCGTGACCAGAGAAAGTTGCCTGCCTAACTACGATGCACTGTAGCGCGGAAGTCACTTGCCACGCTGCATGCCTCATTTAAGTTAATAGATATTTCACAGGAATCGATGTAGAACTCCAATCAGCTGTCGTCTACTTTGTGAGACGGAAATGATTACGCTGATGCAACGAGATTCGACAGCACTAGCGTGCAGTTTTGCCTCAGTATGGGCAACGATTTTTATTGTAAATAACTAATTTGCCCTCTAAGTTCTGAAATATTGACAGCACTTCGTGAAAGAAAGAAAACCATTTAAACCTACAAAGGCTGAGACTTTGCCTCATATCCTCTATTTGACAACTATCCGGACACCGTGAACCTTTTAAGATTCAACCCGATGCTTTTTGCCCTCCTCTCTGAGAAAGAAAAACCATTAGCCAGAAAGAACTAAGTGGTTTTCGTGGTCCACCTGACAGCTCTCCCTTTCTCTCTCATCACATATGCTGACATTCCGGTGTCTCCAGGGGCGGATCTAGGCAAGGGCATGGAGGGGCAATGCCCCCCTAAATGCACAGTCTTCCCCACCAAACAGGATGGCAAAACAACCCAATATATTTCAAATTAAAATGCTTATATCTAAAATGATTTGAAACACTACTACTGCTACTAACTGACGACAGCTGTCGCACCACTAAACCATTTCGTCATTCAAAACAGAAAACTCTCTGAGTCAGACCTTTAGCTTTATGCATGCTGCGTGTCTGTTGCAACTCCAACAACAACCGATGTTGTGATTGATGCTTTCTTGCCTAATAAAAGTCCTGTAATCAAAAATGGTATGAGGGCAGCTTCATCACCCATGGCGCGAAGCAACACGGCCGAAGAAGCCACCCCCATAGCATTTTCTCCTGCCCCCCCAATTGGGAAATGTTACATCCACCCCTGGGAGTCTCACTAGAACAGATTGATGCAGCATGCAATGGCCCAGTCATGATAAAGCAGGCATTTTCATCTCATATTCAACCTCTCTGTTGGGTGCAATGGCCTCCTCCTCATCTCCCCGTATCGAATGCCATCAATGCATTTAAAAGGGACAAAATAAATGCACTAAAGTTAAATATCGTTGAAATGACCACTTCACCGCTTTGTGACCCATCTTCAGTTATACCCAGACCCATCATGGCCTGGCAAGGCTACTTACTTATGAATACATGATGGCTACATGATTATGCCAAATAATAATCGGATCAGCTGAAATGTTGAGACATTGAGGAGTCAAGATTAGCTCTCGAGAGGGCTGTTGCCGCCTGAATGAGGGACAAAAGAGGAACATTTCCAATAGGTTTTGAACCAATATTTTGAACCAAATGGACCCATTTGGTTCCATTTGTACATTCTCAGAAAAAAAGGTCCTAAAAGAAAAATCATTAACATGGTGAAACACAACTTTGATGATAGAGCATGGACTGATCCCATGAAGTGAACGGAGTTTGCGACAGCATAACTGCCTACACTCAGGGTGCGAGTATTATTTGGTCCGAGCCTTCCTCCTTCCTTACTTTTAGGCTACTATAGTCATTAAACCAGAGGTTTGTGTTTGTGTTTGTGTGGTTGGTGTAAAGAACAGCTCAAACATAATTTAAATACGTAAATCATGAAGACTGTTTAGCAGAGAGTGCAGGCTCCAAGTTTGCCTCCTCTGGATGACACTGTTGGAATGGCAGGGGCATGGCTTTTATAGGCATGGAGACACCAGGCCCAGGTGCCCTCCAATGAGTCATTAAGCCAATTAAGCCCCACCCAGGCTCACCTGCCAGGAGACAGTCAAGCACTCTTAACTACTCACAGTAACATACGGGTGTGGGCATCACAATTAAAGCAGTAAGCCACGAGAGGGAGCAGATTACCATGGAATTTTACCTCGAAGTGGCGTAGGGGTAAAATCCATGGTAACCTGCGACCTCGAGTGACTTATTGCTTTTCTATAACTGTTACATGTATGACAACATGTCAAGTACCAATTGAAATAATTCACAGTAGCACAATGTCGTCTGTAAGTTACCCATCTAAAGAAAAGTACCGTAGTTCCCAGCTACAATAAAGTATTCCCCGGAAAACTTCCATTCCATTCAACAGTGGGTTACCTTGGGTTTTACATCTGTCTTGTGATGGTCATGATCAAGCGACTGGAGAAGGTTAGACGTGTCTAATGCACAGGAGCATTGAATATTCTGATGAAAATCTCTTTCTCTTTCAATGCATTGAAGACATACAAATCTGTTATATAGATGAGTGAATCCACTATCTACTCCAGCGAGGGCATTTGTTTACTTGATTTTATGAAGTTGCTCATCCACTGTCTGTCTGGGCATCTTCAGGGGTGGAACTTAAAGGTAATAGAGGCAACTTTTTAAACAAGTCAAAATAGATATAGCTATATTTTTTTGCATGTCCCCCTCTACGTTGCTTCTACTTTGATGCTGCAGCTGTTTCCCTGCAGACAGACACTTGCTTTGTCCTGCAGACGGTCCAGAACGTTGTTGTCAACAAATCATGAAAACAAAACATTTGTCAGGCTCAGGAAAGGCGGTGCTAATTTGGGAGGGGGGTTGTGTCGAGTGAGGCAGTGTTTTAGCCAATCACAGCACAGCAGTCTCCAGCAGATTCATAATGAGCCAAGTGAGTGGAGGGGAGGTGGAGTTAGATTCTATTTCTAAACACATCAAACAGTGTTTGTGCACACTAAAGTTGCCTCGATTACCTTTAAGTAATTGCTCTGTTACAAACAAAGTCTTTAATATTTTTAAGGACTTTGTCCTTAAAAGGAACCCTGGCTAATGAGACAAATGCCCTCTATAACTAGAATCGAACATTTAAAACACATAGAATACACTCTTTACTTTAAAAATAGTTAATGGGGGTGCCATTTTACTGTGCCTGTCACATGACTTGTCATAGTGATGACGTCAAAGGAGATCTGTTGCATAGAACATAGTATGGAAGTTATGGAACGTTCCACGATTAGCCAGCAATGCAACGTAAAACATCGATGTATATCACTGCTCTGGTTGTTATGACAATGGCGACCCCCGCTGGTGAAATCTTAGAGTGTATAGTCTAAGGGTGAAATAAAGGACAGTAAAACAGACAGGAATGAACTATATAAGTGGAGATGATATGTAGTTGTTTGACCCATTCCATTAGTTGTACTGCGGAGAGATCTCCTGTGACGTCAGGTCACGTGACAGGCACAGGAAAATGGCTTCCCCCATGGGATAAAAACATTAACTATTTTTAAACTAAAGAGCTTATTCTATGTGTTTTAAATGTTCAATTCTAGTTATAGAGGGCAAGTATAATGTATTATCCATATTTGTCTCATTAGCCAGGGTTCCTTTTAATATTATACCGTAAAACTGATGTTACATCACTTGAAGACAAGTCATGTCTAAAGCCTTTGTCTCTCATTTATTTTTTATTTCTTTTATTTCAGGAGGTGCATCAGAAGAACTCAAGTCGAGGGAACGCGGGAGGGAGAAATTACCGAATGTAGAGATGATGCTGAGGGAGCTAATGGACAAATGTGGAGCGGTTGTGTGGTGGGCAGAGGGCCGGGAGGAGTGGAGGCCTTGCGGACCGGCGCCGTCCCTGTGGAACGGTTCACTGTAAAACAACATCAACAACGCAACGCGGTGGACGCTAACAATAACGCTACAATAAGCTCTGCAATATGATAGAAACCTGCAAGTCAACAAGTGGTGGTGAGCGTGTGAGCGATTGATTGGATGAGGGATATATTCTGATTATTTTATACACTGCACCATTCCATATCGCAGTGATTCCCAACCCTTTTTTGTTTCCTTGGACACTTTCTTACGCGGGACGAAAGTCGAATACCCCCCCCACACACACACACACGTGAGCACACGTGAATGCACGCAATTGTGTTTTTTCAGACAGGTTAACCACTACTTTTACTTCTCATACATTGAATAGGAAAAAATACATCATCTGCAAGCTCACAAAGCGTGACATTGTGGTGCATTCCTATTAGTTGGGGCATTTTTATCATATATTTTATTTTTTTAGTTATTTGCCATTTATTCACTAAAATGTTGAAATTTAACTCCTGTGAGTGTAAAAATGTCAAAGTCAGGGTAGTCACAACCTATAGAAGGCAAAACATGCTAAATGTAATTGTGATTGTCTAACTAAAGGGGTTTCATGATGCTGAATCCATTCCAACTACTAGTTTTGAAAGAACAAACTAACAAACAAACACACTCACTGGGCTAAAAACGGTCATAGCACTTACCCAAATGTGCCGATTAAGCACATTTATGCTGACGGGTATGTCAGTTTTGTTTTTAACCCAAGACGAAACCCAAGACGAATGCTTGGATGGATTCAGCATCAAGAAAATAGCCAAGCTAGACATATCGCATGCTGCATAAAGCTTGATGAAATTTTGCCTTCTATACATTGTAACTACGTTGTACTACAACTTGGCATTTATGAGGTTTCCCACAGGAGTTGAATTTAAACATTTTTGTACATGTTATAATAGTCACCATTAGAAACACAGTTGTAAAGAAATTTTTTGGTAATGATTTACTTCCCTGACTTCCATAACTTGCCCAAACTATATAAGCAACCACTTATGCTCGTCACTGTTTTTCCAACATTTTGAGCTGTGTTGAGTGCCCCTCAAGGCTTTTCCAGTGGAAGTCACCTACGGAGCAAACAGACCAGTGTTTGCTTGGGGGCAGGACAGGTGCTTTTGATCGGATTTGTTTGGGCAAACTACTGGGAAAGCATCGAGGCGGCCGTGAAACATAGACGTTGGGGTTGGGAAACACTGCCATATTGGGAAGATTTTTAATCTTTTGTTTTTGTTGTTGTTGTTATTATGAAGAATGCAATGTAACAGACTAGTTTAGCTGCTGAGACGCGTGAGACCGTGATGGAGGAGCAGCACCCCCCACCCCCACCTCCGGGAAGGCTCGGAGACACGTCTGCTATTCAGACAATCAGAAATCAGCTGGCTATGCATGTATGAAAAACAATCCACAAGGACACGTCATTTATCTACAGGATGTGAATTCTGTTCATTTACACCATGTTACGTGAGATCGGTTTGTCCGGCCGTATACTTTGGATGGTTACACTTCTTGGGTGAGGTAGGAGGAAGGCTCCACCCAAATAATACTCGTCCCTGAGTGTAGACAGAGTTATGCTGTCGTAAACGTTCATATCATGGGATCAGTCCAATGGTGGCTCCATCATCCAGTAGTGTTTCACCATGTGAATGATCTTTTTTTCTGAGAGCGTACAAATGGGACCGAATGGACACGCCAGGCAAGGATGGGTTACAAGCCAGGTTATTTAACAATAGATGGATACTATCCTAGTTCTCTCATATCAAACATTGCAACAACAACTTCCATACAAAAAATAATTATCTGCAATGATTCACCAGATGATAACATCACAATTTCAATGCGGATACAGAATACAGGAGATCTGGTCTGCATGTGTCATTGATTTCAGTGACAATGTAGGTCTAGAGCACTTCCTGAAACAGGTGACATGACATGTGTCACATGACAAAACTGAAGCCTACTTCCTTCTTTCTTTAACAGGGCTCACAGACTGCAGATGACACATTCCAAGTTTCGGCCAAGCTCTGACGTCACGTCCTGCATTTTTTAATGCGTTTCAATGGGAACTTTTGGACAGGCTGCAGAAGACCCGCCCGCGGCCGGAATTCAGACAGGAAGAAGCCGGAAGTGCCCATTGAAACCCATACAAAAATGCAGGACGTGACATCACAGCTTGGCCTGTGAACTTTGCAGTCTGTAGGCCCTTTCAAGAGACACCCTTTGCAATAGGAAACAAAGACATTGTATTTTTCAAAATAAAACACAATCAAGAAACAAACAATGTAACAGCACAGGTCCATTTGGTTCACATTTGTGCACTCTCTGGAAAATATTGGCAACATCCCTCTTTTGTCCCTCTTTCAGGCTGCAACAGCCCTCGCGAGAGTCCAATTTTCTGACCCCTCAATGTCATAGCATTTCGGCTGGTCCGAGTATTATTTGTGCCGTGCCTTCATGTATTCTTTGGTGAGACACAATATATTATCATCAACTCACATAACGCTTTCACTTGCAGATGTGACCCAAATAAAATCAAGAAGCTTACATGCATTATTATGCTTTAAATGACATACAGTAGTAGATACGGTACAGTATGGCTATGATACATGGATACCCAAAACAGCTCATCAATGGAATGTAAACCACAGTCAAGATGTTGTCTTTGAATCACCTTGCATCCAAATCCTGGTTTCACTGTTGTCAAAGTCACAAAAGCAGTGTTTTGCATCTGGTCTGAATAATTCATGGATTCACACAAATCCCTCATATATCACACGTCATGGAGAACATGCAAACCGTACAAAACCGGATGAAAAAAAGAGGAATTGCTGGGAAATGTCAAGGAACACAATAAGGCCTGGTTTACACATGCAGCCAAATCTATCCTGAATCAGATCTGTCACTTCAAGATAGACATTTAATTGGCCATACACCAGGTCATGTGAACCATTTGAACAAATCAGATCCCAAGCTCAATGTGGCTCAGATCTGATTCAGGCTGGATTTGGCTGCCAGTGTAAATCAGGCCTAAGGAAATCACCCATGTGAACAAGACTTATCTGATGGGTGATTTTGGATGGTCGGCAGTGGATCATTTGGGAGACACTGTATTTAGAGTACATTTCGGTATGTTTATGAGAATATACCAATGAGGCAAAAGGCTTCATTCTCAGTTCCAGTCGCCAGTCAAAATCCTGTGTTCATTTCAATTCAAACCAAAATATATCTTAGTCTGAGTCTTAGTCCTGAACTGAGCCCTTCAATGAGTAGAAATCCATCTTCTTGCAGAAATGAATATTGGACTTGATACTTGATTGATGTTAGCTCACATTCATTTTTATGTCGTGAAATGTTTGCTTCTTTCATCTTGAACACTTAGTCCTGTAACAACCTGCAATGTTCTCACTATCCAAGTGAACTAAATAAACACTTCACTCGCAAATACACACCGTACAAACAAGCAACAAACACAGACAGTGTAAATGAGAGTTGTGAAATCGTGAGCAAGGTTCATGATTGCATGGAAAGCCAGTTCTGAGAAGTCCTTTTGACGGGCATTTACAGCGACGTCTGTTTGCACAACTCATCCATGTGACATTCAAATTGTCCCAATAAGGTACCAATAATACAGCTCATCTGTGCCACTGTCCCCTCTGTCTGGCTGTGTGGGTATAATAATAATAATGATGACAATAAACAGTAATCCCACCTATGTTATTCTATACATCCTACTACTATCATTGTACATGATGGTCTCATATAACAAAAAACTGTATTATGAAATTCCTATCCACTGTATAATGGTGCTATTTTGTAGTTTGTTACTTGCAAAGGCAAAAAAGAGTCGGAGATAGCAGGGCTTACATTGGAGGTTCCCTATTGCACAGCCTTGTGGTCACCATTTGAATGGTGTTTTTATTTGTATTCTGTTTCAACAAGGCCGTATAGTGTATACGCGAGAAAATGTTATGTGTGAAATCTGTGAATGCATGGAAAAGTCAAAAGGTTGTTGTGTACCCAAGAAGGCAAAATGCTATTTTTTCTACTGTTTTTAAATTATTGTTACTCAGTACAGATCCCTATGCCAAAAACGAAAAGAGAAAAAACAGGGGGGGAAAGGGAGGAGTGATGAAAGTGCTGTGAACTGTGATCTTCTAATTATATTAAGATTGTTAAAAGTCATAGTATGTTTTGTCTATCCTGAGATATGTATGTAGTCTACTACATACATGTACAGTATGGCCTACTACATACATGTATGTGGCCTACTGCATATATGTGGCCTTCTACATACATGTATGTGGCCTACTACATACATGTACAGTATGGCCTACTACATACATGTATATGTGGCCTACTGCATATATGTGGCCTTCTACATACATGTGGCCTACTACATATACAGTATGTGGCCTACAACATACATGTATGTAGCCTACTATACACATGTGTGCCCCACATACATGTATGTGGTCTACTACATCCACGTATGTATACAATATACTGTATATGGCCTACTACATACATGTATGCACACTACTACATACCTGTATACATACTACATACACCTCACTGAAAGGCTAGGTACTGAACAATTGGAAATTGAATAAGCCAGAATTTTAATTTATATCATTCAAACCATGCACTGTTTAATAAAACAGCCAATTTAAACTTGTTTTCTGATCATTTTAAAGGTGCTTTTATATGTGTTACTTATTGAATTGTGCATGTTGTTTGAGTTTTGAGTTTCTGAAACCCCCAACCCCTTGGCCTGAACGGATAATGAGCTAATAATAACTAAAACTGGTAGACAATATTTGTCCTCCTAAGTCTATGACAGATGTACAGTATAGTAAATACCAAAGATGCATAATTTGAACAAAAACACCAGTTGTGTTGCCATCTAGTGTGACCAAACTTTTGAACGGATCACATGGGAGTGTTACAGCTGACATAGTGTCTCTATATAGTCGCTGGAGCAATGCTTGTATCCAAAACAAAACTGTAAGTAAGCCAAGTGGAAGCCAATATGGTAATGTTGAAGGCAAAGAAGAAATACAATAATAACAACCAAACCAACTTCAAAGGCAATAGAGGCAACTTTAACAGCACCGCCTTGTCCTGAGCCCCGACAAATGTTTTGTTGGAAACAAAACAAGTTCTGGACCCTCTGCAGGACAAAGCAAGTGTCTGTCTGCAGGGAAACAGCTGCAGCATCAAAGTAGAAGCAACTTGGAGGGGGAAAAGCCTATTGCTATATGTATATTTAAATTTTTGGCAAAAAAGTTTCCTCTATTACCTTTAAAATGAGTTGACTTCTTGAAATCTTTCTGGTTTCGGTCATCATCACTCATCTCAAACCGGCTCAGATTGCATTTAAAAACCTACAGTACCTACAAAAAAACCTACAAAAAAAAAACAACACAAAAAAAACAATAAATAAATAAAATAAAAATAAAAATAAAAATGCAGTAATGAATCATCACGTCACAAGTGTGTATCCATATATACAATGATTTCCATAAAAAAACTTCACTGTCAAAGGAACTGTTTGATGATTCAAGCGCTGTTATTTATGGTGCTCTGTTGCCTTCCGTAGTACATGTTTAAGATTATGATGACAGATTGTTCACCATTCCTACTGAATAAACCACTTGTCAACATGTTTCTTTGTGAATCGCTGGTCATTTGTTTTATGCCGTTCACACGTGCACACTCATACACTAGTGAGGTCCTCCTCAGAGGAGCACGGCCACCTCGTAAAAAGAGCATACTTGCCTTTTACGCAATACCATAAAGGTAAACTCTGCAGAATGGGGCATACTTTATGAGGCACCCAGTGGACTGAGACACATAAATATAGTGGATGATTACAAAGCAGACTTTTGTCTCTGCGAAAAAAAGCATGTGCAAATCCTATAAGGGATATAAGATGGCTGTTTGGGGGTATTTATTGGGCCATAACTCAAAGCTGCAGTGCAAGATCGGCTCCCACTGAATGAAACCCAACACGCGATGAATGACAATGCGATACTTCCTAAAAGATGGCACGCTGTGCCAAGGCAAACAGTGTGGGGGTGTTGCGGGGATCGCGGAGGGGTGTGTGGGGTGTGTGGGGTTCACTGAGGGTGTGTGGGGTTCACAGAGGGGTGTGTGTGTGTGTGTGTGGGGGGGGTTCACAGAAGGGAGAGCTGCATGTTCAGCTTTTTTTGGAGGAGGATATTCGCATTGACAGTGCAGCTCTATTTCATTTTAAATGGAAACCATAGAACAATCAAGAATCAACAATCAGGTTTTTACTGATCAGTTGGTTCTCTGGCGCTGTTCAGCCTGACATTAAAGATTTAAAATGTGGCAACTGTTCAGGGCGGCTGGCAAGGGCCTGCCCTTGGCCATCATGGATGTTATTTCATCCCCCCGTGATGACTAATACCCGATCAATTATCTCACCCTAATGGTCCAATTGCATCGAGCAAAGCTTTTGCAAGGATGTTTGAGTTCAAGTGAAACCAAAAGAAACCATCCATGCATAATCCCACGCACACTGCAAATACATTACGGAGGAATGTCGAGCCAGAGGTGATCAGGCAATGGCGGTCGGACAACCCAAGCCATGACAAATAAGCCAATTATCGCTGGAAATACGGATGAATCATCAAATTACAATTATTACAAAGAAATGCAAAAACCTCAGGATGTGTTAAAAGATCTGCCTCCTCTGTAGGCCCTGCAGAGGAGCTGTGGTTGCTAATTTGGAAGGATTTGGTGAATTTGGTGACACATCAAATCGAGACGTTGGAATATCCTGAAGAGAGGTACAAGGAAAGGGCTTCACCGAAGGCGTGGGGGCAACACGATACCTTCTTATTGATCTTTCTGCTGTTCAAGGATAGGAGTGCATCTGAGGACACCCCCCGATTTTGGACCCAACCCCTGGCTGAAACACAATCTCTCCAACGCTCCGCGGCTCGGAAACTTACGTACACAATTGTCTTTTGAGTGACCTTGTGGTTTTGTTTTATGGCACCGACCAATTCTACTACTTATCCTCTTTGGTTGTTTTGGAGGAAAACGTGGCCGTGGGGCTCCGTCGGGCTCCTCCATCTCCCCTTTCGTCTCTCTCTCTCTCTCTCTCTCTCTCTCTCTCTCTCTCTCTCTCTCTCTCTCTCTCTCTCTCTCTCTCTCTCTAAAAAGGACGCTGGGTTTTGATTACCTGCTCTGAAAAAAAAACACAAGAGGATGAATTTGTACTTGTGTGTTGTGTGCACTCAGCATTATTGATTAACACTACTGTGTCTATAACCTTAGACGTTCTCACATCCTGAGGTCAGTCAGGGGCGGATGTAACATTTCCCAAATGGGGGGGTGGAGAAAATGGTAAATGCCCCCCCCCCCCCCCCATGCCCATGCTTAGATCTGCCCCTGAGGTCAGTGAGGCCACATGGAGAGAAGTCATCTAATATGTGGAGAGAGAGAGAGAGAGAGAGAGAGAGAGAGATGGGGTCATCAAGGGGGCATAACAGTGGTGGCCATTTTTTCCGGTTCCATCGATCCATTCCAGACCGCCGTTCATGTTTCCCGTAGAGATTTTCCAAAAAATATTTATGTCAATTAGTTTAAGCCTGAGAATCAAGCCATCCACGATCCGTAGTGAATCATGACCGTTAAAAAAGTTAAAAAGAAAAAAAGGAACCCAGCAAAATGAAGGGTATTAAATAAAGGATGTACAGATATATTGCCTATCATATGATTAGGAAATATTTGTTTCTTTTCACAGGATCACAGTGTAATGATTCACAAGGATATCAAGGATGGCTTGATGCAAGGCTTAAAAATAATTTATATAAATAGTTTTGGGAGAAAATGAACAGGGCGTGGAGTGGATTATAACTGCTGCTGTGTCAGCCGGTGCAATATTGATGCTATATGCTATATGTTCTTTTTTTTTAAAGTTAGAAACCAAAGTTCTTTAAGAAGGTTGTTTTGTTCTTAGATTGTATTAGAGCTTTAGTTATATCTTAAAAGCTAAGTGCTATAATTGTCATAGGGCTACATATTGCCATATTTGAATTGAATGTGTACCAAAGTTTATTGTTTGCAGTGTAGCGGACTCAGCTGGCAATAAGGAGTTTAAGGTTGACTGATGATTTTACCGTTTTATTTAGTAGTCTCTCAACTTTAAAGTGAAAAGTAACTGAACTGAAAAGAAAAACAAATGCAATACACAGCAAACGATCAGTACACATTGCACATCACTAACTTCATGAATCATAATACACGTCAACAAATCTCAAACAACTACAATCAAACATGCATTGCACATTTCCCATTAAATTCCTACATTTCCAATAATAACATTTACAATCATTAAATCTGGAACTAGAATTCTATAAGTCCGACTCCACCATAATACACAGTAAACCAATCAGCAAACAATAAAACTATAATCAGTGAAAAACATCACAAACAATAGCTTTTTACCCCTTTCCAGCCAGCCGCTAATTCATTGTCCATTTCAAGGTCCATCGTGTCTTCCTTCCTCAATGTCTATTCACAAACATACAGACTTTGTTTGTGCCACCTTAGCTTCCATGCTGTCCATAGCAAATGTTTTCCTCCCATGCTGTCACTCTTTGAGCCCCTACAGACCTTGCTTGTGTGCTGTCCGTGTTTTCGGCGAACTATGACGTCACTTCCTCCTTTTTTGAGTGGGTGTCAATGACACTTCCGGCTTGTATTGTTGGCAACTGCAGGGCTTTCCTGCAAGCAGGTCACTGCCGAAAATGCAGACCGGAACAAGCCGGAAGTGTCATTCACACCCATTCAAAATAGCAGGAACAACTTGGCAAAATAAAGGTCTAGCCTTCTTGCGGTCCTGTACATGCGGTAATTGTACTATACTCCACCAGGCCGAGGAGGGCATGGGGAGAGTATGGTTTGCACTGCATCTGTGTGTTTGTTTTTGTTTGTGTGTGTTGGTTGAAATCAGGTGATGTTCAGGGCCAGATTTGACAAGACTTGTATTGCCTTTATCTGGCCACAAGCAAATGGATTGATGAGTGGAACCAGCCCTTGGTCTTTTTTTGGCCGTCTGACCTTTGACCCTTAATGATCCGCAGACTGTACCGTGACGTGGACATGGTTTCTGTGTGTTTTAGTGGACCAAAAAAGCAGTGGTTCCAGTGTGCTTCCAGTTCCAGGGAAAGGTTACGCCTCAATGCTGTGGACACACAGTTAAAAGGCAGGATTTTCTGAAAGGAAATAAAAACTTTAGTTCATGTTCACATGTTTGTGCTTCCCCTCCAAAGTTCTTTTTCATGACAAATTTATCTATTGACCAGCAAGCACACTAACGTAATCGTAGCTTGTGTTATTGTCAGCCGCATGATCGTATTGTAAATGGTGTGTTTACATAGCATTTCACACACCGATGGCAAGCTTTGCAATGCACCACCAACCATCCCAAGCCTTGGGATCAAACTGGGGCACTGGGGACCATCCGTCTGCACTACGCCATGATGGGTGCACCCGTGGTTTGGAAGCACAAGGAGGCTTTCCTGTACGTCAATATTACTACTTACTTAATATTAAAACTCTTGGTGCCCTCTTATCTGTGATGCGCAGTCTAAAATCATGATAAGGATTAACGCTGTTGAGAAAAAAAACAGTGTGGAAAGTTTTTGTTTTGAAGCTCTACTACACTTTTAGCAACAAGCGTGTTAAAGATTAAGACATCAGTGAGTCAGTGAGATGAATGAAAGGGCTGTATATATATATATATATATATATATATATATATATATATATATATATATATATATATATATATATATATATATATATATATATATACACACACACACACTGGAGGTAGATTCTCTTCCCCAATTTTCACTCGACAGTGGAAATTCACTGAGGCTTGATTATAGCAGGAGAGGAGAGAGTGTTGGCTCAGCTGTGCGCTTTAAGAACCCATGATGTCAGAGACTTATTTTCCTTGGAGAGGTTCTCATCAGCTGCATTGTTCCAGGAAACCATGAAGGTCTGTTCTCTGGGCAACACAAAAAAAGACCTGCCTCAATTGTAGCCCCCACACCCCCCCCACCCCCCAACCTACACACACTACTGCTACTGTACCACCACCACTATACTCATTTCTGCTGTACGCGTGTGTAGCCTACCAAGCTCCCACCAACTCAAGGTCCTATTGTGCACCCCAAGGTAGATTTCCACACACGCACATAAGCACACAGACACACACACGGCTATAGGTGCTTGTGTTCGCGACTCCTTGTCATACCCTTGTCGTATTTGAGGTGGTCTAGAAGTACTTCTGACCTTGTCGCTTGGAAGGAGCATCCATGCCCTCTTGGGTGCAACTGATATCAGCTACTCAGCTATTGTGCAGAAATCGGTGAAGTCTTGCCATGTATTATGCACAGTATAACGGTATAATGAGAAATTGTGAATATTATATCGTAATGTGGAATGATGAGGTGGGGGTCCTACTATACCCTAAGCCTTAAAACATAACCCTACCTCTAACACGAAGCCCTAAACATAACCACAGGCACGGAGCAGTGTTGGATTACTAGTGTTATCTCTAACCCTAAGCCTAAACATCACAAGCACATAGCAATGCCGGATTACTAACCTTATCTCTAACCCTAAGATTAAACATAACCACAAGCATGGAGCAACACCGGATTACTAATGTTATCTCTAACCCTAAGCCTAAACGTAATCACAAGTACAAGCGTGGAGCAGTGTCAAATTACTAGGCACTTTAAGCTGCTGCATTTTCAGAATGGCTCCCCTTACCGGTAGTACGGCTACGTACGGCTCCGACGATCGCCTTATAGCTGTCGAAATCGCTAAGCAAACAACCATCTGCAACGGCGACGGGTTACCATGGTGACGCGTCTATGAGCGTGTGTCAAACAGATGTTGTAGAAACCATGTTAAAGTGTAGGTTCTGCCACAACAGGAACGGCTGCCACGGCAAACAGGTTCATCCATCGATCACGGATCGAGTTCCTGTTTCGTAGTGGAGACGTCACCGTCATCTGCTTAAAGTCCATATTAACCTAATCTTTAACAAGGGCCGGATGTAACATTTCCCAATTGGGGGCGCGGGCGAAAATGGTATGGGGGCAGCCTCATCGCCGCACCCATACCATTTTCGGTTACAGGACTTATATTAGGCAAGTATACAGTAAGCATCAATAATAACATAATAACATTTGTTGAAGTTGCAACAGACACGCAGCATGCAAGCTAAAGGTCAGACTCAGAGAGTTTTGTCTTTTGAAGGATGAAATGCTGTTGGTTTAGCGGTGCCACAATTGTAGTTAGTTAGTAGCGTAGTGTTTCAAATCATTTAAATTATAAGCACTTTAATTTTAAATATCTTTGAAAGTTGGGTTGTTTGCATGACATGTTTGCTATCTCTAACCCTAAGCCTAAACATAGCCGCAAGCACAGAGCATGGCATGTTGACCAACCTGCTTGTGGCTAGTAAAGGAAGTGGTCGACCAGGTTGGGACCAGGTCGTTGGTCGCTAGTGGATCTCACCCACACATGCACACGCACATGCACGCACACACACACATAGACACACACACGCACACACACACACACACACACACACACACACACATGTGCACACCCCCGCACACGCACACACACCCACACCCACACCCACACCCACACCCACACCCACACCCACACACACACACACACACACACACACACACACACACACGTCGTCACATTTCCCTGGAACTGGAACTATAGCCCTCTCCACTGTGACACAATCTCTTTCTGTAGAGAGAAGAGCGTTGATCTGCGATGAAAGGCAACGTGTTAACAGAGCAACCAGGAAATAATGTGTTGTTAATTGGCCCATGGAGGACAATAGAATGATGCTGCTGCTGCTACTGATGTCATATTATGGCACAGATTTCTGAGGTTTTGTATTTTTTATGCAGACAGAAAGTTGTGTTTTGAGTTTTTATGTAATGGAATTACAACATCTGACGATGATGCAACCAATGGATATATACAGGAAAATATCAGATCTACAAGCTCATAGTGCTCCACTGAGTGGCGCACTATGAGCTTGTAGATCTGATACTTTTGGAAAATGGTGAAAATGTGGCGCGAATCTTTGAATCATTATTCAGTTCAAAATGTTTTAACTTTCAAGCTCATTGACTCAAAACGCTTCTGAAACGAACCGGTTCCCATGCATGCAGCCGGTGAAAAAAGGGGCCTTTGTTATGTTTCATAATGTGAAATGGACCGGTGCATTCACGTTGGTTCCAATACCGATCCCAGAATGCACTCTGTTCCGGGTCCAAACCGGAAGGACGCCTTCACGCACCGGGTGCAGCAGCTCGATAATGGATGAAGAAGAGAACTCATCCAGTGTCGTCTCACACAGGGTCTAGACGCCCTGACTGCCTTCCTTTTGAGTGGATGTGGTCGAGGCCCGGGTTCCCCTTCACCTCACTTCAAAGGCTTGATAAATTATGTCCAGTGGATTGCCCTTTAAATCACATCTGGTCTCTGGGTAACATTATTTGACTTTTGGCTTTCTAATGCTAATGTTCTTTTGTTACAGAATTATTATGCTAATGCCTTCCTAGAAACTTCAGACCAGGGGGAACATTTCTGAATGACCAGATAAAGACCTTCACCCCGATGACTCAGAGTTCATTGGATTAGGACGGTCGATGGAATGGAGACGATGGGGCTGATATACTGTATATACGTAGCTCTCGAATGTGGAAGACACACACAAAAGTAAGTAAAGCCAAAATGATGTATTTGTTTTTCCAGAAACCTGCGATGTCTTGGACGGACAACGGACGAACAAAGCATAATGCAAAGAATGAAAAAAAGGTGTTTGTGTGTGTGTGTGTGTGTGTGTGTGGGGGGGGGGGGGTCAAAATTCCCATGAATGGAATCAAATAGAAAGGTGGGTGGGTGCGGGGTGAGGGGGGTAGTATTATGAGAGAGCGAGAGGGAGAGAGAGGTTAGAAAAACAGAGCGCGAAGCTCAGAAGTTCAGTTGTGCTTCTGCTGGAACGGCGGTGCCCCTGCGGACCAGTTCGGTCCTTCAGTAGAGGTCCTCGCCCTCCAACAAAAATACTTACAAAATAAAGGCTGTACTGCTCCAAGCAAAATCACTTCAGCTGGGCTCAATATATTATTCATGCCCCGTTTCTCCGTCCCTGTATGTGCTATATGGCTTCTGTGATGCGGGGTGGTGGTGCGTTATTCAATTTAACCCCCTTCCTGGTTTTTGTGTGCGTGGAAATCCTCGACCTTTAAGTGAACATCACCCTTTGGCTGATCTTATTGAATTAAGTCTTCATGTTGGACTGACAGGCCGTCATAACAAACAACCCCCCCCCCCCCCCAATGGCTCTCAGAGACCATGGCATTCATCTCAATAAAGGTTTTTTGGTTGCAGCGCAGTCGGTCTCTGTGACGCACTCATCGGAACAGAAGAGATGGGGTCCAAATAATTACAGACCCCGGTGACCTCCTGGATGACCCTCGGCGTCACACCGTGTGGCTTAGCAAAAAAAAGATCCTTCTTCTATCATGCTCATTCACAGAAAATTCTCTTCTATGCCTTTTAGTAATTCAGTGATTCAAATCCTATTCACTTAACCACAGGGGACACCGGGGATGGGGTCTCCTTTATCGACAATGCTCTTTGACCTATGGGCCTACACGGTTTACGTGTCCTCCGACGTTGACAGCTACATCGCCACGGGAGGGAGACATTCAGTTATCGGAATACACGCGTGTTTTGCTATAAAAGGGGCCTGCCAGGCCGTTGGACATCAGTACAGCCGCCGACGGGTTTGAGGTGAGATCGACCGATTTTTCTGACTCAAGACCGCACACGCAAAGAAAAAAAGATACCATGATCTCAGTGTACTCCGTGTTATTTACTCTGGTGCTGTTCTCTGAGTGGAGCCGCCATCCGGTCAGCTCGGCCGTGCCCGAAGGCAAGCTGGACGACGAGAGGACGGAGCCAGACGTGGTGGCGTCCCTGCTGGACGAGGGGATGACGGACCCCATCCGAGTTGCCCCCGTGTACAGACGAACGCTGTTCCTGGACAACAGACGCGACGACAGCAACCCCAAGATCATCCTTCTGACGGTAGGTGGCATATCCAACACTGCAGCGTATACCAGCCATACACTGTGTCCGATCTCATCTGATCCTTCGACAGAAGTCGTAGCATTTAAACAAATAGAGCCTTCTTTTCAAAGCGCAGGCGTTTCATTTTTTACTTTGTGTTCGCGCCTTTTTATGATATGTCGCTAATAGCACAGCATTTTATGGGACATGGCATTGGGGCAATGGAAGTGTGTGGACTAGAAACCGAAAAAAACGTGGACAGAGGGGGAGAGGAAGTTTGCAGAAAACAATGGATTTTAAAACTTAATACAACATTTCCACAGGGTTTAAACCAATATGTAAGATAATGTCGACATGTCGGACAGAAGTCTCTTGTGTTGGTTTGGTCAAATGCAAAGCAGGGTTCGACAATGCAATGTGTGCTTTGCATACTTAAATGAGCAGTGTACATTTAAGAAATCCTAAACATCCTCAAACTGGCAACCAACGTCCTAACCAACGAGTTTGGTCAGACGTCACGTTTTTTAACAGCGCTGCCGGAAAGCCTGGCAGTAACACTACGCGATGAACGCGTCAGATGAACACAAGCGAAAACAAAGGGTTTTATTGGGTTCACACAGTGAAGAGGAATGATGACATACAGTAGGCCTCTGTTCCCTCAAACGTTTTGGCCGACACGTGTTAAAAAGACGTTATCTGGCAGCCGGGCGTCGTCTGCAGCAGGCTAGCGGTGATTATCTCTGCGGTAATGGAACAAGAGTGGAACCGTGATGAGAGGAAACAAAGCCATTCGGGTCGAACAAGCGACTCCAGGAGAACAGCCGGCCCGCTGGGCCGCCGCCACGGTTCAGAATGGCTTTAGGTGTGCTGCTTGGTGGGAAACGTGCCCAAGTTAGGACACGTTTCTTCCATGTTGGGGTCTGCTGTCCAAACAGAGGCCAAACACAGTTCTCTCCATTGCGGTGTAACACAGCAATTTGCAACTTTTTTTCTCCCCTCTCCTCTTTTGATATGCATTAGCAAAAGTAATAGAACATGCACATCCCACTCTAGCACCAGGTGCTGGACAAAAAAAAAGCAGTACGTAAGAAAGAAATAGTGTCTGCAACACTGGTAACTACTGGGGATATTATCAGCCGATGAAGGATTTAAAAAAAAATCTATATCGGAAAATATCGGAAAAATATAAAGTTATTTTTTTTTGAAAATTGGTAAAAAAAAAACTATTGATAGTTTTTTTTAACCAATATGTGATATGTATACTATTGATATGTATAGAACTATTGATATGTATAGAACCAGAGAAAAATATATGGGGGATCTTCCTCCAATTATGATTGACTGGTGGCAGGCCTTGGTGCACTTGCTGTTATTATGTTATTATCCAGCCGCTGTATATCAGTGTATTGCCATTATGGATTCATTGAGACCACCATCTCTATACTCCACAGGACTCAGGACTGAGAGGACACCGCAGACGTGGTCCGAGTTCAGCCTTGACCCACAGCCTGGCTCCGCTCACAGAGCCCAGCTCAGAACACAGCCCTGCCGAATACACCCTCAGTGTGGAGCGCAGGGAGGCTGACCTCGACCGTAAGGACGGTACCCGCAGTGCCCTGTGTTTATCAGTAGCGACGCACCATTAAAAACGGCCATATGGGCTTAAAAACAAATAAACATATAGTTCCAACATTTTAGGTTGGTGCACGGTACTAGCATGTGAACTAAAGCAGTAAAATATGTCGGATGAAGACATTTATACAACCCACTGCTTCTACTGTATAAATAAACTATTTTTCATAGGTAGGTGTAATCAACAGATTGATACGGCCGCAATTCACTGCAGTTGCGGCCGCCATGTTTGTTTTCGATTCCAACTGTTGCACTGCTGACTGAGTGACCAGGCTGCATGACAATCAGCTGCATCTGTTTGGATTTGTCGTTAAACCAACCCTCAACTCCGACTCTAAAATGGATAAATACACCTTGCTACCAAAGCAAATTATAGGTTGACAATAGAAGACCAGACTAGCCAACTCATTCCATGTCCTTTCTGTTCCTGTCTCTGTCTCTACAGTTCTCCGGTGTATGATAGGAAGAGTCTACCGACCCTGCTATGACGCAGCAAAGGCCTGAGCTGCTCCTTTCATCTGCTGTAAAATAAACTTCTTCCTGGTGTTGCATGTTCCTGAAAATGTGTTGCATGGTAGTACAAAGAGACAAACATAAAAATGTGTAAATCAAAATAAAAGTTTATTAATACAAAAACATCCTATAGACAATTTACAGTGCTGATTGAGAGTATTAAACTACAGGATGATGACTCACGATGAAAAGGCGTTTGGCGCATAAAAAAAAAAGGTCATTGGCAGTGTGTCTTGAAGTGAGATTAATCTGAATCCAAACTGATCTGCTTGGGTTTCAGGCACTGAACACTAATATTTTCCACATTTAGGGCAACAATGGCCCGCACACACACACTTAGTCTACCATCTTTCATACATGCATTCAACCATCTTTGGTACAGCAGATCCTAATGCATTGTGAAAACGACTCCCAGAATGCAGAAGCACAACACAACATTAATAGAACATGATAAAACATGGCGATGGAAACATTATGATCAGGTCCAAAACATTGGGTTTCAGGCTTCAAATTCAGCCAACATTGCAAAAAGAAAGCTTCACATCATTCCCGAAGTCAAGTGTAGCAGTCGCTAAATAGTTAAGGGATATTTTCACAGGGATATTTATCAGTGTTGTCTTTCTAATACATGAGGGGGCCGTGCTTGTTCATTCACCGTTTTCATGGAGCACAGGTTGCTACATTTTCCGAAACATTTTCCAAATGAAAACAGAAAAGGAGAACGCCACGGCCCCTTAAAATCAATATCAAATATCGAAATAATGAATCAAGCAGCTTATAAATTCTGAAAGGTGAAATATTGACACCTTTAATAATAAATAATATGGAGATACTGTAGGAGGTTTCCGACCAATAGCAGCAATGTGCAGTAGTGGACGCCGGGCATCACACTCTAAAGAAGCTGGTCAGTGTTCCTTGTCCGGCTATCAGCTTCTTCTTACCCTGGCCCTTGGTGGTGGTGGGCTTCTTAGGGGGGCATTTCTTGGCCGGGGGATGGTTCTCCTCCGCACCATCTTGCTCCACGTCCACCTGCTTCCTCTTGCCGCCTTTAGCCTCTTTCTTGCGGCCCCCTGGGCCGGTGGCGGAGCATTTCGGGGCGTTCCCGGACCTGGGCCCAAACGTGGCGCCCCCTGGGGCCGGGCACACGCCTCTCTGCTGGGCCTTTACGGCGGAGGAGGAGGACTCTTCTGCGTTAGCGTCTGCTGGGACAGAGAAGCAGGGGAACAAAGAGTTACAGGAAGGTTAACAATCTGGTAAAAGAAATAGCAGGAGGGGGAGGGAGGGAGGGTCCGTCCGTGATGAAACTGCTGACGTTAGCCCCGTGTTTAAACAGGCCGTGTGTTTATTCTGCTGAACCCCCAGAGCTGAAATTGAACATTTGTCATGTAATCTGATGGAGCGCGGCCTGAATTCCCACAGAACGAAATAGTGAAAAGGGAAACGGGAAGAAAATTTAAGTGTGTGTGCAGGCGTGCACATGCTTCTTTCTTTTTTACTACAGATGTGGGGGTGAACAGGTTTTATAGAATGGGGAATCATTTAAAAGGTTGATGGTAAGTACCAGTCCCAGGGCTGGGACTGGGCAGTGTTGGGGCCGCGGCCGGAGGGGAGGCGGGGCGGGACCGCCAGGCTCAGGTCCAGATGTGTGGCGTCAGAGGGAATGGAAGCCTATCCCAATAGGGGAGGGGTCCAGTACGTTTGCGTCGTGGACACTTTTTTTCCCTTATGAGTGGTAAAACTGCCAACAGGTGCTCTTTGGAGAGGGGATCAATGATGCAGCACAAGCATCAGAAAAAGTTCGATAGTAACTTAGAAAAAGTAACAAAATACTGCGCAAGGCAGTGGACCGATGGCGAACTTTTGAAGAAAATCCAAGGCAGCTCTGTGCAGTAGAGTTTTATTATTTTAATTAATTTGGAACAGCAGAGATTAAGATGACCAACACATTTCGTTTAAGGATGGGCTACACAGCCATCTCCACTTGACCCTGACGAAGGCCCAAGATGGCCGAAACACGTTGGTCGTTTTAAACCCTAATGAAACCAAATGAAACCCTAATGAAACCAAATTAAATGGTTTTAAACCGTCGCAACGATTATAAAACCATTGCGACGGCCGTCGTTGTTGCAAATGGATTCCGCCCCTCCTGTTACCTGTGCCCAGCAGGTTCTCCAGAGAGCCGTGCTCTGGGGGACAGTCCTCGTCGTCGTCGGCTGCGGCAGCGTGGTGGCGCTTGGGGGCTGGATGGACACAGGTGGGGACCTGGCTGGTGCTCAGGAAGTCCAGCACACGGTTTAGACGGGGAGGCTCCTCGTCGTTATAGGTACAGGCAAACTGAGACCGGATGACGCGCTCACTAGCCTGGAATACATAAGAGAGTTGTGGTAAAAAAACAAGGTCAACTTTTATCAAACATTACCATAGAAGATGTTCTATTTCAACCGCATCATGGCAGCTCATTAAAGGTAATAGAGGCAACTTTAGTGTGTACAAACACTGTGTTTGTAAACAGATTTGTAAAAATAAAAAAAAAAAAACAGAATCTAACTCCACCTTACCTTCTCTCTATTGGCTCATTACGAATCTGCTGGATACTGCTGTGCTGTTATTGGCTAAAATGCTGCCGCACCCCCACACAACCCCTCGCCCCCTCACAGACTAGCACCGCCTTCCCTGAGCCAGACGAATGTTTTGTTTTCACGGTTTGTTGATGACAACAATCAGTAATGACAACAATCAGTGGATCAGTCTGCGGGAGGAAGCAAGTGTCTGTCTGCAAGGAAACAGCTGCAGCATGAAAGTATACGCAACGGAGAGGGGAAAAATGAAAAATAAAATAGCTATACATATATTTTGATTTATGGCAAAAAAGTTGCCTCCATTACCTTTAAAACCTCTGTTTTTAGAGGTAGGACTCTTTGTTTCTGGGCTGCATGCCATAATTCATGAAGATATACTGTATTGCACTTTGGACCGACAGTCTAGTTCTAATGAAGTCAAGTACATCCAGGACCTCTATCCTGGCTCACAAGGATCCACAGCTTTTCACCCTTGCTGTTTGATCGCCAGGCTCTGGATTATCAGAATCAAAAAGGATTTCACCCTTCAGTGTTAGTCAGTAGTGGGCCCCAAGTGGGTGGAGGAGGAGGAGGTGGAGGTGGGAGGAATCCAGTGGAAGGAATACAGTGTGAGAGTAAAGCTGGGTGGGTCTGTGTGTGAAGCACAAAAGGATCAAAGGCTGGGAGAAAAAGGCTTTCAAAAAAGAAAAAAAAAAGGAAAAAAAAAGAAAGAACCTCTCAAAAGAGCACCTAAAACAACAGTAACCCCCTAAAGACCGAGTAGGGTGACCGGATCCAAACTGTACATTTGAGGGACAGAACTATCACGTGTGTGGTAGGAAAACGCGTCGCCAACTCATGGTTGGCAAATTATTAAGATCTTGATGGCATATTCAAAAATAGCTACCATATTAATAACTATTTTGATACGAGGTACATGCAATGTGGCCCGACTGGAGTGAGTGTGAAAATGGAGTGGAAATATAGTGGCACCAGGGCGATACTATGGTTACTTAAGGGGAATTCCACCCATTTTCAACATTTTACCATGTCATTAATAGACCTTAGGGATGTTGTGTGTGTACATGATAAAAATGCCATTTCCTAGAAATGGAGGAGAAATGAAAAAATAAAATAAATAACATGTCTGCTGGAAGACATGTTAATGATTTTGATGACAACTTGATGGCATCATCAAATTGTGTTTCACCATATTAATCCTTTTTGTTTTAGGACATTTTTTTCCCTGTGCACATTTGCACGCTCTAAGGAAAATGTTGAAAATGGGTGGAATTAAAAAAATAATAATAATAAAAATAATTAAAAAAAGTAAAAAAAGAGACAACAGAATGCTAACTATCAGGTAATTTGAACTCTGAACTCAAGGGCTCAATTTGTGGAACACCTGAAAAGTCTAGGAAATGAGGGACCAGTGTCCCACACAAAGAGGGACATCTATCTGGTCACCCTAAGACCGAGGGGAAGGCCGCAATAATCGGAGCTTAAGGAAAAAAAAAAAAAACATAGCTCCGATGGGCCAATGAAGCGTCGGAGGACGGTGCCCTGCTGGAAACAATGGGGAGGGAGAGGAACGAACATATGACCCAAGTGGAAACGTCTAATCCAATTACAACAGGTGGGGAGAAGGTTGCCCCGAGGTGGCACTGTCTGTTCCAACAGCTCCCCCCTCCGTCCACGGGGGGGTGGGGGGTAGCTGTCCTGAAATGACCCCCATGTGCACCGGCTGAACTGTGGAGGCACCTGACCGGCACACACACACACTCTGACCGGCACACATTCCACACAAATATAGCAGGTGCAATGCAATCCCTCCAGTTATACAGTATGTGAGTCTCTCTCTCCCTCTCTCTCATAACTACATAAATAACTTAATTGCTTCCATTATTCCATTCGGCGAAGGTCTGATGTCCCTGTTACCTGGGCAACATGGTGAATGCCCAGTCGACCATCAGCCACTTCAGAGCCATGTACACCCTCATAGAAAATCTCCTAAAAGAAACAAAAATCATCATGGGACGTGAAACACAACAACTTGATGTCACCAAGTTGTGTTTCACCATGTTAATGACTTTTTTTTCAGACCTTCTCTCAGAATTCTTTATTATGTCCACACAACATCCCTAGAATGTTGAAAATGTGGTGGAATTCCCCTTTAAGTCGTGGATCGCTTTCATTATTCCGTTCAGGGGGTTTGGAGGAGAGCACTATGAGAGGTCCCCCCATGCAGCATGAAAACTGAAATCTGTCCATCGGCCCGCGGCTTGCCAGTTGACGTCAGCAGTGCATGATGAAACCGCTGGAGAGCTCTGGGGGGATAAAGTAATTCAGCAGACAACAGGAAACAATAACCTTTCAAGTTTTTTTTCCCCCCTCTCCTCAGCCTAGTCGGGTTACGCGACTGATACGGCGTCTTCAAAGTGAAAATTGATGCAGAGAGCTTCCGCTTTCGGCCGAGTTCAGGAAGCGGTGAGCCGTCCTGGGACCATTATGGAACGCACTCACACAGGAAAAAAGGGCCCACAGATTGTGGCAAGGCTGAAATGACATCTGCTCGCGCAATCACATAAAAAAAAGGAGGGGAGCCCATTTTCACAAAATGTGTTTAGCACAGTGTTTCTCAAAGTTTTTTTTTTCGTGCCAGGGACCCCCCAAATTGATATATAGTTGACTAAAGGACTGAGACGAATCGACCCTGAGCGTGAGGTTGATTTTCACAAATATTACGTTTCCTCCTTGATTTTTTTCAGAGACAGTCTGTGTGTGTTAGTGTTTCTGTATATGATACAGTGAAGGCACTGGGTTTCGTTCACCTAATTTAAAGGTAATAGAGGAAGCTTTTTAGCCAAAAAATCTAAATAGATATATAGCTTATACCTTTTTTTGGCTTTTTCCCTCTCTACATTGCTTCTACTTTGATCTTGCTGCTGCTTCCCTGCAGACAGACACCTGCTTCGTCCTGCAGACGGTCCAGAACTTTGTTGTCAACAAATCATGAAAACAAAACATTTGTCGGGCTCAGGAAAGGCGGTGCTAATTTGTGTGTGTCTGTGGAGATGCTAATTTGTGTGTGTCTGTGTGTATTACCTTTAAGAACATAGTAAAAAATGAAAATGGGTGGAATTCCCCTTTAAGGCCAGCTGATACACCGCGGATATATGGCAGTAACACAACAAGGTCCTCCCAGGCTGGGACACACCAGGAGAGTTTGAATCCTAGCCGTCCATAAGTAGCTCTTATTCTACAGATTTCAAATAACACCCTTTAAACCAACATTTTGGAGCTAAAACGCAGCTGTGCAAACGGAAATGGCGTGGAAGAAGAAGCCAGTTTAAGATGAGGGGCTTCAAGCTTAAGCAAATAAATAATATAATACCGGGGAGAAATTACAGGATGTAAAGACATTATTTTTCAATGTTTGTACATCTGATTCAATTTGGAGTTAACTGATGGTTTGGATTTGGTCTCATAGATGGGGATGGAGAAGGGATGGGGGTGGGAGGGTTACCTTGGGCTTGAGCAGGTCTTGCCGACTCTGGACTCGTTTCCTCAGGGGCTCTGGAGAGGTTCCAGAAGACACCTCGGGGGACCTGGTGTGGGAATCAGAGCCACAAACAGAGAAAATCCCTTTAGAAATTGCAAGAGCTAAAAGGTTACACTAAGTGAGGCGAATACATGAAGGCTCGGCCCAAATAATACTCTGACCAAAATGCGTTAACCACATATTAACATATTCGGTCTTATCTATATTACTTGCAAAGGACCAACCTGAACAGTGAAAAGATGCTGCTGGTTCCCTCAGCTTCTCCGAGGACAGGCTGGTCCTCAGACAGGAGATCTGCCTTATTGGTGCAGGGAGGAGCCAGCGCCTCCTCGTCCAGTACAGCTAGCAGCACTTTCACCGTCTCCCGGCCACCAAAGGCAGTGGCGTGGTTGATTGCATGCGATTTGAACTGGTGGGTGGTGGTATGTAGTTAGTTGCAATGTAAGTCAGAGAGAATTGCTCTAGCTGTAACTGCAGCATATTAGCGCTCCGCAGTCCGATCCCCTCTTTGAATCATGCTGACGTCATGACCCAGAAGTGAATTCCCCGAATCAGGTATAAGGAATTTCAAACTGTTAAAAATTGCAGAAAATCAGAGGACGGAGCTTACTGGTCGAAGTGACATGCAATCCCCATGAGTCAAGGAACAGGCAGAAACAATGGCCATAAGCAAACAAGACATGAGTCATGCCTGTTCAAAGGTTCGATTTTCAAAGAATTGCTATAGCGACCCCCTCTGAGCCATTTGGCATGCCCCCTGCTATATTTTTCCTTCTAGAGAAAAATGAACATGGAATTAACTTCTGGGTCAGGGATGTCATGTGGCACCAAAATGAAGTGGTTGTACAACACAAGAGGGGTCCATGCATGAAAGCTTACCCTTGCTGGACTTATGCCCGTTCCCAATCCCCATGTCGGGTTCTGGTGTAGCTGAGAGATCCTCTCCTTCAGCTCCTTGGCCGTCTGGTCAGCCTGTGCGACCACCTGGTCTCCACTGCCCCGGCCCTTGGCCAGCACCGCTCTGATGGACGACACCAGCCTAGAGCCACAGGCACTGAGGAGAGCATATAGGCATAGTTTTAAGAAGGTGCAGTGAGATTGTTCATTTGGGCATTTTATTTTGAACTTTCAATCTCAAACGGAGAATCTTAGATTCAGAACCAATCTTATGAAGCAGATTCAGGGTGCCCAGTCGGATTTGCTACGTTCTGAGCATCTGAAATGTCACTTCTCAAGTCAGTCTGGCCAGGAGCCTATCCCCATAGGTGCTTTTTAATGGGCAGATTAAAGAAAAAAAAGCCTCAAAGCATCCAATTATACCATCAAAAGGCATAAGAAGAAATGGCACCATGTTGGCACCATGGACTATAGCTCCACCAGGAGGCCGCAGCCTGTGACCAGAAGGACACTCTTTCTAGTTGCCTCCGATATGCAGTGGACAAGTAGTAAAGGCGTTGAATAGTGGAAATACTGAAGTACAAATGCCTCATGAATGTACTTACGGGTAGTTTAGTTTCCACTACTGCATGCGTGGTTTCGTTCTAATCTGAACCTCTACAAAAGATATTGTTCCAGGTCCTCCAAGCATGTCTACACTGGATCGCCTCCAGGAACCCCCGAGGAAACGCATTGGGACATATTGGGTCTCAGTATAATTTATACATCCAATTGAGCTTCATTTCCTTGCAGGTCTTAGAGTTATGAATCAGAAAATGTACCCTATAAAAGTCATCCTGGGCATCGTAATGTGTCCACCGATTCAGGCTTCTCCCCCCCCTTTTTTTTTAAATACCGTTGATGGAACAGCCACTGAATTATTTGTCCCTCAATGACACCAGGGGCCTTTGTGGGCCACGTTGAAAAAGGCTAGTATGGGGTGCCTGTTAGCCAGGCACATGCCACATACTATAGAGCTGCGCAGCCCCGCCCCCTTCATGACGTCGCCTTGGTTCCAGAAATGGAATCCTCATTCATTTTCCTCAGACTTTTCGAAAATGGTTCATAAAAAACACAATTGCGCTGCGGACAAAGCCAACAATTGCAATATCTAATTAGCAAAAAGTAGAAAACGGCAGGGTAAAACACTTTTTGTTTCGTTTTCCATCTTAGAAATTATTTGATTGTCCCAAAAGGTTGTGTGTGTCATCATGATATGTCACAATCAGAGTTGGCTTTGTCCGCAGCGTAACCGTCTTTATTTGAATCATTTTCGAAAAATCTATGAGAAAAATGAATGGGGAATCAGTTTCTGGAACCAGGGCGACGTCACAAGGGGCGGGCCTGCACAGCTCTATATAGGCTCTCGTCTGACCGCGTGTTCGAGTCCCGGTCATGACGACTTTTGCTGCATGTCTCTCCCCTTCTCTCCGTCTCCCTTTTCTGTCCAACTTCACCATCGCTATCAATAAAGTCACAACATCAAATATAAACAAAGAAAAAGGCTAGTATGCGAAGTCTCACGTTGCTATATTCACTATGTTATCGTAATAGGCTATTAAAAACTAAATCTAAACCGGTCTTCTTCCGAATGTGAGAAAATGTGGACCATATTGATCTACATTTCTGAAAAGGTTATTGCGAAAAAAAAAAAATCTAATAATTTTCTTCCGCATGCCATTGCAAATGTAATCTTCCCAGAACCCAGTGCATTAACATGTATTTTAGTCTGTCATCAGGAGGTTTCAAAGCCCCATCAAAGACTGCAGTTTTTGGTTTGGGTGTGATTGGTATACCAATCAGAATATTGGAAAAGCAGATGACGTGGTTGCATCATTTATATAGATAATGTGTTGCTAACCAAACAACCACTGCCGACGAGTTACTAGCATGTGAGCAAAAGCAGTAAAATGTTGGATGATGTTTATAAAACCCAACGCTTCTTAAAACAGGGCGTGACTGGGGCGTGTCAGCAGACCTTTTTGAACAGTAGGGGGCTGCCAAACTTTTTTTTTTTAGCCCAAAATACCGAAAGCACTGAAAGCCATTTTGACCCTAGAATAAATCAGTAAAAGTGTTAATAAATACGGTGATATGGTCATGAGTCACTGCAGCGTGGGCCGCCATGTTTGTCGTTTTTTTTTTTTTTTTTAATATATAAAGGTGGCGAATCAGGGCTGGATCCAGGTAACCGGTAACAATGCTACATAAAGCATGATGAAATCTTGCATGTTTAGCCTTCTATAGGTCAGTGCTGAACAGCACCATACTTTGACCATTTTTTTCTTTTTACAAGGTTTCCCACGCGAGTTGAATTTCAACGTTTTAGTACATGTTATTAGACACCATTAGAAACACATTGGTGACAAAATTTCTTAATAACAATCTAGTTCCCAGATTGGTGAAATGCCCTTAGCCACTAACAGTAGTGTGCATTGTATCAATCCCTGTTAAAGAGATCAGAAAATGTAAACACGGCAAGGTGGAAAGGCGGCTGTCCAACCCTGACCTAGCTCTGGCGGAGAGCAAGCAAAGGCTCAGTAACTGAATCATTTGGGAAAACAGATGTGAGCGGAACAAAGGGCCCTGAACTCTCCATAGAAGGTGTTTGTGTGAGGAAATACAGTACTCCACTGAGGGTGTGAAGGAAAGGGAGAGAGAGAGAGAAAAAAAAAGGTGCAGGTTGTTGGGCCCGTTTTGGCCTGGTTCACATGGTGCCTCCGAACAATGGCCTGCTCTTTGGAGGAGGCACTATTACACGAACAGTAAGAACTGTCAAGGAAACAACCACTAAAAAAAAAAAAAAAACACTTAAAAATGACATTTAGAAGATCTAGAACAAATTCCTGCGTGACATCAATAGTGTTGTGTGTGTCACCAATAGTGTAGTTCTCGAGACATCGTCTGTCTTGTCTCAAGTCCTGCCTTGAGAACTTTTTCGCTCTCACACTTCATTGCCTCGTGGTCTTTCCCTCAATTTGGTGTTTCTCTTGTTGTGATCTCGGAGCAAATGTCTTGCCTCTCTTGAGGCAAGACATGAGACCACTTCATGGGACCACTTGAGACCACCACATGAGACCACTTGCCATGAGACCACTTGAGGCAAGACAATGCAAATGTTCTATATCCATTATGAGGACAGAGGAGCCCATTCATAAAGACAGCAGAGCAGTGCGCAGCGCTGGATGGATTACGTGCATATCTCTATCAGTCCACTACTACAGAGAGAATTTAGGCACAAAATAATGTCTTGGTATTAACTTAACTTGGTCTTGCCTGAAGTTGCCTCACAGTCGTCTTGGTCTCTGTCTTGGCCACGACCTCAGTCTCCCTCTCAACCCCGCTAGGTCTTGTTCTTGACCTCATAGGTGCTAGTCTTGTCTGGATCCCGACCCCCGTATCGTGGTTGTCTCTGTCTCGTTTTGGTCTCGACCCCCCTTGGGGCTTGATCTCGATTTAGGTGGTCTTGACTACAACACTAGCCACCAAAGTGCTGTATATGATTTAGCAGGTAGTGGCACCAACATCGTTTTTGCGGTCATGCAATTCCAGACAGCAAATTCGTCACACCACGGGAAAAACAACTACAGCCATGCCAAAGGTGTGGCCCAACCGTGTACAGGCGTAAACCTCCAGCACAATTGAACCCAATCGGCGTGAAACTGAGCATACAGCTATCATGTGTACTTCCACAGCAGATTCTCAGTAGAACCTCAGCCTCAGGCCTAAATTCCTCACAACATCGAGCTATTACAGTTGTACATTTACAGGGCCACCAGGTGTGATGATTTTTTTTTTTCCTAATCTTGCCTGTATAGTTGGCGCTTGGCACTTTGAATGGTTGTAGTCTAGACCCTAAGTCCAATTCTACAAATGCCTTCTCTAAATCAGCTGTCTCACCAACTTTTGAAGTTCAAAACAAGTACATAAATTAATAACCATCTTGCAAATTCTCAATGTAGTGAGCAGTTATCTCATTTAGGACATTCTTAGGTCCCTGCTGGATCTGAAATAGTCTACAACAAGTCCTCAGTCCAATACTACACTGCCATAACAATGTGGTCCAACTTGACAGAGAAGCTATATTCTCTCTGTTAGTACTGGCACAAAAGATGACATCTGCCAAAGCTCAGTCCTCCCCAAATTATTTAACTACCAAACCCATTCTGATAACCACTTGTGTTGCATTGCCAAAGACCAGATGAACAACATATACTCTGTTCACAGCATTAAGGGTGATCTGAGCATCTGAAAGTTTGATTCATCTACGTAAGCAGACCTAAGAGGGAACAAATTATTTAACATTAAAAAAGAGGCTTTGTTGTAGCAAAGATAAACATGCTTTAGCAATCTCAAATGTTATCATAGGAACAAGAGTTCAATGTCATTAGAAGCTTTTGGAGGGAGAAAGGTAATGAACAGGTGGTGTTTGATTCCACGATGGTAACAGATCATGATCATTACTCTGTGATTGCCCCCCCCCCCCCCGCATACTATAACACTTGCTACTAGTGCTACGAATTAGAGGTGTGAACTGTGAATATGACCCTCAAGTGTCCTGCTCATGGGCACATGGGCAGAACGGGAGTCCAACCAGTAACCTGCGACCATACAGCTTCCTCGACCCACTCTGTCTGAGTGGGTCGAGTGCCTGTGGTGCACATAAGTCTTCCATTGTATACTCGCTCAAACATTGTAGTAAGGAAAGTTAAGGAAAAAATAAATACAATCTAAATCGTTACCAAAGAATGCTTCACAAAGGAGTTTCTAATAACATGTACTAAAAGATTGAAATTTAACTCCTCTGGGAAAGCAGGATGAAATTTTGCATGTAATGCCTTCTATAGGTTGTTACTAGTACCCCGACTTTCACCCGTTTTTCCCCATGGGAGTTGAATTTCAATCTTTTATTTACATGTCATTAGGCACTTCGATAGAGACGCACTGGTGAAGACATTTCTTGGTAAGAATTTAGTTGCCAAATTGGTCAAATGTGTGATAAAATGCCCTAGCAATCGGTGAGACAGAAAAACAAACAAAAATAAAAACTCCAGCTTGTGTGTACCTGGGGTTTGGGATCTCTCCCAGGATCTCCTCCAGGTTGTCCAAATACTGGACAAAATCTGACAGGCCTTTCATGTGTTTCCTCAACGGGTCGGACTCTGCAGGGGCGTAGCCTTTTCCTCCAAGCTGGATGGCTCTCACAAAGGATGCGACAGCCTGTTGAACATCGCAAGAAGCAAGATGTTGGACTAGAATAGGGGTTGCCCCCCACCCTCTCGCCACACACCTAAAGCAGGGGTTTTCAACCTTTTTCATACCAGGGCCCACTATTTATTCAGAATTTGAGCCAAAGATTTCTTTTGCTTTTGTCCACAATACCAGGCTGGATTTGGGAAACAAAACATACAGATCAGAATGACCATTCATCTGATACATTCTATGGTTATGTAGAGTTGGGCTAATTCAGATGGTGAATATTTTAACTCTTGAGTGTAAAAATGCACCTGCAAGGGTCCATTTGGTTTCATTTTTACGCTGTCAAAGAGTTACAGCTGAGTTAACTAACAGTCAACTAACTGTCCATCATTTAGCCTGGGGACCACCTGGAACTCTCTCAAGGACCACTGGTTTGTCCCTGGACCCCTGGTTGAAAACCACTGACCTAAAGTAATACATGCATGTTTTCAATGTGACCGTCTCCTTTCTTACCAAAAAGAATGAATTGTTGCTTTTACGCGCCGCATGCTTAACGTCGGTGAAGGCCTGTCGTCCAAGCCCCCTGCTGGGGACATCTAGTGTACACGCTAAGGCCAAGTCGTTCTTTGAGTTCACCAGCAAGTCCAGATAGGAGCAGAACACCCTCCTCACTGCCCTCTTTAAATGCTGAAAGGCGAGAGAGGATGTTAGGTTATGAATAAAAAAAAAAAAAAAAAAAAAAAAAAAAAAAAAAACACAATGCTGCCAACTTTCCAACACGTGAAAATGACTGAAACTTCAACACGGGCCTCAACTAACAACGTTTGATTAAATGCAGTTACTCTCCGGCAGGCCGCAGGAACAGTAGTTTTTATGTCAGCTGTATTTGATTATAAAGCAAAAAAAAACAGCAGTTGTCTGCCTTCCATTTTGCGCCTGAACCAAAACTTCCTAAACTTCATCATAGGGCCCTAGCTTGGTTAGTGCAGTAGCAGAGCCACCGCGCAGCAGCAGCGCTAAACCGCTCATGAATCAGCAGGTGACGGAGAACAGCTGCAGGGGAAAAAAAAAGAGGGAGAGATTGCTGCTGTACTAAAGACGCCCGTGTCCCGGCCTTGTGTTTTAAAACATCTGCATGGTAATTGAATTCACATTGCGCTCTTAAATCCAAGTGATATTATGATTTAAAAGTTCCTGTTAATAAGTGCTTGGGTAGGGATTCCAAAAAAAGTAAATGAGCACAGCAAAACCAGAGGGAAAATGAATAATTAAAAAGAAGGGAAGGGGCAGAGGTTGTTGGTGGAGAAATCACACTCACACTGTGAGGTGAGCCCACTTTGCCACATGACGTCACAAGTGGAGGGGCCTGTATTTTGGTGCGGGTGAATAATTTACTCAATAGACCCCAATGACGATAGGTAAACAAGGTTGTTTACCTGCGCCAAAGACGTCAAGGCGTAACTTGTTTACTCCATCGATTAATTCACTTTAAGAGTTAAGAGAGTCAAACATTCTAAGTTCATATACTTGGCGGCCACACAGACGTTTGTAAAAAAAAAAAAAAAAAAAAGAAGAAAAAAAAAGGTTAAACGGTCATGTCATACCTGCGGACAGTTAGCAGGCCTGGATCTGTTGGACGGCGTTGAAGGTACCAGCGGTGCCTCGGCCGACAACTCCGGCTCCGAGGCCTCGCCGTTGCCCATCAGAAAGTCAAACAGCTGGACCTTGGCAGCGGAAGAAAAAATAAATAAAAGATTGATTCAGATAAAACCTTCTAAGCTCGCTGATCTCCAAGGAGAGTTGGTAGCCTTATCTAATCATTCTCCCCCCTCACCGCCAATCAATCAACTGCCTGGTTTCAATCACGCACTGATGATATAACTCAGTGGTTTTCAACCAGTGGTCCGGGGACCACCAGTGGTCCTTGAGAGTTCCAGGTGGTCCCCAGCTAAATGATGGAAAGTTGGTGAACCAGGTGTAACTCTTTGAGAGCGTAAAAAAATATATTTTTATGCTAAAATATTCATCATGTGAATCAGCCCCAGACTACAAACTAGAAAATGTAGAAGATTAATGGCCCTTTTGATCTGTGTGTTTGCCTGTTTTGTTTCCCAAATCCAGCCTGGACTTGTGGCCAAAAGCTAAAGAAATCTTCAGTTTTTAGGTCTGTGGGGCTAAAATGTCCTCAAATGGTGTTCCATGGTGGCTCAAATTCTGAATAAATGGTGGGCTCGGTTGTCAAAAAGGTTGAAAACCACTGATGATGTAACTCACCGGGCTGAGCGGCTCCTCAGGGTCCGCCTCCAGCCTCAGCCGGGCGTACATGGAGTGGACGTCGAGCAGGTCCACGGTGTTGGAGCGCTCCAGGAAGGAGTCGTACGCCGCCCGGATGAGGTCATACTTCTCCGGCCGTGGGAGGTTTTCCAGCGGCAGGTGAAGCTTGTCCAGCAGTAAGTGCTTCCAGGCCATCAGGACATCACTCAGAGCCACTTTGAACTCTCCGCTCTCCTGTCAGAGGGAGAGAGAGAGAGAGAATAAGAAATGAACACACAAGAGGAGGCAGTGGCCATTATTATTGGCTGCCTGGAACCAATCAGAGTTTAAAGGCCATAAGTAGAACTTCTCACCAAGTGAAAAAACGGGAAACGAGCGGTCTCAACAGGAAATCTGCGGTAATGTCATTGGTCGTGATCATGATGACGTTTTAGACTAATGATTCCCTCAGGCTGAAGTGGTTAAAGAGGGAGAAAGTACAATGGGATGACGGTGATGTGAAACTGGCTCATAAAAGCAACACATTCAGCATAGATTTATCACAGACAAGGGGTCTGTCTGCAAGCAACAGTGCGGCCCTGGAGCCACATGTACCTCTTTTAGCACCTCCTTAGTGACTGCGTAGCTTTGCTAAATATGGAACGTTTGTCTCCACGGTATTGTTGCTGTGTTATAGGCTAAACATGACACATAGGTACATAGATATGTATGTAGGTTTTGCATTATTATTTGTAATATTGTGCTCTTTAGAATAAGCAGAATGTTTCAACATGTCTGTCAACTGAAATTGACAATAAATGTGAAGCATAAGCATTATACTTAAAGGGATATTTCCCCGTTTTTGCCCAAAAATATATATATGTAAATAACATTTAGAAGATTTAATTTAGAACACTTTCATTGGTGTCTTTGTGTGTAATATGTGGTTTTAGTATTTTAGAGTATAGCGCCCCCGAAGTTTGCCATTCGGCGCTCGTTCATGTGCACGTTCATGGAGGAAACACTTCCACATTTGGGCACCAAATTTTGGTGCCCAAATGCCGGAAGTAGACCCTACTTCCGGCAGTCTTCCGGGTGCTTCAAAACGCCACTGAGCAACCTCTATTGAAATGAACGGCAAGGGGACTATGGCTCCAGTTCAGCCTCTAGATTGAATTACTCCATGAGTGCACCATAGAATTGTGAGAAATGTAGTCCAGGAAGTAGTGTCGATGACATCAGAGACACTGGGCTCACTGCTAAAACCTAAAATACCTAAAACCACATATTACACACATAAAGACTCCCAGAATGTTATTAACATATTGAGGTGGTTCTAACGTCAAATGGTTACCTGCTTGTTCACTTCGGCCATGTTAAGTTGCAGAACCATCAGCATGCCATCGGCTCCATGAATCGTGGTTCTCTCTGACTTAAGAACTCTGTGGCACTCTCTCCTGAAGACTTTCACCAATGTCTTCAGGTTGTCTTTCACAGTTGCCATTGCTTCTGCAGGTGCACGCGCAGACACACAAAATACAATCTCAAAAACTTCTGTGGAATCCAAACATAAATGAAAACCTCTTTCTTTACCACTTGCGACAGCATCACACGTATCTAAATCACATCCTAATATAATAACACCATGCTACAGAGCTTGCTACGTCTGTGACAATGCTGAATCATGGAAAACAATTTTGCTTTCAAATTCAATGTTCGAATTTACCCCGATAGTGGAGGAAAAGTAACGAAGTACATTTACTTAACCTACTGTACTGTGCTTCATCATGTATTCGTGTAGTGTGCAGTACATTCATTTGAAAACTCTAGTTTACCAAATTTTGATTATTACACACCATACATTCATTCACAGCCATTTCAAAATAGCTGATCTACAAGCCCAGAATGCATTGCATTGTATTTTTTTTTCTCTGAGAGACTTAACCTGACCAAATGGTGATCCATACATGGATCAAATGCAGAATAGTGGGCCCCTGGCCTGCATAGTATCAAAATGATTGAAAAGAATACCACTGCCACCAAATCAATCAATTAAAAAGTAAGTACTTTTCTCCGCCACTGACCTGCGTGTGTGATGATAGTGTGATGAATTATACCCCACAGACAATTTAAAAGTTCTCAAAAAGCTCAACACAAACAACAACAATGCCTTCTCCAGTCTGCTGCTCTCTCCACACTACAGAATAGAATCAATAGATCTGCAGCAGCAGCTGTGCCGTTTGAATTTTAAATCTCCCGTGACGTCGTCACGCTCTAGCCCAATCAGAGCCCGTTAACGATGGACCGGCCTATAGCCTCTAGAGTATAGACAGAGTTACGACAACCCCGTTCACGTCATGAAGCCAGTCCAATGGAGGCACTAATAGGGACGAGTCCTAGACCTGAAGTAGGCTGAAAGAAATGCATTGGACTCAACATTTTGATGTCATTAATATACCTTAGAGATGTTGTGTGGACATGATAAAAAAGTTCCCCCAATTCTGTATTCCCTAAAAATGGAGGTCTGAAAAAATCGTTAACATGGTGAAATACATCTGACATCATCAAGATGTATTTCACCATATTTTTCTTTCAGACCCCTTGTTCCATTTGTATCCTCTTAGGAGAATTTTGAAAATGGGTGTAATTCCCCTTTAAATACTAATAAAAAACAGTTGTCATGTTGTTGCACACATGTCCTAAAATAGCTATTATTTGCGGCGCCTTCCTTGAAAACACTGTATTTCCAACTACGGTTTGTCCCTATTCGGGCTGCAGGAACAGAGCCCAGTTTCTGACCCCTCAATGGCGCCAATCCGACACTAGACTCTGGGACCGGTCCATCCCGATTCAACAAAGTACATTCGTCTGTCTACAACTTAAATGCTTCGATTATTATTATTTTCTTTTTTGTTAAATATTGTTCCCACTAAAAATAGAACAACTACATCACGCGATAATGATTTAGTGTCGCTTTAATACGAAGATTCATCCCCCCCTCCTGACTTGTCATTGTTTGAGCCTCCATCCTCCCCTTTACGTTACCAGTCAATGGAACATTCTACCACTTGACGTCACTGCGTCCTACCCGGAAGCGGCGTGAAAACAACATCTGAATGAAACGCGCGGTATGAACGATTGAAGCTCTGGATTAACATCAACGTTCTACCAAACAACTTTATTATTATTATTTCTTTTCAACACGGTAATTATCACCGGGCAGAGTGTGTTTTATATGGCGATTGTTAGCGTCCCTTCTTGCTGTGTGTGAGTTTGTGACATTACACATGGTACATTCATCGTTTCACGTTGGTTTGAATGATGGAACGAAGCCAATGAGTGTGTTTTTAGCTCAGTCAAGCTGTGGTGTGTGTGTGTGTGTGTGTGTGTGTGTGTGTGTGTGTGTGTGTGTGTGTGTGTGTGTGTGTGTGTGTGTGTGTGTGTGTGTGTGTGTGTGTCAGTGTGTGTGTGTGTGTGTGGGTGTGTGGGTGTGTGGGTGTGAGAGAGAGAGAGAGAGTGTGAAATGAAACATGTTGCTTTATATCAGCGCTTCACAAACCTTTCATGCCAAAGACTCACTATAACAGAACAGGGATGTCAGATTCAAATACACAGCAGGCCAAAAATAGAAACATTGGTAGAAGTCGAGGGTATTTCTATCTCTACCTCAATGACCTTGTAAAAATGACTGCCAATGCATCTCTGAGAGTGTACTAGTGGTTGCAAACGCTAAAACTGTTAAAAGAGCAAGGATAACAAAAAAAAAAACGAAAAGACTTGTTAATATCGTCCTCTATGTTCAGTTAATCAGATTGCATTTGCTGCTAGTTAGAGTAGCAAATACATTTAATACTAAAACATTTTAGTACTAAAACAGTACTAAAACAGTACTAAAACATTTTAGTACTTAAACATTTTAGTACTAATAATTTAGTGAAATTAAATCACAACTCAATACTATCACAATAGGGTCCACCTAACCTGGATTCCGGACTGATCCGCTGCATTCGGCATATCTGAAAATGAAATGTCACTTTGGTCTGGCCAGAGCCAGCCAATGAGCCAAAGTTCTAGATCATTTGCAGGACGAAGCAAGCGTCTGTCTGCAGCATCAAAGTAGAGGGGAGGGGACACATGCAAAAAATATAGCTATGTATCTAGTTGATTACAAATGCAACCAAATGATTTGGTTCCATTTGTGCGCTCTCAGAAAAATGAAGTGTCTGAGGAAATCCATTAACATGGTGAAAATACATCTTGATGATGTCATCAAGATGTTTCACCACGTTTGTGGTTTTCTTCAGACCTCCATTCCCCCTTTAACTGTTTCATGTCGCTCATCCTCTTCCCCTGTGAAGCAGGTCTGGAAGCCCGGCCTGAACACGGAGGGACTTCAGTGTTTACCATCATCATCACCACCACCATCAGACTCTGAGGGACGTCAGAATGCAGGAGGATTTGAGTCGTACCGCCACCTACACGGTGACATGTGACGACTACGTCCACGTGGCAGAGTTCAGCCCCTTCGACAGCGGGTGCGCCGTCTCCCTCCTGGCCTACGGAGGGAACCACAATGTGGTGGTTGGCACCTGCCTCTTCCAGGTGAGGCCACACCAAAGATACTATGTATGAACTTAGGCATACTATAGGTGACATGGACTACAAATGATCTCCTAAGTACTCACGGTTTTCTCCTCTCAGAGCCCTCTGTCTGTCGTATATCAAATTGCAGATTACAAGAGACTCTTCCTGACTCCTAACAAATCTTGCGAGAGTTTGTTGCTGGGATAAAGAATAATTGATAACAAAGTGAAAATTCTCCTGATTTGTTTCGCTAATAGAAGCCGTTTTAGTATGAGTATGTTGTAAATATTATATGCCTTTTGATCATCCGGTCCATTATTTAGTTCAGTGTCCATGGAGTTAAGGAATGGATCATAAGTTGTGTAAACGTTCATTCTACGTTTGGAAATGAATGGACTCCAACATTCTTCCAGTCTCCTAATATTGTACCCGACCCCCTCCTTCTAGAGTCAGGAAGCAACCTAAGTATGCCCCTCTTGCCGTTGGCCACTTGGGCCACAGCACAACCAAGGCTTCATTCAAGTCCACATCCTGTATTAGCCTTATTATTCAGAATTTAGGAACAGTAACTATTATTATTTTTTTACTATTATTAAATATTTCGAGATCCATATTTCGAATGTGTGCAGGGTTTAGGAGTATGTTGAATCTATTTTGCATTACGATATGACACGATGCAATACAACTTTATTTTCAGTTGGCACTGAACACGTTCAATCAAACATTACGCTGGGAGACATCACAGGTCAAAAATCACAGAATCAATCAGGACCAAGTAAGAACAGAACATCCTCTAATTTAAAGGTAATAGAGGCAACTTTAGTGTGCACAAACACTGTTTCTGAACAGATTTGTTTAAAACCAGAATCTAACTCCCCCTCAACTCCACTCTATTGGGTCATTATGAAAGTGCTGTGCTGTGATTGGCCAAGACGCCCGACAATTGTTTTGTTTTCATGAATTGTTGACAAAGTTCTGGAGCGTCTGCAGGACGAAGCAAGTGTCTTTCTGCAGGGAACCAGCTGGCAGAAGCAACATAGAGGGGGAAAAGGCAAAAAAATATAGCTATACATCTATTTTGATTCTTGACTAAAAAGTTGCCTCTATTACATTTAGCACTTTTGGTTTAAAAGCAAACTGATGAGTTCTTTAGTTTGTTTTTATTAAATGTATGGACTCTAAACCACCTTATAATTTAAAACAAGGGGTCAGAACAGATACTCTTCGCCCCCAGTCTAAGCAAGGAAACTCTTAACAAGGAAGTCATGGTCACGTGACCGAGCTGCGCCATGACACTTTCATAGCAGCTAAAATCTCACACCGGAAGCACTGGAAACATTATTTATGAACCACTGAGACCTGTGTTATATACAGTAATTGGTTCAGGACTATGAAATAATGCATATCACAGTTTTTCTTCCTAGTCAGTTGCTGTTTGATTTGCACAGAGGGCACAGTACAGTACATGATTTCATTTCAGGATCTAAACAGCAGCTAGCCTATTTTCTGTCTCAGGTCTCGTGAGATTTGGCTGCCAGACATGAAAAGGCGGACAGTCTCGCAACATTTGGCGCCTTCAGACACATAGTTTTCACGTTTTAGATGCCTCTATAAAATCGCACAGTGTACACATCGAAATGCAACACATCAGAGAATAATGTGCTCTGGGTCTTCTGTTATTTTCCAGAATTGATTAATTTACAAAAGGTCTCACTTAGTCAGAAACATTGTATCTGTTCAGGAGCTGGTCACTGATCTGTCATTAGAGTCAAATGCATTCCACCAAACTTCCGGATATACTGTTTTTTTGCTCTCATGGTGCGACAAATCTGCCGTCTGGAATTGTGTGATAGCGAAAATGACGTTTCTGTCTCTACCTGCCTATGCCTAATACCTCAAGTCTAAGCACACTATCGGTCTGGGCCTCTTTAAAGGAACAATGTTGGCGCTATTTGGCGATACAGTTTGTTCTTATATACCAGTACTGTAGTGTATATCATTGAGAGGCTGTTAAACCATGAAATCAAATGGCGATAGTATTCATTGTGGGGCAGTTGGACAGATTTGGGAGTAGCTTTGTTGTTGCAACAATAACTAGACTAACTGGAGTTGAAATACTTGTTTTCAACGAGAGTTGTCAGTTGTTCACTGACAACTAAAGTCTCAGTAATGTTTGTTTTGTATTATTATTAAAGAACAACCTAAAATAAGAGAAAAAAGAAAGAACATGTAAAAAAGATAAGTTATTAAAGCTGGGCTATTGTCTGAGTCCAATGCATTTCTGCCTACTCTCTCTACTTCCCAGGGACAGTCTCACAAACTGCTTAACCATATCGCAAGATGGCAGTTCTGTGAATGAGGTGCTATTGGAGAAACTAGTATTTTTCAATGGGTCAATATAACTATATATCATTCGCAAATCATAAGGTAAAGTATCTGATAACAACCTGTGGCGTGTCTTCTTTAATTTGTCTGCATCAATATTGTTTTTACAAGGTCTTAGCCGTTAATACATGATGTTTTTTGTGCCTTGTCTGCTGGTCCCTATTAAATCCTGTTCATTTAATCAACTTCCGGTTAGAAACTGTCAGCATAGGGCTCCTCCAGGAGCACGAGCGGCCGTCATTAGTCAGGTCCTCACTCCTCACTGTACTGCTTCTTTGATGTTTTGCTATTTTAATGATCCCTTTAATTCATCCCCACTATTTTTTGTCTTCTCTATTGCAATGTAAAGCACTTTGAGCTGCATTTTATGTCATGAAAGGTGCTATACAAATAAATCTTATTAATATGGTACTATTATATATAATATGGTAGTATGGTGAACGGGAGTATCAGAAATATGTCTCTGTAGACTGCTCTGGTCTGCAGTACTGTAAAAACGTATGTCTATAGGGACACAACCAACTGAATTGGTCCCTACCAGTGGCCACTGTACCCCTCGCTTTTCATGAATACAACAAACCATGTGTTGTTTCCCTGCCCAGGAGGAGGACATGGACGTAGAGGGGATCGAATTTGTCGTGCTGCGTGCGTTCCACCACGAGTCGCGCGTCGACGCTCTCGCCTGGAGCCCTGAGTCACGATTGGACCGCATACCCACAGTCAGGTAGGTTTTTAGTTGTTCCGTCAGCCCCTGTGCTTCTTTCTACGGAATAGTTGGGCACCTTATTGGTAATATTTCATTATGTAAGTGGTGGTATGTCATTTTAATGGGATTACATAAATATAATTCATTCTCCTATTTAGAACCTGTTTTTTTACCACATGGTAATTACCGAGTTGAATGTTTTTACTGACCCAAACGAAAAGAAGTTGGAGAGAGAAAGCATCTGTGTTTGAAGGGATCGTAGTCATCATCATCATCGCTAGTCTGAGAAGAGTGTCACTCGGCTGCAGCTTTGCCCAGAAAATGAGTGAAAAGTTATTTCAGGTGGCTTTTGGACAGGAGGCGGAAAAGTAGCCTGACTGGGTTTTTGGGGGTTGTTAGAAAGCAAAAAAGGGTTTCCTGCTAATTGGAATGGCTGAATGGGAAAAGGGCTGTGGTCCCACTGGAGGTGTTTCAGCTTTGCCTGTAATTGAAAAGGAAAGGCAGGCGATGTTTCCCCCAGAAAATTGTTTAGTCAAGGTGGTGAGGCTTCGAGTCTGTGCTCGTGCGCGTGCACGTCCGTGCATGTGCGCGTGCATGTGATGTAATTACAATACCATAGGCTACGCTTTGGGGTGAAAAACAGCAACACAGCCCCTCACTCATGTGTTTACACCACTCACCTCTATAACAGCTACTTTTCACCACTATCATCATCTGACTTCAGGCCCTGACCTTTTATTCTAAGGAACCAGATAGGCTATTACGTTTTATAATTTCTTTCCTTTTCAGGTTTAGGGTGTCATGACATGTCTTTTTCATGACATGTCCTATTTTAACAGGCTTAAAGCACATCCAGCATGAAAAGAGACATTGAGAGAACAGAATGCCAACTGTATGGGACTATTAGGACAATTGCCAACTGTAGTCTCTCAGTCACAATGTGGGGCAGGGTCTCAATTTGTGGGATGACTGAAAAGTCTTTGAAATGAGAGACTGTGCCATGCAAAGATCTGGTCACCCTGTGACTGTCCCACAGAAACGGGACATCTGGTCACCCTCAAACTCAGAGCCTTCTGCTCAAACTACACCGCTCCGACACACACACACACACACACACACACACACACACACACACACGCACGCACGCGCGCGCAGCAGCAGCAGCACACACGAGCTAAACGTTATGCTAACAATATTGACAGAGAGGCTAACGTTAACTGTATGAAGCCACATAACAGTCGAAACGCAATAATTTCAGCGTGGTTGTTGTCTGGTTAGGCTGACATACCGGGGGTCCGCGGGCTCTGCAGACACAGACGGCATGCGTTGACCAGCAACCAGACAGCCGCGCAACGCGACTTTTTACTGCTTTGGGAGCAAAACAACTTGCTCTGCTCCGCGTGCGCACACACAAGCACTGCAGACACACTGATTGGGCATTGCGCAGCACAGAAGTGTGAACACTGGACCAGACTCGCTCCGGTTGAATATTGATTAAATTAATCCATAATCGCGTTGTGATTTGCTAATGGCATGGTTTCAAATCGCAATTTCGGTTTGAAGCCTTAGCACAGAAAACTTTATTTTATAACGTGCACATTGAAGAGAAATGCAGTTATTTTGTTACCAAAGGGGAAAAAACTTCTTTCAGAATCTGGCCGCGTGCCAGCCGATACCACCCGGCGTGCCAACGTTGGCGATGCCTGGAGTAGACTGTCAGCGCGGAACAGTGTTAGCGAGCCGAGGCAGTGTCGCATGCGAAATATAACTGATCTACAGGCTCATCATGCGGCATGCGTTGTATGAACGACACATTTTAACTTTAACTCTGGTTTCTTTTTTGTTTTGTTTTTTTTGGGGGGAACGTAGCCAAGGCGGGGGAGGGATTCACTCAGGGCGGCCGCCTTAATGATAAAGCGCTGGGGGAAACACTGTAATTGAAAAGGAAAGGCAGGCGATACTTCCTGGACCCTCTGTGGTTAACTTCTGCAGGGCCCTTGAGGCGGACCTGTGACGTGCGCGCATGTTATTGCGCCGATGGCTCGCCCCGCTCGGGTTCCCGATCCCCTCCCCGTCGTTTCTGCACGTTAGACGTGCCTTCCAGGAAAAACTACAATGTTCTCATGGACCCACGCTCCACATCACCCCCCCCCCCCCCTTCTCCACACCCACCCAATGTAAGCCCTTACATGGGGGTGGGGTGGGGGGGGGGCTGAGCTTTGGGAGACTGCCATGTTTCTCCCTGGCCGGCATGTGGTGTCTGTCCAGTCAGCAAACCGCCTGGACAGGACCAGGGTGTGAGCTTAGGATGTGTCGTTTTTTTTCCCCCTAAATGCGCACATTTCTGCTGTGTGTCCAAGCAGCAGCATCGGCGAGGAGGAGGAGGAAGACCCACCTCTTGTTTACAATGTTTTCTTAGGCAGTTTTTCACCCCCGTTTTTTTTTTTTTTTTTAATATCCAGATAGGAATGTAGAGCGTGGGAAAGACCTTTATACATGGTCACAGCTCTATCCCGGGTGGGAATCAAATGTAGCAGTGCGTCCATACGTGATCCGAATTAGGTCGGTTTGCACCTAATTATGTTCCATTCAAAACATTTTGTATTTGTCAAAGTTGTCTACTGAAAGCCCCCATAGGTCCCATGTTAGACCCAGAAATGTTGTTCAATGTAAACCTTTATGACTCAAATGTCAAAATAGGACACTATAGTATTAAGATCAAAACATGGCTTGAATATGTTTTTTTAAAATTACTATTTGAGTTCAGAGGACTACTGTAACTTTTATACTGACACATGTCGATATTCAAATGAATGAATGTCAGAATAAGGCTAAAGACACCATGAGTTTGTTTGAATAACAGCCTATTCAGCTGCCAATGAAATGCATATTTGTTAGTCAGACTCAGAACATGTCTAAAATGCATATTTTAACTTGGTGATGGTTAAAGAAGTGTTGTAATCCTATTAATTGATTAATCGTTTAAATAATCCGTTGATTAATTGATTATGAAAATAATTGTTAGTTGCAGCACTAATTTCTGGGTTCATGGAATTTCCAGTCGACTATCTATCAGGGTGGAATCAAACTGGAGACGCACAGACAGACACAAGTATGCATGCGCACACACAGGCATTTCTGCCTGGCTTACATAGTAATCGCGCTCGCGTTTGCAATTATCCATTGTGATCCCTGGGCTCTTCCACACACCCTCTGCCAACCAGCGTTGCCAACTGCCAAAATCCAAAATGCACTAGTGGACACTTCCAAAATGCACGAGAATGCACTAGAGCAGTGGGTTTCAACCATCTTCATACCAGGGCAACTAGTATTCTGCATTTTACCCACGTACCACCATTTGATGTTGAGTTTAGTCTCTCGGAATAGGACAAATAACTGGCAAAATGTTGGTCAAAATAACAGTTGTTTTACATTTTCTATGTGTAGATTCTTCAAAAAGGAGTTACATATCTATTGTCTATCTAATCTATCTAGTATCCATCTATCTATCTATGGTCCTTTCTAAGAAGGAAGGAGGACTCTATCACAGGAGGAAAATGGTGAAAAATTAGGGTTTTATTTCTGGCGCCTGTCAACCAATTTCTCCCTAACTCACCAGCAAAAAAAGCACCAGATTTTCCGCCAGGAGTTTTTCACCAATTTTGGCGCCAAAATTAGTGAAAAATGCGCCAAGTTGGAAACACTGCTGCCAACCTGGACCTCCACATACTGTATGTGCGACATGGGGGAGAGAAACGGGACTTGAACTTGCGCTTTAATTTCCCTACATTTTTTTGAGGCAGGTCGTTCTCTGTATCTGGGAAAGTGGAACAAACCTCTCAAAGCTAATAACCAGAGAAGGTGGAATCCAGTTTGCTGTCATCATGATGAGCTGCAGACGTGATGATCTGCTCTGTTGAGAATGAGTGGGAGATTTTTGTGCAAACACAAAAACCTTGAAGTCGTAAGTCAGCGTTCCATAATCTATTTAGTGCTTAAACGTCCAAAATCCAAACAAGACGATGTCCGATGACTTTTTCCACTTTGGCTAATACGCCATGGAAATGATAATCCTGGCTGTGTCCCCCCAAATACTATGTTGAAGTAAGTAAGTCAAACATTGTTAAAGGACCATTCAGTGATTTGGGTGATGTGGAAAACCCTCCGGTTAATATCTGCACATGCACACACTCTGCAGTGCAACAGGCCAATGGTGCATACATCAAGGCCCACTCACACAATCCTGGAGGAAGGCCCCTCTCATCCTTATTCGAGGAAAGGCTTTTCTGTCCTAGGCAGCGCCCAAACCAAAACTATTTATTTATTTATTTTTTACCCCATGGGCTCACTAGGGACACGGAGGAACTCCTTATATGGTCACCTCACTATAGTAGAGACGATTATCCAAAAAACAAGAAAAAAAATACTTGAATTAATTGGAATCACTTACTATACCTTTTAAAAAAAGAAGAGGCGGGTGGTCACACCCCTGTGAAGTGAGGGGCACTCTTACCATCACACATCATCTAATTCTGGCCAGTCGCTGTGACTTGGCTTCCTGACCATCGTCTTCATTGTTTCTTTATACTAGGGCATTAACGACTTGAGATTTTTTCAAGTCGACTTGTCAGACAGTCAAGTCGAAGTTGTATCGATTTATTGTTTTATGGCGCGGGGGGGGCGGTCCGTCGTGGTGGTTCCCCGAGGGGGGGGGGATCAAATGGTGCCGCTATATGCCGGCGCAGTGCCTATACAAAACACATCGCGAGGCTACGCATGGCGCATGTGGCAAGCTTAATATGAAAGCAATATTGGCACACAGCTGCACATCGTCCACTCCCAGGCCAGCCATAAAAAACACATAATATTATCAATACGCAGCAGCCCACACGTTAGAACGCAGAATACGATCCATTTACACGTAGCCGCCGCCTCCTCCTTCAACACCACCATCGCGCCGCTTTTCTTTTATGATTCATTCAGTAAATTAATGAGAATGACGCGGACAGAAGCATGCGTCCCGTGCCGCGCGGTAGCCTAATGCGAAACTGTAGCACGTAGAGGTGTTGGTTGATGAAGTTCTGTATTCCTCTGACACTGTTTGCTGTTCGATCTGATCCGTGTATGTACGTAATGATCAGCTGGAACGCCGCGCGCCCAGAGCACGCTGCGCATGCAGCTTTAAAGCTTAACTCCGATAGAGTTGCAAAGGAAACTTCAAAGGAGACTTCTGTCCGTGAGTGACAGTAACCAATATTACATTTGAATTATATACACACGCGTCGCACATATAGAAAAAGAAAAAAGGGGAAAACAAAGGTAAATGTTTAATTCCTCCTCTTTCCTCCTTTCCTTCGGAGGAAGGGAAAAAAACAACTTATCGACTCGTGCTTTTTGGAGTCGACACGTGTTATGCAAATCGATGCATCGTTGTATCGATTTTTTGGTTAAAGCCCTACTTTATACACAAACCAATGACATTTAATGTTTGTTAGGACAAGTTAAACGAGTTGAAAGTCACTTGGAAAAAAAAAAAATCCTTTAGCATGAACTTTGAAAAGAGAACGGGGGTTGTTCCATGCTGCACCACTGGCCATGCTGTGGCCACTGTGCAACACTACCACCTGAAGTGTGAACTTTAACCTTACGGGTTCTTCACCAGCAGCAGACACCGTTAGCATGAGCTGCTACTCTTTGGATGTCGCCACAAACAGTCTGGTGTCGTTCACAATAGACATCCGAAAATAGGATGCTTTTGAGATACAGCAGTCGGGGAAATGAATGCTTTTAATGGAAGTGAACCGAGTATGATTTAGAAATCACCTGACGAACAATAACAGCAACGGTAGATAAGTAAACACAACGTCGGCACATTGTTGAATAGAACAAATGGGTATCTAGGAACGCGACTCTCTGTATATAGCAGCGCAAGGTACCTTTAGATTAGCTATAGCTCATGTACAATTCGGATCCGTTGAAAGCACGGAGGGAAAAAAAAGTTAATTGGCTCTGGTAGGCTCATATAATCTAATCTACTGTACTAGTAACAGCCTGGAGCACGACGGCGTGTTTGCAGTGACATCATGCCAAAATCCGTCCGCTCCAGGCCGAAAACGTGTGAACGGGCTTGTCTGTTTATCCTGGGTGATACGTGTGTGTTTTTCTTGTCATAAGTGAGTTAGTGTAATTGTGTGAATAATTGCAGCCGTTGGGATATATACTAAAGGGGGCTGATTAGAGAGGGGAAAGTCCTCCCCCTGGTCTCTCTGCTCAGGTTCTGTTAGCCGAGAAATGCGTAAATGGCGTGAGGAATCTTGTTTTTTTTCTCTGTGTTTATCTTAGCGTGCAATTAGAAAATCCCCCTGGCAGGGATTCCGGTGATTGTCATCCAACTTTTCTCTAACCGCACGTGCGTGCACGTGCACACACACACACACACACACACACACACACACACACACACACACACACACACACACACACACACACACACACACACACAATCCCCGTCCAGGTAGTTAACAGACAGACATGTGCGTATAAACAATAGGCATAGGTCTGGGCAACACGTGAGCCCAATGATTCTGTTTTGATGTTCTCACTCTTGTTTGTGTTCCTCTTTGTCTCTCGTTCTGTCATCTTCTTATCTCCTTTTTTATCTAGATTTTGCACTGCTGCTGCGGACAGAAACCTCCGCCTTTGGACCTCGGATCTTCAGGATAAGCATGAGGTCAAGGTACAGTGGTGGAACTACCGTCCCATTCATTCTTTGGACCACATCGGCCAGAGTTTTGCTTTTGCCCTGGCAGTCATTTAGATTTAAGAGAGGAACAAGTAGAAAACCCAGAGGCATGCTGGGTAATACACCTATTAAAAATGTCATCTCTGCTTGCAATGAACAGCGCCGCAGTCCCATCGCCTTTCAGAACGACGAGGAACCCAGAAGAGAACATCCATGCATTCTTCCCCCATAGATATATTTAAAGGCCTGTAAGCCTCAGACAAAGCCAAGTCGGATAGAGATAATATTATAATTATCTCTTGGAGTTGTCGGGCGAGGGAGGGGGGCAGGGAGCTACTTGACCTCGCTCTGCTTGCGCACAAGCAGGCCATGGCCTACTTTTGAGTAACGCCGCAGGTTGGCACTCGACAGAGTGCAGTTCTAGTTCTAGTTCTAATACTTTGTTGAAACCTCTATGGGGGGAAAATGCACGAGACATTGTTTTCCTGGGGAGGGCACGTCGTCATGAAAGCGGGGAAGGGCTGTGACATGCGGCTTGGTTTTTGATCGTGTGTCCGTGTTTTTTTATTTATTTTGCCTGTTTCGTTTTTCTCCCCTGCTTGTCGTCTAGGTGATGGAAGGACACACCAGCTACATTAATCAGCTGGTGTTTGAGCCCACGGAGGGGAAACAAATTGCTTCCGTCAGTGACGACCACACTTGCAGGTCCAAACCACTTTCTTCTTTCTGCGTGTGCGTGTGTGTGTGTGTGCGCATGCGGCGTACGTGTGTGCGCGCAACCCGTTCCTCTCTCTCTCTCTCTCTCTCTCTTTCTCGATTGTGAGTTCTGTTCTCTGTTAATGGTGCAGAAAGGCCTGACAGTGTTTCCACAGTGAAACCCGACGCTTAGCACAACACGCTCCGGTGTGACCGTGCGTAAGTCAGAAACACGGGGGCCCCACTTTGGAGCATTTTTTTTTCTTCTAGCAGCTAATTGGTTGAATATGGAAATCCAATTAGCCAGCCAGAGATTTTTCCTCTCCAAGGGGGCAAAACTTTTTTTTTTTTTTTTTTTTTTTTAAGAAAGAAAAAAGGCGCCCCCCTCCCCTCCCCTCCCAAATGTGTCTTTTCAATTTGAGGAGGGGAAAACGTGTGTCAGTAGCTGGGGTCACCCCAGGGACAACCCCCCCCCCCCCCCCCCCACATAAACACACAAGTGCACCGAGTCACTTGCAACAAACACCTGTTTTACATTACAAGCTTCTTTTCCCTTTTTTCCTCATTGTATTTAGATTTTTTTTACAATTACATACTGTACAACAAATTCAAATTTGTTGTACAGTTTCCCCCTGCTTTCCATGGTTTAAAGATACAGTAAGTGATTTGGGTGATTTGGAAAACCTCTGGTGCATGTGCACAAGATGTGCACATGCACACACTCTACAGTGAGAAGTGCAACAGGCCAAAATCACATACACCTGATTGGACAAAAGGCGTTTCTCCCAAAGCCCCAAACTGAAACTAGGGTTTTATGAGCCAAGGAACTTACTGGGGACAGTCTATAGTAGGGAGGATTAGCCAAGAAAGAAATCATACATAACCTACACCTAATCTGTTCTGTTCTGACATTCTGTTTACTTCCTGTCATCGCTGTTCATCGGGCTCCTCGGCGCCCTGTGACAACGCGATTTGTAAATCAGACTCAGTTTACTTCCATTAAAAGCACTATTTCCCGAGTGCTGTATCTTAGAAGCATCCATCGCTGAGTGTGCTTTATTGGCATGCAGCATGCAGACTATCTTTTTTCGGATGTCTATCGTCAACTGCTCTCGCACGGCCGCCGGCATCCAACTGTTTGTGGCGACAGGCAAACGGTAGCATCAGAGGCTAATGGTGTCTGCTGCTGCTGTCAGTAATAACGTCCACATCCATAAACCAGAAGGTAAAGTGTGACGCTTCATAATATGGGAGGTAGATGGCTGGCAGTATAGAGCTATCTTGACGTCAGTGCTTTAGATGTGTTTCTTTTATCACCTCACATGTCTTCGATTTATGGCAGTCGCTTTGGAAGATGTTCACAACATTCACTGTTGCTTGCTTCTGGGGGTCCCTGGAACAACTTACAGTATATTAAAATGGGGGGACAGCATCTGATTACATAGATTTTAGGCGTCATCACTATGACTGGCCATGTGACAGGCACAGTGAAATGGCGCCCCCCCTTGGGATGAAAACATGAACTATTTTTAAAGGGGAAATCCACCCATTTTCAACATTTTTCTGAGAACGTACAAATGTGTATGCTCTTGTACGCTCTCAGAAAAAAGAAGCGTCTAAAGAAATCCATTAACATGTTGAAGATGCATCTTGATGATGTCATCAAGATGTTTCACCATGTTAGTGGTTTTCTTCAGACCTCCATTTCATCATGTCCACCCAGCACCTCTAGTGTATACTAATGACATAGAATGTTAGAATGTTGAAAATGGGTGGAGTTCCCCTTTAAGCTAAAGAGCTTATACTATGTTTTAAATGTTCAATTCTACTTACAGAGGGCAAGTATAGTGTATTTATCCCTATTTGTCTCATTATCCAGGGATCCTTTTAAATAAGTTCGGGAGCATTGGGTAGGGTAGGCCATCAGAGCCGGAGCAGAGTACAGGACGAGATTCTATCCACTAGCAACCGCTCTATTCTCACCCTCCCCTCCCCTCCCCTCCCGCCCCGCCGTCCGGCCAGAGAAAACAGGAGTGCGCTCCATCTGCTGAAAGATTTAAATTCTGTCATGTTGAGAAAATATGGGATGCAGGAGGAAGAAAGGCGGAACGAGAGATAGATCAAGTTAACAGTGGAGTTAGGACCTTCCAGTTTAGCCCACACAAATGGAGCCCCCCGATATGAGAGGGGAAAGTGGACCCGTGGAAACGACAGTGGACAAAGCATGCGGTTCATGTACGTTTATAGCCTTATGACCTCTATCTACATCAATGGCTCCCAAAGTGGTGTCCGCCCCCCCCCCCCAGGCGTCATTCAAGGATTTCCAGGGGATCTTCAGCTAAATCAGGGGTTTTCAACCACATCCACAGACCCCGAAACTAAAGATTTCTTTTGCTTTTGTCCATCTTGTAGTTGTGTAGACTTGGGCTAATTCATCTATTGAAAACCCCTGAGGTAAATCCGTTTGGTTCCATTTCTATGCTCGATTTTACAATATAAACTAGGGGTCCCAGATATAGAAATGCCAAGATTAGATGGGAGATTAGATGGGAAGCCTATTGCAATTAGACCACGGCCGACCAGCACATTCGGAGCATTTAGCAACGTCTTGCTCAGGGACACGTCAACACTAACTCTGGGGGAGTCTGGGTTCGGACTGGCAACCTTGCAGCTACCATCCGGTGACTCTACCTCTGAGCCACCTACGCCCTTAGATGTTTGAGTTTTTATTTTAAGAAAATCGAATCACTGCTATAGCCAGTAAATACCGTATGATGCTTGTACAGGGGCCCCTTGGAGGTCCTTTCAAAAGGGAGAACCCCAGGCCAATTACGGTCACTTCGGGGATCCTTGACACATGAAAGAGTTTGGGAACCGACGCCTTACATCACCCCTTTTACACTGGCAGATTGTTTTTCAGCAAGTGCAACTTCATCTATTATCTACTATAGTTGCACTAGACCCCAAGAAATTACATTTGGCCACAAAAGATAGATTGCTGGATCTACTGATTGTGAACTATAGGGGGCTGCCATTCTGGGTCCGTTTGTCATCTCCTTTCACATTCATTAGATCCTGTGCGAATGGCTCCACCCCAGCCAAAAGTAAAAGAAAGCACCAAATAAAAGGAATATTAACACGTATCTTTTACTTTGTCTGATAACAACCTAAAACATGGTTGGTTGGGGGGAAAAGTTGTCCTTCAATGCAGGCCATTGGCAGAACACACAGCACCGCGTTCCAATCAGGCACCCCAGCCGTGTCTCCTCTCAGCTGTAAATTGGCCTTTGCTACCACTCAAGAGAGTGTGTAGCGTTTGTGTGACGTGGGTAGTTTTAGATGCAGCAGCATGTGTCATGTGCCACCTAGAGACGGTACAGGGGAACTGCAGTTGTCTTAAGCCAGGTTGGGCTGAGCTGCTGCTGCTTCATGCCACACTGGTGACAAATGTATTATTTGTCTGCCACACAGTGGCAACAAAGGGTAGGCAAGGTACCGCCTGTACCTTTTATTATTTCCGGCTTAAGGACCATCGTACAGAACTACTTATGTTCGTAGTGACTCACAATGTTTAGCTTTCGCCCTGAAATGTTAACGTTGTACGTTGGTTGGCGATAAAAAGAAAAAACAATCTGATCTGAACCTCAGGATGGATCATCTTTACCATGGACACTTGGACAGCGTCTCTCCATATCAAATCAAATACGAGTGTATGACACATGCACAGACATTTCTGCCTGGCTTACACGGTTATCTCGCCTCACTGCAATTCGCAATAGACTCCACTTGTGCCACAGTAATGAACCCTCTAAAATAGTCAACTTACAGACAGATAGACAGATATTTGTTCTCTTTCCAAGTTCATCCAAACTTGAGTGTGCTGTTGTGTTGCCCATGCCCACATAGTGTGCGCATGTGCATATCTTGCTGTCGGAGACCGGAGGATTTTTGCAAATCACTGAATGCTCCTTTAAACGTTATCACACGGTACTACCGTCGTTCCCATTTTGTCTTTCATTAATTGTTTTATGTAGTAGTTAACTGATTTTCAGTGTCGTGGAGTTAAACGATAAATAAAAAACACATAAAACATCACAATACATCAGATGATCAGGAGAAGGAACACATGGTGGTACACGGTGAATCACAAATAAAAAGCTAAGGCAAATTTCAAAACAATATAAAATCGGTTGCGTATTGTGGGGGAACCGTATTGCTCACCAAGGTTTTCAAACGACTCAAGGCTACCAATGCGGTCCATTTTAATGTAGTTTGCAGGTCATTCCATTTCCTTCATTTTTTTAGGGAAAACATTGGCAAACCATAAAGCTCCAGCCATACAGTTTCTATTTTTTTTTTCTTCTTCTTCTTCCCTCACTTAGATATTACAATGCAGGACGTTTCAGATGCTCGTCTCTCCTTTCCATTCTGTTGTGCATGGAAGCAGAGTGTTATTGCTTGACGTAGTCGCCGCGCAATTACGCGGCGGTGCCGCTTTATCAGAGGCGGTTGCTTGTGTTTTTTTTCCTTTCTTTTTCTTTTCGCGTCTCATGCCTTCTAACCTCATTCGGCAGAGGTTATGTTTTGCTGGGGGAGATGCTCCTCTCCATTTGAAGGGCAGAGCGGTTCGCCGCAGTTTGGCCGGCGGTGGTGTATATAGCGTGCGATTGAACTCCGCTTGGCCATCGGTGTCTACTGAAAGTAGAGGGGTTTTAGAGTCTTTGTTTGCCTGGTGTGGTCTGAGGCTTTTCTCTTCGTTTCTTTTTTTTCCGCCCCCCTCTCAACCTCACTCACGCTTCACAGAGGAGAGGATCTGGCTTGGGTCTGCAGCACACGGCCGGTGGAAAACGAAGGAGAACCCGGGGAGAGTTCATTTATTCTGCATTTTAGCCACGGACCACCATTTGATGTTGAGTTGAGTCTCTCGGACCCAAAGCTAAGGATTTTTTTGTGCACAATTTAGGAGAGATAAGTGGCAGTTGCTCAGAATGACAATTCTTCTACATTTACTAATTGTGTAGATTCTTGAAAATAAAATAATTCAGATGTTTAAATATAATGTAACTCTTGAGGGTGTAAACCGGTCCATTTGGTTTCATTTTTAGCAACGCCTTTCCTGAGCCCGACAAATGTTTTTGTTTTCATGTTTTGTTGACAACAACAAAGTTCTGGGCCGTCTGCAGGACGAAGCAAGTGTCTGTCTGCAGGGAAACGGCTGCAGTATCAAAGTAAAAGCGGCATAAAGGGAAAAAGGGGGGGGGGGCTAAAAGTTGCCTGTATTACCTTTTTTAAAAACACAATCTCTTAGCGCATGGATTTATACTGGGCGCGGAGGACAATTAAAACCCTGCTCGTGTTCCCCGAGTTGGGCGTGCGGTGTGTTAAGTTGGGATATTCATCTCTCCAGCAAAACAAACAAAACACTTGGCAGTTTAGATGATCCTTGGAGCTGCCATTGGAACTTTATTAGATGATGCCTCTTGCGTGACCTCATCAGTCAGCGCCTACCCATGCTTCATAATCATTTGTGCATGTTTTTTTTTTTTTATTCCCAGAAACACTTGCAGGCAGCCACCTAGCCGCACTCCCATCCCCACCTTTCCTCCATTCCTCTGGGATCGTTGAGCTTGTGTTTAAGGAGGTATTTGGGTTCAGATGTGGTTAACCATAGATCTCGGTCTCTGGAGCCCACAGCTACTCTCCGTCCAAGTGATTTATTACATCTGCATGAGTGTTTGCACTGTTTCTCGGGGCTGCTGAATCGTACTCCTCATATTCAGCAGAGTTGACCCACTTTTTTTTTTTTTTTTGGAAGAAGTATTAGTGATTATTACATTGAAAAACATATCACCCTCTCTCTGCGTCCAGCAAATTGACCGCCCGCCCTTGCACAGAGGTTGCGTGTTTTTGTCAGAGCTTTGATGTCGATTTGGCGTTCACGCCAAACCCTTTGGTTGCGTTTTGCACGAAGCCGAGGTTCTTCCGTGACCAGGGGCGGATCTAGGCATAGGCATGGCGGGGCAATGCCCCCCTAAATGCCCAGTCTGCCCCACCAAACATGACGGAATGCAAAACAACCCAAGATATTTCAGTGCTTGCTTATATTTAAAAGTATTTGAAACACTACTGAAAATGGTAAGGGCGCAGCTTCATCGCCCGTGTCGCTTCGCGCCACGGGTGATGAAGCCGCCCCCTTACCATTTTCTTCTGCCCCCCCCCCCCCCCCAATTGGGAAATGTTACATCCGCCCCTGTCCGTGACCCTCTTTGCCTTCGCAAGAGAGACGTGCCGTGCATTCTGCCTTCCCCCGTCCATGTTGTCCTCCTCCGACAGTGAATGGCAGCGGGGCTGGCCGCCCACAGCGAAACATTTTGCTGTAACGTTAGTGGAGCGCAACGTCCTGACACAAGACTCATGGGTTTGATGACTCCTCCGCTATCATTGCTCCACTCAGTAATGTGAGGCTGGCGTAACAAGAGTCCAGAGGCAGGGGTAAAGCCTGTCTGTCTTCACAGCTCAGGGCCCAGATTAGAGGCAAAAGCCCTTTTCCCTGGAAGAGAGAAGGAGTTTCTGCGCATCGCTCGCTCACACACAGCTGGCAGAGGACAAATAAAAACGATGAACTCAGGACGGAAAAGGCACTTGATGTCCTCCTGCTACGCAACAACACCTAACAGTCGAGGTTCGTGTTGTGCATGTGCGCAACATGCGAGTTTAAATGTCTGAGATGCGGCCCTGTGCAGGTTCATGCGTGCATTGTAGAGGAAACTACTGGGTTTTTTCCACACTGTAAGGCGCACCGGATTATAAGGCGCCTAGAGTAGAAGCTACTGCACTCAACATAGGATAGAAGTTACTGCAGTCAAATGATCCACATAAGGGACTCTGGATTATAAAGTGCATACTCTCATACCCTCTCATACCCTAAGCATTTTCAATTTAGGCATTTAGCTGACTTCTGTAACCCACACAACGAATTACAGTAAGCAAGTAAAAAACACATGGTAATACATCGAATGCAAAAAAAAAAAAAAATGTTTTCCTCAATAACAAGATGTGCACATGCACTCACTCTACTGTACAGTGGGGGGAAGTGCAACAGGCCAACAGCACATGCACCAAGGCCCACTCCCACTCGATCCTGTTTGGAGGAAGGCCCCTCTCATCCAGATTGGACGAAAGGCTTTTCTCCCAAAGCCCAAACTGAAATGAGGGTTTGTTTTGCCTCTGATGCACTGTTGACTTTGGCTGTATTTTTTTTCCTTACCTCTCAGGCCTGTATGTACTGTAACCACAGCTTTCTTTTGCATACCTTTTCACTCGCATTGGTAAAATAAAAAAGGGCATGTTTTCATCCCACAGATGCTAAGTGGGCTCAATATCTCATTTCAGTTGTGTTCATCTCTTACCAGGGTTTGGGACCTGGATGGCAATAAGAGCACATATCTCCGACTGAGCTCCCCTGGCATCAGCGTGTGCTGGCATCCCCAGGAGGTCTTCAAGGTACGATGTCCCGACACATTGCACAAGAGAATTCCACAGACCCACTCGCTCGCAGGGCTCATATCCTGTTTGCGGTCGCAAAATGTTTCACAGAAGTTATACGTGAAATGAGAGAATATTGTGAATATCGCCATGGAAACGGCACATACTGTACACGGACCACAAGGAAGCCACAGTGAATAGGGTAAAGTCTTTGCATTCTTCAGTGTCACACGACTATTGTAAATGTCTGTTTGCACAAAACAGTCTAGTTCAAAAAAATGGCACAAAGACGGGTTGCTCAGGTGCGCCAAATAATATTCGGCTGGTCTCATGCTACCATGCAATGCATGAGGAGTCCAAGCTGCCTTCTTTTATATCTGACAGTGGGGTGGAGTTTCCCTGGTTGGACGTAATATTAATTTTATACATAGAACTAATTCTATGTATAGTTCTTAGGAACTAACATTACGTGGCAATGTTGTTAGTGGGACAATAAAAAGGGTTGGACTGCAGGCTTAGCAGTGTTTTGGAGGATAAGCTGCGCTGCTTTGTTAGTTGGAGTTGAATAAAGCAGGCTTCAGAACTTGTCCTCTGTTGTTTGGTTAACTTGGCCAGCTATAATTAAACAACTCGGTGGGGTTTGAGATGGTCGCGCTGTTCTCCATGTGTGTTACTGGAGATGCACACGTTGCTCGGGTTGTATGGAGACACTCCACTCATAACAACAGTATTGGGGGAATGGTGCAATGTAATGGGCTAAAGCTGCGATTTTAGGGCAAAGGGCATTTCTGAGACATTTCTGAGAAAAATCCACTGTCTTCTCCAGCTTATGGTGGCTGAGAAAAAGGGAACGATCCGGTTCTACGACCTGGTGACCCAACAGGCCATTTTGTCGTTGGACTGTGGTCAGTCGCCACTGATGTCGGCAGACTGGTGCCTCACCAACACCATTAAGGTCGGCGCTGTAGTGGGCAACGACTGGCTCATCTGGGACATCACCCGCTCCAGGTAAACGGGAGGGACATTGGGTCTATGTTACTGCTGGTAGACTTTTCAGAAAGTCCAGAGAGAGAGAGAGACGCACTGCATAATATACTGTGCAGTCCATATTTGAGGGCGTCTGACGCTCCATATAAGGTCATGCCCAAATGTGTGTGTTCATGCGAGAGTGAGTGAGTGAGTGATGAGCAGCGTCTATTATCCTATTGTGCACATAGTACCCTATTACATTATTACACTGTAACACTATTACACATATCCTATTACACATGTTACCCTATAACACTACGTATTACACATATTACCCTATTACACTATTATGGTTTGTAATTGAACATTTTTGTTTTAAAATCTTTTCTTGAGTTCTTCTTACCTAACACTTACCCTGGCCCATGGTAGAAATAAGCCAACAATACAAATGATCACTCCTGTTTGTGGATTATTTTATTTTCAATGTGTGTTCCCCATATTCATGCCAAGTATTTCATACAGTACGGCTTTGTGTCCAAAAGTCCGAACTAAGCCTTTAAGTTTAAGGTAAGGAAACGGTGGGTACAGGATTGTTAATTGGTTAATTCTTTCTTTTGATCCTCTGCAGTTACCCACAAGAAAAAAGACCAGCTCACATAGACAAAGCACGGCTGTTCAAGTAAGAAAACTTCCTCTCATCTCGCGTCTCTCTATAGAAATGGGCGATTGTGCTATGCTATGTGAGTAAAGCAATGACGAGCACAGTTAAAGTGATTTCATTGGTCATTTCAGATGGTCTCGAGCCAATGAGAACATCTTCTGCACTACCGGATGTGCGGGAAAGATCAATAGCCAGTTACTCATCCACCATCTGGGACACCCACAGGTCAGTTCAATGCCTGCTTTATTCTAGGGACCATGTTTAGATCGCAGTCGAATCCGATTTATATTCCTCGAATCTGAACTTTTCGCACGACTGTTTTCACATTGCATTCGCGAGTGATCAGAGCTGATCCGCGTCCGATTGAAACGGCATCAAGTCGTGACTGTTTTTCATAACAGTTGCAACCGTTTTGTACAACAGTTGCAACGGTTTGCATAATGGTCGTGGGTTATTACCGTTAAGGTTAGGTTTAGGCATATGTTTTACGTTTTTTTTTTTGTTTAGGGATAGGTTTACTAGGGAAAACGGTTGACCGTTTCAAAACTGTCTCGACCGTTATGCAGAACAGACGCGACGGTTATAAATGTGTTGCGACTTACGTCGCAGTTGTAAATGGATTCCTCTGTCTCCAGATTTGAATCTGATTTTAAACCATTTCCAGGGGTTGATCAAGTCAGATTTGTAAAAAAAAAAAAAGCGTATTCCAATTTCCAATGTGACAATTATATGTTCAGGCTTCATGAAACAAACCGATCTGGATTTACAGTATGTAGGTCTCATTTAGGCTAGATCTATGTTGCCGGTCTAAACAGGAGTCCTGTATGTGGCATGGCATCAACACAGGGTACATTTGTGTTCATCTGAATCTCAGGACATTTCCTCCGTTTTCGTTTCAGCCCGTGATGATTGGATCAGCCAGAGTAGGGGCGGGACTAAGCTGGCACAGAACACTACCGCTGTGTGTGATCGGAGGCGACCGCAAGCTGTCTTTTTGGATGACCGAGATGTAACTTTTAAAGTACGCGCACATGGTCCACTATTTCTATTCTCGTATATATTTTCAATAAAGTATTTTGTTTTTTGAGTGAGTTTGTGTGGATTTTATCTGTTTATTCCCTGTGTTCTATCGGACAGCTTCTTGGAAGAATCACCAATCTACAGAGCTGTATATACTATGGCAGGGGGTAAGGCTCATTCAGAGTTTAGTTTTTTGTTGTGTGATCACCGCGACCACCACTGTGACCATTGCTGTTGGTCTGTTTGGGGGCATCGGAGGGTTCGGGGGGGTTTCCAAATCCCTGACTGCTCCTTTAACTCAGACTCAACCCCTATGTGTGTGCGTGCGCGACTGTGCACGTGCATGTGTGTGCGTGCACGCTTGACTGCCACTTCAGGTCAGATTGGGATAGAAGTCAGGTGCAGGTCTGGTTTCTGTGAGCCGCCAGCCAGCTTTTCTTTTCTGTGAAGTGTTGCTTGTATCAGTAGAGTCTGTTCTGTTGTGATGTCCTGCCAAGGGGCTGAGCTGTACTAAACAGGAATGTGCGAGCCCAGCACACACACACACACACACACACACACACACCACTCTTCTGGTCAACAGAATCACAGGTGTTGTTCCCTTCCTTCGCTTGCTCCCTTTTCTCTTCTCGCCATCCACATCACAACAGGTGTCGGGTACTAAAAAACATTTAGCTTCGGTTACACCTGCGTGGCGTGCGCGCTGAGCGTTTATTATGCAACAGTCGAGAGAGATCGGGAATTCCAGAAAGGCAGTAAAGCACTCAGAGTCCCAGTCTGGCCCCGAGCCCAGCTATTGGATAAATCCCCGGAGAGGAGCAGGAAACGGGAGGTGCTGAAAAGGGCCTAATAAGAAGTGCGATCGCGAGGGAAAGCTTTTGGGGAAGGGTGGGGTGAAAGGAGGTGTGTGTGTGTGTGTGTGTGTGTGTGTGTGGGTGTCTTTTCAAAGAATAAGGATGCAGTAGTATGAGGAAGATGCACATCGCGTGACAGCAGCTATGATTATTAATTGTCAGCGGTCCATACTGTAGACATGAATGACATGGGAAGGTAGATGAGTAGCTTTGCGGTGCCAAGCGCTGCTAGATGATACCCACAGTGGCAAGACACGGACTTGTCGTGCTGTCATAGGATACCACCATGGCGTGAGAAATCCACCACCGCGACGAGGCATTTATGCATCCGGAGGATGGATAAACATGTTTCATTAACTCTGATCATGCATCATTGTGGGAGACAGCCGATCACATATTTCTAACAAATCCCTGTCTGTGTGTGTGTGTGTGTGTGTGTGTGTGCACGTGTGTGATGAAAGTTGGCAGTAGGGATTGAGGGCCTTTCTGTGTATGTATGAGTTTGCATGTTCTCCCTGTGTACCCTAGGGTAGGTACCCTCACAGAAGCATGCGGTAATCCTGGTCTCTAAACTGCTTCCCCCTGGTCAGCCGGAGCACCTGATGGAGTTGGATAGGAACTGGTTGGAATAATGTGTTCCTTCCATGTGCTACGTCCAACCAGGGAAACGCCAAACTCCAGGTGAAAAGAGGGCAGCTTTTGGACTCCTCATCCATAGACGGAGGCATGAGGTCAGTCCGCTGCCTTCCCAGGTTGGTGGAGGAGGCCCAGGATCACATTAGATGATTGGCACTGGGTCACTGGTTTGCGGAATCGTGGCTTTAAAGTTCATTTTTCTTGGGAGATGGGTTTGAAAGGTCAAGCCTGTGCTTTTGATAAACCTCTGGTCATTCATTTGTGGTGGCCTCTGGTCTCTATGTGATCCTGACCTCTATTCTAAGGCAGCATGTACTCGTATAGACATACAAGCACAAGATGCAATTGAGAAATCTCTGCGGATCACAAATACCCCTGTCGTATATGTTTGATCATAATACTGTTCTCACATCCGCCTGGGTGATGGTAAACTGCAGGTGCTTTGGCATGGGGGCCGTCAAATCAACATAATGGAATGTCAGAACAGGCTAATTACTTTAGGGAGGCCAGGGAGCCCGTCTAGAGTTCGAATAGACAGGCATCAGTCAAAAGGGAGACAGTGCAGGTGGGGGAAGGATCAACATGTGCATCATCAGAACAGGTCAGCTCCAAATATGGATATCGAAGATTACGAGGTTATGTGGAGTTGCTGGCGGGCTATGGAGATCTTGGTGACTTCTCCATGTATAGCTATCTAGGCTTTGTGGTTTTGCACGTCTGGTACACGAGAAACTGAGAAATATCTGTGCTAGAAGCTTCAATCTAACTTTCGTGTCCTCCAACTGAATGTATTGTATCATAACTTTCTCAGTAAGGCGAGTGACAAATCCCAAGAGACTATAGCAGCGCCTTTGTCATTCAAAATGACTCAAGGCCGCCATCTGATGGTTTGTAAGCGTAATAACACAGTCTGTCTAGAATGTGGCTCTGCATGTTTTGACAGCACACAAAAGAGGGAGATGGAGCGAAACAAGCACCCAAAATTCTTTGGGTTCAAAACGACTCGGGACCCAGGATGGATTACCGGCATATAGGTTGGTGCTGGCTGGACTGCTCTGCAGCGCCCCATGTTTTTTGAGTCCCCCTTAAAGGTATAGTAAGTAATTTCACTTACCGGTACTTCAAATATTGTTTGTTTTTTTCCTTCTTTTTTGGGCTTATGCTCCCTACTATATAGTGGAGTTCCTCCCTTATCCCCAGTGAGCCCCTGGGGTCAATAAACCCTAGTTTCAGTTTGGGGCTTTGGGAGAAAAGCCTTTCGTCCAATCAGGATGAGAGGGGCCTTCCTCCCCTCAGGATTGGGTCAGGCATGTCCTACTTCACACACTGTAGAGCGTGTGCATGTGCACATCATGCTACCGGGGGGACTGGAGGGTTTTCCTTATCACTTAGTATACCTTTAACCTAGCCTCGGAAACCCAGGTGTTTTATTTCAAGGAAAGAAACCACTGGTCTAGTCAAACAAACATGATGGCAACCGTTCCATTTCTTTTGACCGTCAAGTGAAGGTCAGCAATGATAATAAAGTACAAAACAATACAAAGAAACAGATTTGATTGTGACCATGACAAACTAGCCTCTTCATCATGCCATCTTTATCACACCTGCTTAACGGTGATTTCCTGTTCCAATGTTATGGCCACCGACCTTTAGGTTACCTCTTATGTAATCTGAATGAAGCCATTGTTCCTTTGCGTCTTAAAGTTAGATCTCTAGGTGGAGGATGTGATAACGGAGGGAATCGCAGGATCAAAGGGAGAAGATCAGACCGGTTCCTCCTAATCTCCCCCTGGGCCAATTCCCCCACTGCCCTGCCAGCTAAGCTCGGGCTTCAAGTTAAAAAAAAAAGCAAGGAAATAAAAAACTAATGAGGAGAATGATAGGAGTAGAAGAAAAAAGAGAGAGAGAAAGAGAGATTAAAGCACTTTGATTGAGGCGAGGCTTTGATCTAATCTCGTGTCTGGTTTGTTGTCCCCAGTGTTCCCCCAGAATGAAGTGATTATGTTGATCTTTGAGTACAAAGAGTCATTATCACTCACCGAATATGAGCATACAGTGTGGATAACATCTCTTTTTTTTGGTAGGCTAAACCAGGAGTAACTTATATGCCAGGTCGATTGTTTTTTTGTTTTGTTTTGTTATTTCATATTTTTTCATGCTTTTATTTTTTATTTTACATTTGGCTAAAAATAACTTATCTCGATAAATCAACACATTCACCACATCATTATGTATTTGTTAAAGGTAATAGAGGCAGCTTTGTAGACAAAAATCAATTTTTGCCTTTTTGCCTTTTCCCTCCTCTACGTTGCTTCTATTTTGCTGCAGTGGTTTCCCTGCAGACAGACACTTGCTTCATTCTGCAGACGGTCCCGAACTTTGTTGTCAACAAAACATTCATCAGGCTCAGGAAAGGCGGTCACAGCACAGCAGTCTCCAGCAGATTCACAATGTGCCAATAAGAATGGAGGTGAGCTGGAGTTAGATTCTGTTTTTAAACAAATCTGTTTACTACAAACACAGTGTTTGTACACACTAAAGATATTAGGACAAAAGAGAATTCCACCCCAGAAGTCTTTCTTCCCTGATTTAGTTCTAAAAAGTGGTCCAGTTGTTATTCAGGGGAGAAAAAAAACTCCTTATTGTGTGTTTCTGTTTCCCCTACCCCACCATAAGCTTAGAATGGAACTATGGGATGTTGTTCAAATGGTGAACCACAGTTGAACCAAAAGTGGAAAGTGTGAGCGTCAATGCACTAGTGACAACTTGGAATCACTATATATAGCAAAAATAGTCAATTTTGTAGTGGTAAATGGTGCATTTATATAGGGCCTTTATCCAAAGTGCTTTACATAGACAGTAAATCCCCTTCACCCGATGGATGTAGGTGAATGGATAAAGGTGAGAAAGCCTTCTGAGGTGGAATTCTCCTTCAACGCAACAACTTGAACAACACTTTAGTGTGAAAGGATGGTCTTTTCTCCTGGCTACTGTACACCGAGGCCTCCCTAGGGGATGTTTTCTTAAAGGTCGATTTATATTTGGTCGCACGACACGACACATGCTCGCACGCTGAACATTTACAAGGTGACGCGTTGGGGAGCTTGTAGATCGGCTGTTTAGGGCATTTAGCTGCGGGGGCCCGCGTGAGGACAAGGTGAACCTGACGACCCTCTCTCTTTCCAGCCCTCGGAGAAGAGAAGAGAAGAGAAAAGAAAAGAAGAGAAAGTTGGAGAGGTGTCCAAGCCAAGGTAGCGATGGAAGGCCATGACATCAACAAAGGAAACACTTATGGTTGGAGGCAGGATGATACAGCATTTGGGATTTGCGGCGGAGTGTGCTAGGCACAAGAATCTGCCGCTGGAACGCTTACTAGTCATCTTGTCGCCATGGCAACTGGCTTTTGTTTAGCGCTCAGCAGATTTGGATCCCAGCAGTGGTTTTTCGTGGGGATTTGTGGATTTGAGTGTGCTGGATGCAGAACGAGATACTAAGAAATTATTAAGTGTTTGACTTGTGCTTGGAGAAAAGTGTGCGTGTGTGCACGTGTGCACATTTCTGCACACCAGTCAAGCAGTAGATCACTCTTTTCCCTCTCTCTCTCTCTCTCTCTCTTCTCCCACTTTTCTCTCTGCAAACAGAGAGGTTTGGGTTTCCCAGAGAGGGCTTGATTTACTATACAGTGGAATTATGGGAAAGGAAGGGCTTCCCACACATGCTGGACCACTGGAGGAGGGCCTCTCCTCTCCGCCACCACCATGTAGAGTGGGCTACTACTTCTTAAAAGGCTTTTATGCACGTCATGCATGTTCATCGATCAATCCACCCCCTCGAATCTTGAGCTGACTCGATTCCAAAGGAGGATGTTTCAACATGAAGAGGACGGAAGTGCGTCCGTGCGTGCTCGCCTCGGCGCCCCCGTCGGCGGTCTCCAATGTGAGGTCGCGGTGACCTGGCGGCCCACGATAACTGATGCGCTTGTGTGGGGCCCCAGTGTTTTTGGCGCTGGAGCCCTTAACCGACCGACGCAGGGAACACGATACTTAAATCATTCATAATTAGCTCCTTCCTTTTTTGCTTAATAACACGCGAAGAAGACAAATGGCTTCCAAGATTGCGTTCCAAATGGAAACAGTCGGTTTGGAATTAGATGCTAGAGAAATGCGTGCTCCTGCATTGTAGTGGTCCAGTCTCTTGTCTCCTTGGCCTCCGTGATCACAGATTTTTTTTTTTTTTTTTTGCAAAATCAAAGGCGTCCGCGGAAATCAAAGCAGTACACGGAATAGTAGAAAAGTTTGTTTCCAATTCTGTTGCGACATCACTGGGTGTGCAGCGACCCCAAAAAATCTTCATGGAGCGTCCGTAAACATGACAAAGTTACTTATAGTTATACTTACTACTAGTAGGAAATATTACGCTAGGTACTATAATAGTAGGTTATAGTAGGTACTATAATAAGGATTTATACTTGTATGTGGCTAGCTGTCTAACAAGTTCACAGTGCATCACACAGCAGGGTGAAAACACCCCTTAACGTCTTCTGGCAGAAAAGCCCGTCCTTATAAGATTCCTCCTGAACGGAATCTGTGTAAAAGGTTCCTACTGAAATAGATGACAATTTGACAATGCTATCAAAAGCAGAAATAAATATATAAATATTACATAGGCCTATCTAAACTGTAGTTGATGTGTGTGGGGAATGGGACTGAGAGAGAAAGCACTGTCGCAGTGCCCTCAGTGTTTTTACTATGCTATTTCATATGCAATGAAATTGCTGAAAATAAATCAGTGATTCTCAGGTTCTCAAAGTTTTCTGTTACTCAGACAAAGGTTTCTCAGCCCAAGCTTTATTCTGCTGTGATATTCTTTGGTGATGCTCATGAAAATAAACCATCGTCTTCCACAATACATAATAAAATACGTGATGACATGACATTTGCTCGTCGCTAGTATGATACATCTACTGTATATTTTCACGTTGGGCATTTTCCACCTGTTAGCCATTTAGTGCAATTATGCCACGAGACAAAATGGACTTGTTGTTCTTGACGGAACATCTTTCAGTCTACCCAAAGTTAGGCTTTACTTCACCCAGTGTTGTAGTGGGACTTTTAGAAGTGGGGCGATGCCTCTTAATTTCACCCATTTTAATTCTTTTCTGAGAGTGTACAAATGTGAACCAAATGGACCCTAGCGGGTCCACTTGGTTCCATTTGTACACTCTCAGAAAAAAGGAAACTCATTAACATGGTGAAACACATCTTGATGATGTCATCAAGATGTATTTCCCCATGCTAATGATTTTTTTCAGACCTCCATTTATAGGAAACACAGAATGGGGTAACTTTTCTACCATGTCCACGTAACATCTCTAAGTTGTATTAATGACATAGTAAAATATTGAAAATGAGTGTTAAGGCACGTGCATGCACACACACACAGACACACGGTATTAAAACAAGTATAGCATCTTGATAAAGACTGTTTAGAATACCTAATTGTATCCATAAAAGTAAATGACAAGACAAAAAACATACGGTAGGCCTACTTTTGCCCCAAAAATATTTTAGATGTGAGAAGTGGGGGGACGCCGATCCCAACGCCCCTCCTCCCCTACACCCCTGACTTCACCCAGTTTTGTGGTTTTACTACTGCTTTGCTACACCACAGATCCATATATTGTTATGTAACTCCACTACATTCATTTTAATACTTTAGTTACTATTGTTACGTTTAGAATTAAAAATACTTTAACCGTGTCAGCGCTACATACAATTTGGCCTTTTGAAAGTAGCCCATTTACAAAGTCACCATGCTTTGTGATGCTAGGCATTGTGAGCGTATAGCTTTCTTTTCTTTTCTTTTCCTTTTTTTTCACATTTGAAAACTTGAAAATGAGACATTCTGCCTGTCCTGAGCCTCAGCCCGACAGATGTTTTGTTTTCATGATTTGTTCTCAACAAAGTTCTGGACCTACTGCAGGACGAAGCAAGTGTCTCTCTCCAGTGAACCAGTTGCAGCATCAGAAAAAAATATAGCTATACAGTACATATATATTTAGATTTTTGGATAAAAAGTTGCCCATATTACCTTCAAGTACATTTTCATGCCAATATTTATGTTTGTTCAATTACATTTTGAATACCATATTTTTGTGTAAATGTGCAAATCATTCAATACCGTATATATTATTCTATAATATACACAGTATATATGGGGCTCAGCGGGTCGTTACAGCTGTTGGGAGTCCTTGACATGAAAGTTATGGAGAACCATTGATGTAGAAACAAGGATTTATGAGAAAAATGTTTAGATGTTATGCATATGACATTAGACCCCTGGGTGTGATTTCTCTATGGTTGTCAGCCCAGCTTCTCCATGGCGGTCTGCAGCGTCTTCAGGTCCTCCCTCATCTGGCTCAGCATGCTGTGGATCTGACCGGGTTGATCCAGGACCTCCACGCTGCACGTGAACGGGTCGTAGCGCACCGAGAACGGACGCTTGATGGTGGCGGCGTACCTCCTGATAGGGGAGCGAGAGAGAGAAGGGGTTGTGATGGATATGCAGCTCAGAGGACAGAGGTAAGACCTAGTCATAGTGTGAAAACACAGTATCCGGCTCGCAGAAATGCACGCTGCCGCCGATCGTGTTGCTTTCGAATGAGACATCCATAGTATAAATATCCTACCCATATCTTGACATTGCCTCGAGAACTTTTTTGTTCTCGTCTTGTTTTTACCTCGCCCTCAAATTGGTTATTGCTAGCAGTCCACAACTACAGAGAGAATTTAGGCATGGATGGAGCACAAAAAGTAATGTCTTGATCTTGCCTCGCAGTGGTCTTGGTCTCTGTCTTGGCCTCAACCTCTAGGTCTTGGCCTCGTTCTCAACCCCTCTAGGTCTTGGTCTTGGTCTTGTCTTGTTCTGGATTTATGTAGTCTTGACTATACATTGTGCTATTTCTACTTTGGTCACTAGATGGCGGCAAATATCTGTCATTCTAATGGGAATGTCCCCGGAAGCATCATTCTCACAGGTGGTTTGATCTCTATGCCAATTGATTTTCTATTAGCATGTGGTTTTGTTTTGGTCTGAAGGGCTGAAATAGCTGAATAGTACTCATTTACTATTTTAACTCAAACCAGTTTCTGGGGGGGCCCTGAAAAACATTTTCAGAGGGTGGCTCGCAGCCAAAAACATAATTCTGGAGTTCTTTGAGATAAAATAGGCTAGGAACAACTAACTGTTTTTCAGAAAACTTTAGAAATTTGGAAGAGATTTAGATCTACTTTCGGAAGTGGGGAATGCTCCACAACACAAATGTCCGCATTGCACAGACATGCACTATAAAGCATGCAGACATGTGTAATCTATTTAGAAACAGTGTTTCCGAAGCTTACATTTCACCGTTTTTGTAAAAACAAAATATGTTAATAACATTTAGAAGATTTAGAACACTTTTCTGGGGGTCTTTATGTGTGCAATGTGTGGTTTTGCATACTGTATTTTAGGTTTTATCACTGAGTCCAGTGTCTCAGGAACACTGGGCTCACTGCTAAACTCTAAAATATCTAAAACCACATGTTCCACACATAAAGACCCCTGGGAAAGTGTTCTAAATGTTAACATATGCGCAAAAACGGTGTATTGTCCCTTTAATTGTTAGCAGAAAAGTGAATGACAAGTGAGAAAACATTTTTCCCCCAAAAAATAAATGGGTTGCATTTGGCCGTTTTGTCGACATATCAGTGGTCCGATACACCCAACCCCAACCATTGGACCGTAACCCTACCTGAACCCTAACCTCACAGCAGCCTAAACCTAACCATCGGTCCTATGATGATCTGTTGGACAATATACTGCCTCCCAAATGAATGCAGTGGGTGACCAGCTTCGACTACAGTGCTGGTTGAAACAGAAATATGGAATTTTTCTTGTACAGGGGTTGACACTAAGGCCCATCGGGCAAGTGCAAGTCAGGTTCTACTTGCCCTCAGCTCATTGTCACTTGCCCCCAAAAAATATATTGTAAATTTTGCAGATGTAAATTTTGCAGATGTAACTCTTGAGAACGTAAAAATGAAACCAAATGGACCCTTGCGGGTCCATTTGGTTTCATTTTTACACTCTCAAGAGTTAAAATTCATCATCTTAATTAGCCCAGGTCCACACAACTAGAGAATGTAGAAGATTAGGTCATTTTGATATGTATGTTAATTTGCCTGTTTTGTTTCCCAAATCCAGCCTGGAATTGTGGATAGCTAGAAAGCATTGCAATGACTGCCTTCAAGACAAGTTTATCTTGTGTTGTGTTATAGTGCACTATGTTGCACACTTGCCCGATCGGGCAACAGGGTAGCAGTCTTCACTTGCCCGACCATTTTTTTTTACTTGCCCCGGGCAAGCGGGCAAGTGTTAGTGTCAAGCCCTGTTGTATGTATACCTCATCTTAACCTTGGCATCATCAAAGCTCTCTGACACAAAGTACACAGGTTGGTAGGCCTGGTCCTGGTAGGGCTGGAGCGCAGTCTCCTCTGGGTTGAAAGGCTTGTACTCTGGCTGGTTGGACATGGCATACTGGAATACAAATACAGGATAGCCACTGTTAAAGGGGGATTCCACCCATTTTCATTTTTTCCTGAGGGTGTACAAATTATTTTGATTAATAATTAATAATGATCAGATTAGAACCTAATCCCCCATCACGCACACATACACAGACACACACTGTCGGCAACCAGCACAATTAACAGTCTTCGCGCCAAACGCAAGGATTCCGTATATGTGTATACAACGCGGCTTTGACGTTTGAAACCCTTATTTTGTAGCCATTCTGCCCTCTAACCCACAGTGCAAGGACTCGTGACCCGGATGGTCACCAGTCCTTGATGTCCTGCTGTCTCTCATTGGAAATGGCTGGTCTGCCAAAAAACAGACATTGAGGGGTAGCACAACGGACAACCAGTAAATAATAGTAATAGTACTCCACCACCTCCACCAGTCCTCCCTTTTTCCTTAGTCAGAGACAGCTCAGCAAGGCTCTTCCTGATTGGCTAAGAAATAGTCCTGCTGGGACTATTTGTTAGCCAATGACAAAGCTTCTAGGGATTTCTCTGGGGCCTCGTGCAGCCCCTAGAGACGTCAAAAAGATTCGATTTTTTTTTTTTGGAGATTATCTAATTAAAGGAAGACTTCATGAAAAACATCAGTCCCCTAAAATAAGTGTCAACTGTCAAATCAATCCCAAATACAATGTTTTTAAATGTCAGTAGTAGCATAGAAATTAAATTCCAATTCATCTCCTCTATTTTTAATTTTTAAAGTGCATTTTTCTAAAATATTTTTGGCAATGAAAAATCACATTTTCAATGTGTAGTCCAAAAAGTTTACAACATTGGTTTAGAACATTGTGGCTGGATAAGATTTTAAAGCTCACTGGGTCCAATATTTACAGTAGTTCAGTGACCCGAGCGGCTAAAGCTGTGTTCACGTTTACTCTTCCCCATTAGAAATACTAGGCTCCAAACTGCCCTCCAGTCAACCAAAAGGCCGGTCATTGGCCAGAGATAAACGTAACTTGTTAGTGCCATATATATACAGTATATACTGTATATTACGCTTCAAGGGAGTTGTGCTTTAGCATAACATGAATCCACTCACCACTAGCTCTCCATAGGAGGACAGGAGGCCAGCACCATAAGCTTTGACCGTTCCATTCTGCTTGCAGAGTCCAAACTCCACGGTAAACCAATACAGCTGTGAGGGAGAGGTCAACAACAGAGGGACATGTTTATCTACATGTTTATCCTGTTATTATGAGAGTGAGAAAGGACACATCATTGTGCTATTTTTACTTTGGTCACTAGATGGAGGCAAATATCTGTCATTCTAATGGTAATGTGCCCAGAAGCATCATTCTCACAGGTGGTTTGATCTCTATGCCGATTGATTTTCTATTAGCATGTGGTTTTGTTTTGATCACAAGTGCTGAAATAGTCGAATAGTACTCATTTGAGAGTGCACATGGTCATCTTACCGTAGAAAGTTTCTCAATGTCTTCGTCTGATGCTCCCAGCGATGCAAGTCCAATCTCCTGGAATGTTAAATAGTCATAGAAAGTGTGGCCGGCCATGTTAAATGTAACAAGGATTAAATCCCAGTTGGGCTTGAATTGTAGTTAGTTTGTAGCAGTAGTAGTAGTGGTTCAAATCATTTTAAATATAAGCACTTTAATTTGAAATATCTTGGGTTGTTTTGGATGCCATCATGTTTTGTGGGCAGTCAGGGCATTTAGGGGGGCATTGATCCGCCCCTCAATCTAATAGCAGGGCTGAAGAAAAAAAAAAACCCCATATCAACAGCGTGTGTTTACCTGAGAAAACTGGGCAAATTCTTTGTCTGCAAGCATGGGAATATGACCAAGTAGTTCATGGCAGCAGTCCCTGTCGTAGGAGGATGAAGCAGAAGGTGAATTAGTTTCTCAATGTCACATAATGCAGGAGGCAGCAGGACATTGTTTTATTGGAAAACAAGCACTTCCAAATTCACAGAATTGCCCAGAATACTTTGACAGAAAGTAGTTCATAACATGTCTATTGCAGATAGAAAGATGATTAATCAATGTTAAAACTCAACAACATTGCAGCTGAATGGAGAGGTTGAAAAACCTCCCCATTCAGCTGCAATGTTGTGTTTTAACATTGATTAATACAAGTAAATTTCTTCTACTCTAGATTCGGCACAATTATCAAAGAATCAGTAGACGTTCTCATGCAACTTCCGGGTATGATGATGTCATGCACATTAGCGTTTTAAAGGTAGGGGAAGTGATTTCACTTTTGTCAGATATCACCCAAACAAAAAAAAAATATCTGTATTATAAGGTGTGCAGACCATATATGGAGTTTCCCCCTCCCCTAGCAGAGGAGCTAATAAAAGTTCCCCAGGTGGAGGGTGAATTCTCCTCCAATCAGGATCAAGCAGCAGGTTCACATAGTGTAGCTACTCTTGGGCGCCCCTAGTGCACCAGGCTGGTACTACACAATGAATTTCAAATCACTTACCCTACCTTTAAAAGTAAAAGGCCTAAAAGTCAGACATCTCCATTTCAGCCCATAGAACTTAGTGGACTCACGGTTCAGGGGAGTGCATAGGTGCCGAGGCATGGCGCATGTACTGTGTGCACTGGAACACCCTGAAGGCCAGACTGGACAGGAAGTCCTTGGCGGACAGGAGCCCTGCCACTGGACGGAGCTGGAAGCCTGTTTTCTCTGAGGACACAGAGAGGGAGAGATCAAGGCGATCAGAGTGATGCCTAATTCATGTTCTGTTCGGTTGCAAGAAAAACAAAACAGCAGACCTGTCACATCCGCGACGGGATGTGAGCTGTTATAGTTTGGCTAATTTGGGCGTACGGCACTGGCACAGTGAGTGACAAAGTATCAGTCGGAGATAGGTTGGGAACTTCCTGTGCTGTGATTCAATAGGCTACCATTACTCTGGGAGTAACGCGTAGGATTCACTCATGATTTTTGAACAAAAACTAAATAAGCATACTGTATATATTGGTGTTCATATCAACTATCACTTATGTAAATTGTTATTTTAAACATCAGTATCGGGTCAAGAATTTCCATATCAGTGCATCCCTAGTTGTTTTGGTTCCTGGGAGACCCCATGAGATTGAGACGCACCGCAGAGCTCTCTCTCTCTCTCTCTCTCTCTCTCTCTCTCTCTCTCTCTCTCTCTCTCTCTCTCTCTCTCACACACACACACCTAGCATGCTGTACCTTTCAGAAAGGCAGAGACGTGGCGTAGCTGTGGGACGTTGTCCTCTCCGTAGCCACACTCCCTCTCCAGCTGCTGCAGGCCGTCCAGGAACTGCCTGCAGGCCAGGTTGGGGTAGATGGACCTCAGGGTGCGGTACACCACCCTCCTTCAAACACACACAGACAGGTGTGAGGGTTAGGTCACCATCCATAATGCCTTTGCATTTCACAAGCCACATTCAAACCCTGATTTGGCTCAAACAAGGGGGTCCTAATTTGTTTCACATTTGTACACTCTCAGGAAAATCTTGGAAATGTCCCTCTTTTGTCCCTCTTTTCAGGCTGCAACTGAGCTCCCGAGAGCTGGTGAGTATTATTTGGGCCGAGCCTTCATGTATTCGGGTGAATACATGAAGGCTTCCAATGGAACCACCAATTGAACCTGCAAGGGTCCATTTGGTACACTGTCAAAGCCTATTATGTTCATGCAAGGCTGTAGCTATTCTGAGTTTCTGGTAATATTATTATTATTTTGTACACTCATTTTATATCTTTGGCATAAACATGAAGCCAACATGGTGGTGACCACAGACCCCTGGAAAGTGGTGAACATACAAGCTTCTGAAGCTAATCTTCTTGTGTAGGAACGGGATCTCACCATGTGGCCGTTTCTTCTGCTGTGTAGTCCACTGTGGGTAGTGGGTCACCCCTGCAGGAATTGGGGAAACAGAACCGATTCTGCATGAACAAAAAAGCTTGCTTGGGTGTTGCATGCCACCTAGCAGCAGCAGCACCACCACCACCGGCAGCAGATCCATCTTTATGCCCTATGGCACATACTGTAGGTCAAACTCAAGGCCCACGGGCCAAATCAGGCCTGCGAATGAATTATCTTTGCCCCGTTTACTAGGAAAGCAGTGCTTGGTGAGTATCATAGAATAGGAAGCTGAGCTTTATTAATGCAATCAGTTTTGAATGCATGTCGTTTCATCTTTGCATTTCATTCATGACTTTTACTTTAGAAAGAAAATTTCTTTTGCTGTTTTCCTGGGACGTCCTTGTAAACCGGTGACCTGCGTGTTGAAACACAGCCCGAGTTTCTAGCTTTCGACTTGTATCTATTTTGGCCCGCCGTGTATATGAGTTTGACATCCTTGCCCTATGGGTTTTGTTTTTGACTTACTGTTTGTAGTTGAAGGCCAGTTCGGCTATGAAAGCTCTTCTTTTCCTGTATTCCAGGTCACTGAATCCCTGCAAAACAGCATCACGCTGATTTATTCTTATTCTTATTTATTCTTACAGTATACTTTGTAGTGTGATAATGTGACGTGAAAGTATAAATTGGCCACAGTTTGAATGTTCAAATCAACGGGCCATAGGCTATATTTATGTTTGATTATCCACACACTATAGCAGTTAAAACCAAGGAAATACTAACTGGGTGCTCCTGGTCCATATCTGGATCAAATTTTGTTATGAGCAGGTTGCATTTGTCCAGATCTTTTATCCTCCTGGGAAACCAGGGAACTGTGAAAGAAAATATGTTAATAGACGTATAATAGAAGTATATAAAAGAAGACATTGTTGTATTTGTGACTAGTACCCCGGTTTTGACCTGTTTTTCATGAGGTTTTGTGTGAGTGAATTTCAAATTAATCTCCTAGTACACCTTATTAGACACCATTAGAAACACATTGGTGAAAAAAAATCACAATTTAGTTGCCAGGTTGGTCAAATATTTGATAAAATTCCCCAACTAATAATGTTTAGACTTCTTTAATGCAGTAATGCAGACAGCAATTCAACTCTTGAAAGCATAAAATATATATATTATATACATATATACATTTTACACTCACTACAAGTAGTAGTTATTTAGTGGTGAGTGACCTGACTACCTGGAACCCCCGCAAGGAGCACTGGCGGTGCCCCGGAACACTGGTTGAAAACCACGGGCATGTATCAAACATGTAATAAATAGCCTCTATCTAAACAAGGGACAGATCTGCTATAGGCTGTATATTAACCTCTCTCCTCTGGGATGACGCGGACATCTTCAGCCACTCGTTTGATTGAGTTGATGAAGACGTTGAGGTCAGTGCTGTGGACCTCACACCTCATGAAGAACTCCAGCTCAGCTGGTGATGATGTTGATGTGTGTTCGATGTTCTTGGTCCTCTTTCCAGACCGACTTTCAATGTGTAGAAGTTTGGCTTCAAATGTCTAAAAAAAAACCCATCAACAATCATGTTGTAGAATCACAAAACAATGAACCAATATATCGTTTCAACCAAACTCCTTAAAGGGGAATTCCAAATAGGTTCATAATAAAAAAAAAAGTCCCTGAATTCTGTGTTTCCTAGAAATGGAGGTCTGAAAAAAAATCATTAACACCCAATTGAAACACAACTTGATGACATCATGAAGTTGTGTTTTACCATGTTAATGATTTTTTTGTAGGAAGGGTATAATCCCCTTTACAGGGGAATTCTATGTCATCAATATAGTATTTTTATAACTTAGAGTTGAGGTGTGGTAAAAACAACAAAGTCTCCCCATTCTGTGTCCTAAGACTGGAGGTCAGGGCTACAGATTTTTCTTTTTTCAGACCTCCAGTTCTAAGGAACACAGAATAAAGTGACACAACAAAGCAGTTGGAAAATGAGTGGTATACTTCCTCTTTAAATTAGACATCTTTTTTTTACCTCAAATATTTTCCCAGCCTTGAAGAAAGACGCGTTCTTCTCGTTGCCGAGGGCAAAGATGATGCTCAGGACCACCCTGCCGCGGTCTCTCTTCTTCTTCTTCTCCTCTTCGAAAACCGAGTTGTCTCCTCCTCCTCCCGCCGGTCCTGAGGATGGAGCCTGAGTGGCGGGAGGAAGAGAACAGAGGCTGGCGCTGCGCTCCTTCCGCGCATCTCCAATCAGGCTCTGCCTCCTGCCGCTGAACGGCCCGTTATTGTTCTGCATCGCGCTGCTCTGCTCTGTCTTCATTATGGTTTGTATGGTTCGTCCGATCCCTGTACGGGTTTGGAGATTGTAACGATGTTGTGACCAGAGTGATGTCCCTCCTCCTTTAAGTGGTACTGATGTGCTGACAGACCTCTGAATGTGCAAAAAGCACAGAACAGGTTTATATATATATAGGCTGCGCCACTAGGGCTGCACTCTCTGCAGGTCGTACAGTACAGTACGTCCCTGATCTGATGTCACCCGAATCTCTCTCTATGGAAATCAGTTGTTATCATGCAAATCTGTCCCACTGTGAATCCACGTGGTCTGGATCTGTTGGGTGCTTAATTTGCGTCACTCCATCATCAGAGGGTGCCAGGCTTTTTTTTCATTAATTCTCCAAGATTATGGTCTACTTTTTACCGCAATTCATTCAAATCACAAGGTATTAAGTACCTTTCGCATTATTATAAGCATTTCGCATTATTATATTATATCTAGGCTAGTCCTTTTGGTCTGATGAACTGTTCTCAAACAAAGTAAGATTGTTTTTTATACAGTTGTCATGCACAGATTTCTTCACCTTGTGTTATTTGGGATTTTAAAGGGGTTTTATTTACTATTTAGAACAAAATGCACATGATAATCTTTAGTTACCTTTTATGCCTAGCCTACATTAGACCAGATAATGATAATTCCAAGTCCATAGAAAGAAACAGCAACATTAATTAATTAACATTAATGTGACTAAAACATTTTTAGGTGTTGTGTTGTAGTGTTGTACAGTGTTGTAGTTGGGACTTTTAGAAGTGGGCGAGATGCCCCGTAAGACATGCACATGCACATATACATGTGCATTTGCGTGCACGTGTGCAATGCACACATACACACTATTAAAACATACAGCCTATACAGAAACAGGGTAGACAATGATTAATTCTATCCATAAAAGTACATGGCAAGTCAAAAAACTATTTGCCCAAAAATATATTTTAGTTGTGAGAGACGTGGGGGGACTGTGTCCCCCCCCCCCCCCCCCCCCCTGTCCACTCCATACCTGTCCACTCCACCTGCATGCAGACAATAGTGATATTATTTTTAAAAACAAATTGGCCTTGTTATTCTGATGGATAATTCAAGAAAGTTTGACCTTTTGGCTCAGTTTTACTAATCCAATCGAGGTGAAGGTCAAAACATTAAACAAAACATTAAAAATACAACAGTAAATGTGTTTATTTGTCACATCAATTACAAAACAGTTCATGCATACAACACATTCCATGTAGCTCTAAGGGCTATATTGCAATTCTTACTAAATGGAAATAAACTCACTCGATACGTCAATTTCGTCAAAGCCCTCAATATAGGAAAGTCGTCCAACTGATCAAAATCCTCAGTATTAAAGGTACACTTCACAAACAAAAAATATATATGTTAATGACATTTAGAAGATTTATACGCTTTCTTGTGGGTCTTTGTGTGTAATATAAGATTTTAGGTATTTCATATTTTAGCAGCCAGCCCAGTGCCTCTGATTTCAACGGCACTCACTCCTGGACTACAATTCCCATGCTCCCAATGCTTACCTTCCTTGTGGATAGGGCTAGAGACTGTCTTACTACTTACACGTAGTCCAATGACGGGAGAAAGACGATAGGAAGGGAAGACCCCCTATATGGTGGAGTCCATGGACCAATAATGACCCATTTGGTTCCTAGTCATCAAGGGGACCCCCTGGAACCCTCTCAAGGTCCCCTAAGGGTCGCCGAACCACATTTTGAGAACCACTGCATTAGCATTTGGTTGCATGAGCTCTTGGCCTCAACTTATTAAAATTGCTTTACTAAAAATTGATTAGTAAAGGGATTATTAGTTGATTATTTGTTTCTACAGATTAACTAAGATCATCCACATATGATGAAAAAATATAGAATATAGAAGAATATAATAGTGTAATATTTACAATAAGATTACATTTTTTTTTGCTATTATAGGAAAAAAACGGTTATTATGTTTGGAATAATACTTTTACTGTAGTGTGTATTGTACAAACAAAATACTAAAACATAGGTTACATTTGGTATTATTACAGCCTCACTGTATTTTTCATCATTGTCTTGCTTAATTGTTCAGGAAAGGGCCAGAGCCACTAGTGACCAAACGACCAGGTCACGACCACAAAGCTCCTACGGGCAACAGAGACGTGCTTGTAGTTATGTTTAGGCTTAGGTTCTTCCCTGACCTATAAACTAGTCACGACCATAAGCGAGTAGTCACGACCAGGTTGCAACTATAGTTGCTCACTAGTCGCACCTATAGCCGCTACCAGTAAGAAAGCGGTTGTGACCATGAGGTCGTTGATCGCTAGTGGATCCTGTTTCACTAATTGTTTAAAGTAGTCACATGAAGGCTCGGCCCAACTAATACTCTGCCCAGAGTATAGACAGAGTTACGTTGTCATCATCAAGTTGTGTTTCACCATGTTGATGATTTTTCTTTTAGGACCTTTTTTACTGAGTGTACAAATGGAATCAAATGGACCCACTAGGATCCATTTGGTTCATATTTGTACGCTCTCAGGAACATTTTTAGAAATGTTCCTCTTTTGTCCCTCTTTCAGGCTGCAACAGCCCTCCCAAGAGCTCAGTCTTCTGACCCCTCAATGTTGCATCATCTTGGCTGGTCCGAGTATTATTTGGGCTGAGCCTTCACGTATTGTAATGTAGGCTACTGGATATAAAGAAAGTAAGCAACATGCCCGCTAACATCTTAAAGAGATATCATTATAACAATTACAGTTTTTATCAAAGACATGATCGATTCTGTCTGAGCACGTTGTTAGCACCCCACTCTGGTTTACTCCATTTTCCGCAGCGCGTTGCACAAAATCCCCATCTCACCTGCAACACAGAAGTGCAATAATAAAACACACTGACCCACATACTGTAAGTATGGAAATCTAACGTTGGGAATGATTTTCTTCATCTTAATAATACCTATTGGTATTCTATCTCATATCGTTTTTATCGCTGATTAGTCACCTTTACAACAAGGCATAGACACCAGCCATTCCTGGAATGTGTAACAATGCTAAATGTGTGGGTTGCACTCCCCAAAAATTTCGCCAAAATGGCAAATTCAACATTGCAATTGAGGAAGATTCTGAAGGGATCCTAAAGAGCATAAACTAAGTCAAAAAAGTGACAGGACCCATGTTTATGTGCCTGGCACACACCTGTGACTGAGAGGCACACATCTGTGACCTGCCAGCACTTGAAGTTCATAACAACAGTGAATGCCAAGAGAACAATATCTCATTGCGGCATCAAAGTAGAGGAGGAAGAGGCAAAAATATAGCTATATCTATTTTGATTTTTGGCTAAAAAGTTGCCTTTATTACCTTTACATGTTCTGGTGAATTGAGCATGGATGCCCCGATGTAAACAAGTCTTAGTGCTTTTTCTGTCTTTGTCCTCGTTTAGCAATTCTTATACCATTAACCTGTACTTGTTGAAATGTACAGTATATCGCCCTTCTACAATCAATCAATCAATCAATCAATCAATCAATCAATCAATCAATCAATCAATCAATGTACTGTATTGTATAGGATGACTGTGATGCACATACTGCTGATGCTGTCAGCCAGGTTGGTCAGCTGCTGGGTGTTGTCCAGGACTTCGATGCTCTGGGTGTAGGGGTTGTAACGGACAGAGAACGGTCTGGGGATGGTGGCTGCAAATCTCCTGCCAAGTGGAAGTGGGATCATGTTTTATTTTGTATAATCTTGCCTATTATAGAGTGTGCTGACTATATAAGGAGTTCCTCCCTGGAGTCGTCTATTAACCAATGGGGAGAAACGTTTTTCTTTTACTTTCTGATGCAAATCAAAAGCTGTCTGCCTCAGTGAGACGACATGCGCGTGCGACGTGTGTGTGCGTGGCGATTTTACTTGAAAAAATGAAACCAAATGGACCCGTAACTCGTAAGGGTCCATTTGGTTTCATTTTACCCTCTCAAGAGTTACAGATCTAGGCCCTGCTGGGAGAGCTTAAAATCGCCTATGGCTATACCTGACTTTCTCCTTGGCGTCCTCAAAGCTCTCGGCCACGAAGTAAACCGGCTGGAACTCTGTGATTGGATATTTCTGGAGGCTGGTCTTCTCAGGGTCAAAGGGTTGGATCGTGGGCTTGTCAGTCAGGCAGTACTGGGAAAACACAGAAATCAGTAACTAAACAAAAGCCATCTTTCTGGCTTTAGCCATAGAGGTTCAACGCCATGCTGCGCCAAACTGGCTAATCTAATTCCCCCACCTACCCCCCTTCCCCTCTACATTTTTATTTTACCTACACTATGATTTGCTGCTGTTCACCTTTGTAGGAAAATGTTGTCCCTCTTTTATCCCTCTTTGAGGTTGCAACAGCCCTCTCAAGAGCTCGGTTTTTCTGACCCCTCAATGTCGCAGCATTTGGCTCGCCCGAGTATTATTTGAGCCGAGCCTTCATGTATTAATTTATTTATACATTTTTTGCTTGCTGGCACAATATTTAGCATAAGCTGCGGTACACATTCTCAAATGTGAATGAAATAACGACGCTAACAATTATATTAGACTTCTGTTTGTTCACGGCGCAAAACCACGATGGCAACACAACAGAATTTAAATTGTGAATTAATCAGAGTTTAAAATCTCAGTTTAATGGGTTAAGGATGAAATCCGAGATCTGTTAAGCAATGCTTCAAATTAAGGGATGCAACACAAAACAAATTTAAAAGACTCCTTGATCAACATATCCGTGACTGACACTAAACTAAGAACGTTGTAAACTAAGCTTTATTTAATCTCTCTTGGTGCAAAAGACCCTGAGAGTGTACAAATGAGGTTCCATTTGGTTCCTTTTGTGCACTCAGAGATGAGGGGGGAGTTCCTCACAAATATAATGTTTGAGAACTACTAGTTGGACTCCTCTTGTGCCATAGTGTTCCAGTAAATCAGTGTCATAACATATTCCGAAGAAAACCTGTAGACTTGACATTCAATAATTGGTCTCTTATGACAGTGGTTTTCAACCAGTGGTCCGGGGACCACCAGTGGTCCTTACGAGGGTTCCAGGTGGTCCCCAAATAAATGATAGAAAGTTGGTTTAATCTAGATGTAACTCTTTGAGAGCGTCAAGATGAAACAAAATGGACCTGCAAACATTTTAAACTCTCAAGATATTCTAAATATATCTAAATTGTGAATTAAGTATGGTCATTTTGATCTGTATGTTTGCCTGTTCTGTTTCCCAAATCCAACCTGGTATTTTGGACCAAAACATTAGTTTTTGGGGTCTGTGGGGCTAAAATGGTGGGTCATCAGATGGTGGTCCGTGGCTCAAATGCTGAATAAATAGTGGGCCCTGGTGTCAAAAAGGTTGAAAGCCACTGTCTTATGATGTGAATTTCTTCTCAATGAAGTCCTGTTCTCATCTCGGCATCAGAGCCGACGCTGAACAGGAAGTGCAGTTGTGAGTTGTCCATTGGATTTGGCATCATGATGTGACACGGTCCGGCAGAGCGCACATCCTCCGCTGACAGAGCAGTCTGATGTAACTTTGGGTATTAGATATCATATGATTGCATGTCGGTTCTAATCTAATCCCCCCCTGCTGTACCCACTAACCTACTGTCCACCGGTCACTGCGGGGAGTCTCTTCCCCCAGTGACACACTTCACCTCCAGGATGAACCACTAACCCACTAGCCTGTCTGTCAGACCGCGCATGAACAGCTTCCTAACCCCGATTCTACTCGCTGTCATACAGTACGTCGGCGGCGTTGCCAAAAATAAGCCGACGATGCACAAGCTCACTGATGGCGTTGTGGATTGGCTATATTCGGATTTGAAAAAACGTTGCATAGTGGTCGGGTTTTCTCACATTTTGGAATATGGTTCCTGCTAAACTCTCAGTACTTTTACAAATTAAACATGACTCCTCCTTCTTACAGTGGGACACGCATATCGAGTATTTCCCTAGGGAGACACTCGAGAGGCATCCTAACCAGATGGTTCCGATCCACCTAAGCTGGCTCCTTTCTAGTGGAAGAAGAAGCAGCGGCTCTAGCAGCGGTCTCTCCCCACGTGACTGAACCTCTCAACCTAGTTGAAAGGTAGAAGCCAGCCTACTCACCTGCAGTTCTCCAAATGACGACAGCAGTCCAGCGCCGTAGGCTTTCAGCTCGGAGCCCTGCTTACACAGGCCAAACTCCACTGTGAACCAGTAGACCTGGGGAGAGATGTGAGGATCATGTCGATTACACAGATGAACCACTTTAGATCAGGTAACAACTGGTGTAGACTGCAAACTCTACACATGATGTTACTTACAGTCGCGAGTTTCTCAATGAACTCATCAGGTGCACCGAGGGAAGCTAGACCGATTTCCTATATGGAACAGCATGGAAAAGAATATCACACAATAGACATACATTTGTAGGACCAAAAGTGCTCAAGGTGCAGAATATCCCATCTTAAAGTTTTCAAATGTTTCTTTTACAAGCTCACAAACGGTCACATCATGGTGCATTGTGATGATAGATCAGCTATTTTCACAGGGTTGAAAGGTATATAGGGTCAAAACATAATATGTTTTTAAATAATGGCATTATATATATATGTATATAATATTATATAAAAATAATATAGAATGGTGATATGATACCGTTTTGTTGATGTTGTGTTGTACCACAGAATAGACATTGGCTAGGAGCTTCAATTACCTGTGAGAATTGGGCAAAGCTGGGGTCAGCAAACAGAGGAACATGTCCCAGGAGTTCATGGCAAATATCCCTGGAAAGTGATAACACAGTTTCCTCATGATTGCTTGCATTATTACTTAAACAATCATATTTTCACAGGATTAATTAGCATTATTATCATTGCTCAGGGTTATTAGCATTACCAACAATACTTGGGTTAATTCTTTTGTTTTAAACTCCACAGACGAACTGACACGGGACTCTAAACTCACGGTTCAGGCGTGTACATGGGCTTGGACCCGTGGCGGATGTACTGTGTGGAATGGAAGACACGGAAGGCCAGGCCAGCCAGGAAGTCTCTGGAAGACAGCAGGCCGGCCACAGGGCGCAGCCGGAAACCTGTGCACGCTGAGAGCAGAGGAGTGGACACAGAACGGAGGTGAGTGTGCGTGTGTGTGTGTGTGTGTGTGTGTATGTCATGTACAGTTAGGTGCACTGTAGACAGGGTAGGAAGTAGGGCATTTAGATCAAGCGTTTGCTTCCCAAATTTACTGGTACTGTACACACTGCCACTACACAGAGGGAAATCCGCTTCTGTACGTCCAATCATCGATTATCGATTTCTATTATAGATCTCATTCAGAGATCAACCGTTTTGTCAATGTCAATTAAAGGTAATAGGCAACTTTAGTGTGTACAAACACACTAAAGTGTGACACATATGTTTGTAAAGAAAAATGGAATTTAACTCCACCTCACCTCCACTTTATTGGCTCATTATGAATCTGCTGGAGACTGCTATGCTGTGATTGGCTGAAACGCTGCTTCACCCCACACAATCCCTTCCCCCCCCCTTTCCTGAGCCCAACAAACGTTTAGTTTTCATGATTTGTTGTCAACAACAAAGTTCTGGACCATCTGCAGGACAAAGCAAGTGTCTGTCTGCAGGGAAACAGCTGCAGCATCAAAGTAGAAGCAATGTTTTGGCTAAAAAGCTGCCTCTATTACCTTTTAAAGTGTTCCATTATGATTGAACTCTTCATGGCCTTATTGTTTAGAATTGTTCCAAAAAGAATTTCTTATCGAATCGCAACATAATTAAGGATCAATATAATTTGATATTCGGCAGCCTAAATATTGATATTGTATCGTATTATGAGATAAGTGAATTGTCTCACCCCTATATATGCTCTCAGAGTTCTGGGGCAGCGGTGGATCAGGGGTAGAGTCTCAGGATGGCAACCATAAGGTTGCCAGTTCAAACCTAGATTCCCCCAGAGTTAGTGTCGATGTGTCCCTGAGCAAGACACTTAACCCCTAATTGCTCCTGATGTGCTGGTCAGTACCTTGCATGGTTTCTGCTGCTAATGGTGTGTGAATGGGTGAATGGGATCTACAATTTAGATAAAGGTGCTATATAAATGCACCATTTACCATTTATGGCATTCATGCATACCAAACAAAGGGTTCCTGACATAACAAAGCAGTTCATGGGAACCACTGAGAAGGGCTCAGCTGCAGACCTAGCCTAGGAGTGGACGTGCCTCACAGTTGATGTGATGACGTCACATCAACCCACAGGCCCCTGTTGTTGTAGCGCAAAACCCTAGCCCCCTCCAACCGTAACCCTAATCCTAAATACCCGACGCTCAACCACGGGCATTTAGGATTAGGGTTTAGGGTCTAGGGTCTAGGGTTTTGCTACAAACATTGCTACACCCTTCTCTAAACCTACCCCTAAACCTAACCGCAAGCTAAGATAGTGCTGATCAGCAGCCTACTGGGAATTATTGCTTGATAACGGTAGAAGCGGATGGGACATGGCAACAACAGGGGCCTGTGGGTTGATGTGTGACGTCATCACATCAACTGTGAGGCACGTCCACTCCTGGGCTATGTCTGTAGCTGGAGCCTTTTGGAACCACTGGGCTTACACTGCAGAAAGCGTGAGATGTCCTCCAACTGGGGAATGTTGTCCTGCCTGTAGCCACAGTACTGCTCCAGCAGGGGGAACACACGGTTGTGTTCGCGGCAGGCGTGTGTCGGGTACAGAGTCTTCAGCTCCTTGAACACAGTGCCCCATGTGGCCTTCTCTGCTTCTGTGTATTCGACCCTGGGGATGACCTGGCCACTATAGGTCAAGACAGAGAGTTAGAGAATGCTGTGGACACTATAGGAGAAGGACATAGGGTTAGAGAATGACTTGAGAGTTAGATGAAAAATGGGGTACAAAATCGTGGGAGAAAATTTTAAAGAGATTAAAAGGGAAGGCGTGACTGTCAACACACTATTGACATGGCGTAGAGACAATATACAGGGATTAAAGTAAAAAAAAATCTTGAGACTGAAAATGATCTTTTGCAAATAAGCACTGAGCTAATTCAATGACCCCTGTGAAATCCTCAGGACTGAAATCAGTACCCAGTACTGAGAACTTTAATCCCTGCAATATATACAAAAAATAACATTTTGGATGTGATGTACGTTGTAAATAGATGATTTTGAACAACATCCATTAGCCGAATTCTAAGCTTATGGTCGGGTAGGGGAAACAGCAAGGTGTGTTGTTGTTTTTTTCCACAATAAAAGATGATAACTGGACCAAATAAATTAAGAAAGAAAGAAAGGCTTCTGGGGTGGAATTCTCACTTACAAGTTCGATTAAAGTTGAAAGGTTGGATTAACTCTGAGGAAAAGACAACTAAAAACAGGGGGAGAATTACTGTCTGTAGTTGTAGGCGATGTCAGCGAACTCCTTCCTGCGTGCTCGGTACACGGGGTCTGTGAAGCCCTGCACGGCGTGACACACAAACACAACAAAAGAAAGCCCATGTTAGATCTTATGAGCGGTATTTAGGTGCTCATATAAAGTAAATCAAAGAGTGGACCTCCTCTTCTGAGGCCATTCTAATAAACAACAATTACGCTCTCTTAATAACAGCACCTAGACACGATATTCAAATGAAGCCTTTGTAGAGGGTTTTGTTTTTTCCTCCCCCAGGAGGTTTATTATGAATACATTGTGCTTTTCTTTAATGGCGGTGGCAAAAGGGAGCAATTATCTATAATTACGGGAGAGCTCGTTTTAGAGCAATGACATCAATTTGTCGGGGCGGCCTGCATATGGGTTTTCCATTAGAATGGAACCGATGGGGCCGAGTGGACCCTGTCATCTCTGCACGGGTCTTTCATAGAAAAAGGATGTGTGTGTGTCTGTGTGTTTGGATGGACACTAGAATACAACCAAACACCCGTGCACGAATACACACAGGCACACATAAACGCACAGCCCAGACCCGTAGCCTGTATAGTCGTCCATTTTTGGTAAAAAGTGTCTTCTGTCTGATGGGCTGTTTTTCTGAAAACCCTTAGGTTTCTGTATCAGTGGTGCTCAAAATTCCATGTCAAGGACCCCCTCAAAAAGCCGCTGCCGACCCGAAAATAAGTTGTTCGAGGAAGATTTTCGTTAAAAATGTTCACTCTGTAATAGACCATTCATGGCTAATCATGCAATCACGCAAAGACATAGTGAAGAGATTGGTAGTCAACTGTAAGATTTTTGGAACTTAAGTTGTATGAAATCCTGTCCATTAATTCCTATAGTGGTTTTTGGTGAATATTAATTAGTTTCAGTCATTTTGTGAGGGTCACAAAATAAACAAATCCCCCCAAAATAATGTAATTTGCATTGTTGAAATATTTCTAAAATATTAGTACAACCTTTGTTCATTTTTGACCCACTGGAACTACAAGTACTTTTGTGGCGTAGTGATATGGACACAAACGACATAATTCCCTGTGATAGAAGAGTCAAAAATTAACAAAGCTAGTATTATGCTTATAATAACACAATATGCTAATATTTTAGAGATGGGTCAACCACACAATTAATGATTTTCGTTTTTGAGGATTAATTTACTGAAATGACCAGAACTACTTCATATTTCACCAAAACCAGAGCAGAACTCCCACCACAGGACTCTGGCAATCGATACAATTGACACCACTATGACAATAAGTATATCATACAGCTTTACTTAAAAAAAAAATCTCAACTTCTTCTTTTTTCTTTTTTTAATAGAAGATCTTCAAACTCGTAGCATGGCAAGTTGCTTGTAGGTAGATATTGCTATTTTTCGACAAGAACACGAACCGGGAGGGACTAAACTGACATGATGGGTTACCACACACACACACAGTTAGACAGACAGACAGACAGTGAGGAAGGGGGAAGTGAGTGTCCTTACAGGGTGGTCAGACAAACAGACAAGGGAGGTGAGTGTCCTTACGGGGTGGTCAGGCAGGCAGACAGACAGACAGACAGACAGACAGACAGACAGACAGACAGACAGACAGACAGACAGACAGACAGACAGACAGACAGACAGACAGACAGACAGACAGACAGGTGAGTGTCCTTACAGGGTGGTCAGAGTCCAGCTCGGAGCCATAACTCAAGATCTGGTTGGCAAAGCGGTCCAGATCCTGGATATCGTTGGGAAACCACGGCACTGCAAAGTAGCAACAATACAATAACGTATGAACATTAAAAAAGGTTCAGGTGAAAAGTAAACACTTCTTAAAGCTTGATGTTACATCACTACTTTGGAATTGACCTGAGCCTTTCACATGAGACCACACGTCCAAAGGACAATTATGCCCACCACAGCCATTACGTTCGATCTTATTTACATTTCTTTTACTATTCAGGCATTTAGCAAACACTCATTAAAGAATGGACAAAAGAAAAAAACTTGGTAATGTTTGTACGGTAGATGAGCTGTTTTTGCGCAGAGCCTACTCCACTGCTGTAACCACTTGGCACTGTGTCCGTGCGAGGCGATGTGGGCGGCCAGGTAAATGCCAACGTTACGTGGGCTGTTGTCGGCGCCGTGCAACCTTGTCCTTTGTGAGTCGTGAGCACTAGCTTATTCGCCTGCTCACTCGTTTCCACGAGTGTGGTGGATTATATTATCATTTTATTCCATGTTGTGGTGTCGAAAAAAAACACCTTTAGGGAACACACTTTAGTGACAATCAAGTTTACTTTGAGAGCAGCGTAACATATATGTCGCTAGTATAACGATGTCCCAGGCGCAAAATTGTATAGGCTACCATTTGTTTTATTGCTGGTGTAGCAGTGGAAACATGACAGTAAGTTAACAGCTAACAATGCCTGTGTGAAAACTGGGAGTGATTGGTGGCCAGTGAGGAGTTATTCCTAGACATTCAGACATACAGACATTTTGCTTATTTAAGATATAGATTAGGGACATGCAGATATATCGGGCATCCCAAAATTACCGATTGACAGAGGCTTTTAAAATGAATATCGGAAAATATCGGTTTCTGGAAAAATATTGCTATTCATTTTTAAATCGGCAAAGTTTACAGGGATGCTTAGAGCCACACAATCAGGGAAAAAGGCATAGGGGACCTTCGTCCAATTATGATGGAGTGAGGGCAGGCCTTGGTGCATGTGCTGTTGGTCTTTTGAGGGGTTTTCCAAATCACCCAAACCACTGAATGCTCCTGTATTTATTTTCCCACTACAAAAGCATGTATGTATATATCAATATGTGATATATACAGTACGTAGATGTACAGTACAAGGTTTGCAAAGACATTTTGAACCCAAGAAAGCTTTTCCATTGTTGTAGGCCTAATTTTTGTGTTCGGCAGAGCATTACATTGTTTCATTATCACATTATATTTACAAGCTGATCCAGCCTTACCAGCAACAACATTTAGTTACAATCTGTCTTTGACATCATATACCTGTAGGAGCTTTAATGGAAATTGCTCTCAGGAACAGCTTGTTTGATTTTGGACTCATAATGATGCCATCAATGCACTCTGCTTTGTATAATTCCTCCTCTCCTTCAGGCTTAAATTCCAAATTTGTATTTCCACTTTATGTATAATGTCTACCATTGTTGATTTTCCAAGTTGACTTGCAATTTAAACACGCCTGTTTAAATTACAGCATCAGTATTATAATGACTAAAATATCCCCCATATTAGCACGCACTTCAGCAGTAACACCTCATTGTGTTACTGCTGCTAAACTGTCGATAAAGAAATGACAAGTACTGGTTATATCGGTGGTGATTGAGGCTCATACCTTTAGAAATAAGCTTGAGGGACATATGAACAGTTCATTTGCAAAAACAGGTAAATCCGTTTTTATAAATGTTCACAAATCCTGCTTTTTTATTGTGCACTGCAAGTAATATCAATCAAACTGAAACTCGAGGGCGTTTAGAATGGAATATATTGGATTTTGCAACAAAATGGATTTCATATTGTAATGTAATGCTAACTTAACCATGATTTTCAAAAGTCAGCTAATTTTTCCCCAAAATGGCATTTAGATGTGTTTGCAAATTAACTCTTCATATGCAATATGATATTAAGAATTAAAAACAATTTTAGCAATCCATCCTATTTGCGCTTTAATATGAGTTTGCGTTTGATATGCAAAACGTCCATTAATTTGTCTGGTGGTCCACTAATCTCTGCCGCCGTGCCCCCACTGACTCCTCTGTGTTAACGTACAGCAATAACTCAACACTAATGGAAACAAGTATAGCGCAAATGAATATCGATGTGGACCGTCTCCAATAGGGGGCCTTTTGTGCCGGGGGAGAGGACGAGGAGGAGACATTTTGACAGTGAGCAGAGCAGCAATGTAGGGGTCATCTGTTGGTCCCTCAAATGTGGATTTATGACGCTCAAAAACAATCATTCATGTACAGTTTTGAGCAGTGTGGTCCACAGCCCCGAGGCCTGGACCATGTGGACATTATAACCCCTCCATAAACAGGCAATCTTCCGCAACGCGGCCATAAATATCTCGAGACCACATGGGGCAACATGGGGTCAGAGGACGTCGCTCCTTGGTGGCCCTGTCTGTCTCAGGCAGTCGGGGACATCGGTGGTGTCTCTTGGCCGGGGTTAAAGTCTGTCACAGCGCAGGGCCTGTTCTGCAGGGGCAGTGGGTGGACACAGAGGGTCCCTCTGTTACCCGACAGGCCTGTTGGTCCTCAGTAACTAAACTAATGTCATTCTGGAAACAACTAATAAAGCCTCAGGGCTCCAGACCCTCCGTCTCAGCGGCGACGCTGGCTGTCCATTAAGCGGGGCTGTCTGGCTGCACGGTCGAATCATGAAAACACCAAAACATTCTGCAGTTCATTTGATAAATGAACGCTCTCTCCTGTGTTTGTTAGAAGCGGGAGTAAACGGATGTGTGTTGAAAATAAACGGGCGCTGTGTGGCACACTTTGAAGACAACAGACGTTGTGACCGACATCAACGATTTGAATCGTAATTAAGGAAACATGTTTTTCATAATGGAATGAACAGGCGTGTCATGATGGAGAGTTTGTTGGCCCTGCTGCTGACCCAGTGCAGCGGCGATTTTTATGGCCATTTTTTATGGTCATTTTGTTAGGTATAAACCCTAAGGCCAAACCACACTAGGATCGAGATGGTTTTAGATCAGTGGTTTTCAACCATTTTGATACCAGGGCCCACTATTTATTCAGCATTTGAGCCACGGACCGCCACTTCATTACATTTCAGCCCCATAGACCGAAAACTAAAGATTTCTTTTGTTTTTGTCCATAAATAGTTCCCAGGATTTCGGAAACCAAAAAGGAAAACATAGATAACATAAACATAGATAACGTATTTGGGTTAATTCAGATGATGAATATTTTAATTCTTGAGTGTAAAATGAAACCAAATGGGCCTGCAAGAGTCTATTTGGTTTCATTTTTGTACGCTCTCAGAAAAAAGCCCCCCCAAAAAATCCATTTCTAGGAAACACAGAATGGGGAGACTGTGTTATCATGTCCACACAACATTGCATTATTAGTATATTAAAGGTGGTAAAATGTTGGTAATATTAAAGGTGGTAAAATGTTAAAAATGGGTGGAATTCCTTTTTAATCCCCAAGTTTATTTAATAATAACAGTCTGAGCCTCAATCACCACTTCTTTCTGGACTTTAAAAGCTGTTTAGCTGCAGCATGACAAAGTCCTGAGGTGGTATAATTTAAGGTGGTAATATTGAGTCATTACACTACTGATAAAACCAGGCTTGTACAATTGGACAATCTTGGACAATCAACAGTGGTGGACATTGTAAACAAAGTGGAAATGCAAATTTGGAACAAAAAACTGAAGGAGAGGAGGAACTATACAAAGTAGGGTGCATTGGTGACATCATTATGAGGCCAAGATCAGATGAGCCGTTCCTGAGAACACACACACACACACACACACACACACACACACCTGTGTCCTTCTGTTTGTTGCGTGTGAGCTCGTGCACACTCCCACTGATCTGCATGCGCAGGCCCTCGATGACGTCGTCCAGGATCTGGGCGCAGTTGGAGTCCAGGCTGCACAGGAACTCAAACTCCTCCTTGTTCTTGCGGGACGGACGAGACTCGATGTGCGTCAGGTTGATGCCCTTCTCCTGTTATTACAAACAAAACAACAGGCAAGATGGCAGGGCTGTAAGATACTGTATAAGAGTGGCTCTGGGACGTTGGACGGATGGACAGATTGATTCAGTCCTTGTATATAATGGGAAACATAGTAGGCTAATAAAAATGTTTCAGTGATCTGAAGATCAGCAGTCTAAGAATTGCCTTTGTTGGCCACCAGAGGGCGATGTATGCTTATTTTAGCAGGGGAGCCGATGCTGACCAGCCCCAAGGCCAGTGCAGTCTCAGAGGGCTATAGTTGATCCATGAATGTCTTCTAAATCTTGACAGTTTTTTGAGAAAACTCATCCTTTCTATGTCAGTGGTGCTTGTGTCAAGGACCTCCAAAATCCTCCTGTATATGGCCCCCGACCCTTGTCTGAAAATAATAGTTCCATGGACCTCCCCAGAAGCAAAACATTCACTGTGAGAGAATATTCAAAGATTTGCGGCTCTTTTACACAACTTGTTTTTCAATAGCTAAAATACAACATAATGCTTAAAACGCCAAAAGGCGCCCAGCCCTTAATTGATGGGTCAGAATAAGACTTGCATTGTAAAAGGGATTCAGAACATCTTGGAGCCGTTTAGGAAATCATCTGCAAAACAAACCAGACAAATCATCCCGTATCCAACATAATTCATCATTCGAGCACACAATCATTCGAGAACACAATGAACACAAAACCATGCCTTGATGTTTGCCAGATTTTTTTTTCCTTTTTGGACCTGATTCAGCAGTTTTATACCACCATGCACACGCATGCATGCACCATGTTTTAACATGCTGCAGCAGTGCTGCTGCTGACAGGGCCGGGCCAGGGGCTCTGTCTGCTGCCAGAACAGGCACGGTCATCTTTATTGACTAATTATGATCAAAAATGTGTTTTTGTTTATGTAACTCTGGGGAGGGGAGAGGGAGTTGGACTATTCTCTGCCTACCATAGGCCAAAATAGAGAGGCGGGCCGCGACGGCCCTTTCCTTATGCGTTCGACTCCATCTGGTTCCCATTCCAGCAAACTAGGGCTCTGTGGGGCCACGACGGTCGGCTTTCACCCCCATATACACTCGTATAAGCATAATTATGCGTACATGTATGTATGTGCGTGGAAAACTGTACTCCAGAGTAAAGGCTATCAATACTGCAGTGTAGAAAAGAGCTCTCTTCAATCCAATTCAAATGAGCTTTATTATAATAAATACAATACCATAGAAACGGTTGAAAATGGGGACAGTATACAGTTGGAGGTACAGCATTTTGTACTGTATGTGAGTTATGTCACATTGCAATGCATTGTTACATACAGGTTATATAGAGCTTTTTGAAACAAATAGCAGCAATTATTTGCAGTTTCTTTGGGACAAATGGCAGCATTTTCCCTCTAGACTATACAGAAAAACTCTGATGTAAGGTGTGTTTAAATGTATCAGCTCTGTTTACATGGGCAACGTTCAGGAAGATAGTAGTCCTTAGGGTGGTTGTATTACAGACAATGGTCCTTAGAGAGAGAGAGAGTGTGTGTGTGTGTGTGTGTGTGTGTGTGTGTGTGTGTGTGTGTGTGTGTGTGTGTGTGTGTGTGTGTGTGTGTGTGTGTGTGTGTGTGTGTGTGTGTGTGTGTGTGTGTGTGTGTGTGTGTGTGTGTGTGTGTGTGTGTGTGTGTGTGTGTGTGTGTGTTAAAGTAGCCTAACTATACCTAACAATTTCAAACAATTCATGCAGTTGAGCAAAGAAAAATACAATAATTGCCTCAGGGTAGTACAGTTACTTTGCACCACTGGCCCCATGCCCATGGTTGGCACCGCTTTGCCATTCCACCACGTGTTGGTCTATTATCTGTTGGGGTGTCAGTGAGGTTACAGTCAGTCCATCACATTTCTGTGAATGCTAGGCTATGTGGGCATTGAAGGCACTTTGAATGAGAGAGCACGATCATCAGAAAACTAGGATCGGTGGGCCATGGGATCCTTGATCTGAAAAACGTTTGGGCAACACTGCTATAGCAACAGACTGTTTTTGATTGTTAAAAAAAGCGGATTAATACTGTGATCTGTATATAATTTACAAATTAGGTATTCAGAAGATGCTCTTAATCCAGAGTGACCTACGTGTGGCAATGAAAAACTCATCATCTGCTTTACTACTAAAGCATGAAACATTGAATCATACTCTTCCAATGCAGCCAAATAACATTTTTCAGTTTTTCTGATGTGAAAATAATGATAAGACAAAATGTTGATTCTGAACATTTCACACCCCCTTGTGCCCCTACCATACCTCAGGTAACTGATGTAACTGAAATGTGCATATATTACTACTGTGTGACTGAGTTCAGGCTGACTATTCATTGCAGCTTTAATCCACAAACACTGCTTTTGGTCATGATACGCTTAAGGAAGGTATATGAAAAGCCACTCTTCACGTGACAGCCACACTGCCACGTCACATGGAGCTCCACAGTGGCTTCTGAACTGTGTAGTGTTATAGAATGTTAGGCTGTGACCGTGTTAGGCCCCTTAAAAACATAAATACCTAGATTATGCATTCTTTCTACATTTACCCATTTAGGGGGGAAAAAACTGATAACATGTCTGGTTAGGTAGAAATGAACAGATTGTCATCCCAACAAAAATTGTCTTTCAGAGATACTCACCCTTTAAAGTTTTATATATTTAATGTATTTGTAGTTGCCAAATAAGATTTCTAGGTATTTGACTACTATTAAAGTTGGCACAATAAACAGTAAACACATTGCAGATAGTAAGAGTATAATTCAAGTTTAAGTAGAAGCAACGTAGTGGGGAAAAAGGCAAAAAAAAAATATATTTATATAAATAGCTAATTATCTATTTTGTTTTTGGGCTAAAAAGACATCAAAACACACTAAAGTTGCCTCTATTACCTTTAACCAGGACCAAATTGGTATTCAAAATTGGATGCAAATCCCCATCCCACCGCTTATTTGTTTCCCTCTCTTTTTCTGGAAACAAACACAACAACAGCGCTTGAACAAACACGAGTGATATAGTCTACTGTACACCTGTCAACCTGTGACGGGACAATATATATATATATATATATATATATATATATATATATATATATATATATATATATATATATATATATATATATATTTTTTTTTTAACGGTTACATTGTTGATTTGTGTGCATGTGCATGCAAGCATGTGTGTGCACTGTGCGCGCCAGTATGTGTGTGTGTGTGAGAGAGAGAGATATTTGTAGGGCCTAGAATTGTTCACCAGACTCTATAATCATTTGGACGCGAGGGGTGTGCTAATGGTTTTTGAGGCCAGATCGTAATGCTTTAGAGAAAAGTGGTGTGTGTGTGTCTGTGTGTGTGGGGGGGGGGGGGGGGGGGATCATGACTGTGCAGCAGCAGGGAGATTGTACGCAGGAGGCGGGGGTGGAGCAGGGGGTGGATCGGAGGAAAGAGAGCTCATAGGTTCGCCGAGCATTCTCATTTACCACCACAACCAGAGAGCAGTATTTTAGATACTTGGTATTGATTAAAGCCATCCCCACCCCCCACCCCTAAAAATGTTTCATAACTGTCCTTTCCTGAACATCTTGTGACATTTGTTTTTCTGTTTGTCAAAATTTGTAACAATTATACTGTTTTCTTCTCCTTCTTCTTTTTCCCTGCAGGGACATCGACATCGAACTTTGATATCACCACTGATGTGAAGGCTAAATGCCCCATGTTGACATCATGCCGCGTTGCACGTAGTCAGGTAAAAGTCAATAAAAACATCCTGTACCCTGGCTGGGCTGGGTGGCCTGTTTTTTTGTTGGCAATTTGGCAAATCACAAAATGGACAGTCACTCCTCTGCCCTAAAAAGGGGGGTGGGGGGTGTAATTGCAACCTAATGTTTGATCATCCTGCTCATGGAAAACTAGCTGACCTGACCAGGCGAAAAGAATCAAAGAGACAGCCGCCTGCCCATGTCTGCGCAAGTGGCCCAGCACGGATACAATGTATCCGTTGTGAGCTTGTGATGATGACCTCCTTATCTTTTCCTATGTCATAGGAAAAGATAAGGAGGTCGTCATCACAAGCTCACAACGAATGATGAATCTTTATACAAAGGGGTCAACATTTTAAATCAAGCGCCGCCAAATTGGGATACTATGTATTACCTCAAACAAGATATTGTTGTTGAAAATGAAAAAAAAAAAAAAAAAAAATAGCCAATCTTCAATATTACCATATACCGGTACCACATGTCTTCCCCTGTCTTTAGATGAGCTCACCCTGTTTTGCATCCAGTTTCAAGCTGTACTCATTTGAATAATAATATTATATATTGGTTAATGGAATGAACACTAGAGGCAATAGAGGCAACTTTTTGCCAAAAATCAAAATAGATACCGTTATATAGCTATATTTTTCCTTTTTCCTCTCTATGTTGATGCTGCAGTTGTTTTCCTGCAGACACTTGCTTTGTCCTGCAGACGGTCCAGAACTTTGTTGTTGTCAACAAACCATGAAAACAAAACATTCGTCCGGCTGAGGAAAGGCGGTGCTAATTTGTAAGGACGAGGGGTTGTGTGGAGGGAGCAGTGTTTTAGCCAATCACAGCGCAGCAGTCTCCAGCAGTTTCATAATGAGCCAATAGAGTGGAGGTGAGGTGGAGTTAGATTCTGTTTTTAAACAAATCTGTTTACAAACACAGTGTTTGTACACATTAAAGCTGCCATTATTACCTTTAATACCTTCAAAAAATTCTTAATGAATCATGTACTGTAAAGATCCCAATGAATGAACAATATAATTCTTAAAAGGATCCCTGGCAAATAAGACAAATATGTCTTAAAACATTATACTTGCCCTCCGTAACTAAAATAAACAAATGAAAACACCATTGTATTATTTCTTTAATAAATAGCCCGTCCTTCACTCAATAGGCACTGCTCCTGACGCAGGTTAATGATGTCATATGTCCACGTGTGATCCAGCTCCATGGAATGTATGAAATGTATATGCCTACAAAATAATGTAATATTTCTAAAGGGAATATAAGAATCAAAGCAATATTTAAAATATTTGTATAGCATGTGCATTCCATATATTCCATAGAGCTGTACAACTTCTGGACATATGACATCATCAGCATGCGACAGGAGCAGTTCCTATTGAGTGAAAGATTATCGCTATTTATGAAAGATATTCAAGGTGTTTTCATCTTTTCATCTTCATTTTAGATACAGAAGGCAAGTATAGTGTTTAAGGCATATTTGTCTTCTTAGGCATTGTCCTCCGGTTTTGTAAAGGTCCCGCGTCTACAGAGAACTTTGCTTGCTCGTTCACTCTCCTGGACCATCCCGGAGCGATTCCTTCTGACCAGTAGCATATCACCTGAGACTAATTAGACCAGACCAGGCGCCCATATGCAATGTGTTACCTACAGCCTGTGAAGTTGTGCATGGCTTTGGGGTGAAGGGGCTACCAGGAACCTTTAGCTGTCACCTTTAATGTAAAGCAGCAGGGTGCAGCCGCCCACAAACCGCACCAAACGGCAGCTGGTCCATTTCCCGGATATAAGATATTAGTGGCTGATAATCTTTCTGGAAGGACAATTTACCCCTATCTGCCACAGGGGTGGATCTAGGCATGGGCATGGGGGCAATGCCCTCCTAAATGCCCAGTCTGCTCCACCAAACATGATGGCATGCAAAACAACTCAAGATACAGTTACAATTATTTGAAACACTACTACTGCTACTAACTAACTACAGTTGTGGCACCACTGAACCAACAGCATTTCATCATTGAAAACAGAAAACTCTCTGAGTCAGACCTTTAGCTTTATGCATGCTGTGTCTCTGTTGCAACTTCAACAATAACTGATGTTATTATTGATGCTTAGTTGTCTAATATAAGTCCTGAAACCGAAAATGGTATGGGTGCGACTTCACCTGTGGCGCGAAGCGACACGTGCAATGAAGTCGCCCCATACCATTTCCCCTGCATGCCCCCCCAATTGGGAAATGTTACATCCAGCCCTGATCTGCCACCGCCCTGCCGTACCCTGTGCCATGCTCGAGGAATTAATTGATTCCATTCTTTAATCCATCTTTTAATTTAAACTAAAATCATTTGCCGATTGTCATTTTGTTGCATTGCATTTGGGACAAAATGGACGCGGCCATTTTGAAAATTTTCTGCCCCTGCACCCATTCTATCCCGGATGGCATTATTTCAGATTTGCCCCCGGAATGTCGCTGTTCTCAGCAAATCAGCCATTTCAATGGGACTGAAAGGCATTTCGGGGACTTGTGACCCAAATGCTCTTGCACAGACGGGTAGAGGGCAGAATGGTCAAGACACCAGAAACATGATGACGTATGTCATCAATCATACATCCAGTTTCGGAGATCTTGAGCTTCAAAATAAGGGTTTTGACCATGAAAGCCGTGGCCGGAGCCGTGGCATAGACACATAACACGTAGCCTTGGAAAAATGTGTGTGACACATTTATTTTTTCAAAACAACATTTCATCATATAGGAAAACTGTTGGTGGCGAGGTTTGTTTATGATACTTAGTCAACTGTGATTGGACCATAGCCGTTTGGGGAGGGGCTTATTGAAAGGTTTATTGTCTTTTTACACTTCACTATTACACACTGTCATTACTTAACTTGGATGACAGTGTGTAATAAAAAAAATATATACCACAGGTAGTTTCGAGGAACTAATGTGATTGGTAGAAATAATTTGCGTGCCAATAGCTGGTAGTGATTCGAACCAGTGCTGTTCACCAGCTAATCAACTTCAGTGATGCTTGCAGGAGTCAACTACGTCTCGCTCCTGACTGCATTATTGTTGTGTCAATAATCATGTTAAACCACACCCACTCATGTAATATTTAGGCTACTTACTTGCCAGTAGAGAATAATACTGCATAATAAACAAAAATATTGGGATCTACATAGTTTTGTAGTTTCAGACAACTATAGTACAGTAGAAGAGGCATTCCATATCAAGGTGCTCAACGGTGAACCAATCAGAGCATGCATCCCTTTAGGTCAGTGGTTTTCAACCTTTTTCATCCCAGGGCCCACCATTTATTCAGCATTTGAGCCACGGACCACCATTTAATGTCATTTTAGCCCCAAAGACCTAAAACTAAAGAATTATTTTGGTTTTGTTCACAATTCCAGGCTGGATTTTGCAAACCAAACTGCAAACCAGACTTCTTAATTAAATAGTGCTAATTCAGATGATGAATGTTTTAACTCTTGAGAGTGTGAAAATGAAACCAAATGGACCCGCAAGGGTCCATTTGGTTTCATTTTTACATTCTCAAGAGTTACATCTGGTTAACCAACTTTCCATTATTTAGCCTGGGGACCACCTGTAATCCTCTCAGGGACCACTGGTGGTCCCCGGACCACCTGTTGAAACCCCCTGCTTTAGGTGATGGGATGGCATAGTGTGGGGTGACGGCTGGTGACACACAGTGCTTGGAATGTTTGTTTACAATCGCTCAATTCCGCCACTTTACTGCTATGTGGCTTATTTCTACCATATAATGAGTTCAGATATACAGTATATTCTAACGTGGTGATTGAGTTTAAACCCAGTAATACACTGCCTGAACGCCATAATGGGATTAAAAGTGTTGCACCTGGCCTCATGACGTTGTCATACAGAACATTTACATTTACAAGAAGTCATTAAAATTAGATTTTTACAGAGATTTGATATAAAAATACACAGAAGAGAACATGTTCACATTTTTTGCATGCATTACCGTGTGTGTGTGTGTGTGTGTGTGTGTGTGTGTGTGTGTGTGTGTGTGTGTGTGTGTGTGTGTGTGTGTGTGTGTGTGTGTGTGTGTGTGTGTGTGTGTGTACAGTATACCTCAAACAGCCTGAGAGCCTTGGCCAGGGCTCCAACCTCCTCTTTCAGGGAGAAGATGCAGGACAGAGCTCCTCCAGATTCGTCCTCCTCCAGGTAAAAGGAGCCTCTTCTCTTCTGCAGAACATCAACCACACACTTTGTGAATGCCGGGTTACTGTAGCTAGCTAGGAGTATAGGAAATATTGATTGCACACACAGTTAAAACTTCAGGTTATTCATGAGTACTAAAGGTAACAGAGGCCGAAAATCAAAATAGATATATAGCTATATTGTTTGCCTATGGCTGCTCATCTGAGCAGCCATCTGCTGGGTGAATGCAGAAATGTGATGCCCCCTCCCCCCTGCGGGATCACCACTACTACTCCTCCAATATAACACATCAATAAACAAGAAGGCAAGCAAGCAGGGGGTCTCCTCTCTGCCAAAGGTGCATTTTCAATAGAACCGCTCATACCCTGAAGGTCCACAATAATGCACCATTTATTAAAAGTGCAGGCCATGAGCCATATATATATATCTTTTTAGCTCTCTTACGATTTCTTTCTTAGCCCGCCAACATGAACTCAAACACCAGTTCACTCCTCATTTCCATAGCCGTGTGTCACGGATGTATTACTCTGTCTATTTCTAAGGCCAGGTGTAGCAATAGCATTGAAAACCTTCAAAAACATTCAAAACATCCCCCCAAAAAACATTAATTAATAACAAAAATAAAGTATTGTTTTTCAGTAATGGTGTGTTGTCAATAGTTTGGGTCCCGGCAGGGTAAATATAATTTTTGGGTCACATGCAGGTCTGAAAGGATTGCAGGACTGCACTACAATGTGTCAATATTTGACCTACGATAGTCCTTAAATATCACCAGATGATATGTGTCATCAGCCAGGAGAGGTCTGGGCGGAGGGCTCTTTAAATAAACTATGTTACACCTACACCTACAAGAACATCTCTGACATGTACTTGCAGTAACTACACTTGCACTAGTACTTGCCCTAGCCTTGACCTCCAGGCGTATGTAAACTCGCAGCTTGTGTATCTTAGCATGTTTATGTAGACTTAGATAGCAGTGTGCGTAGACTTGTAGTATTTCATGTAAACATATGCGTGTGACATCATGCTGGGGGAAGACCCACTGAGTAGCAAAACAATAACAATTTGTTCTCCATAGAAATACACTGTTGAGGCACCAGTTGATATTCACTCTAAACACTGTGAAAAAAATACAATTTGCTGCTTTTTGTTAGCTTTAGGGATTTTAGATGTTTTTGACAGGGAGGGATGTTTTTTTTCTTCTTTTTTTTTTTTTTTTTTTTTTTACAAAATATTACAGAAGTTTATTTTTTCATTATTACTATTTACATTTATTACTATAGTCCTACTAGGCCCCTGTGAACACACATTCACTGTGTTTAGAGTGAATGTAAAGCAGTCCCACAACCGTGTATTTTTTTCTATATTTCTATGAAGAGCAAAGTGTTTTGCCACTCAGTCACTCTGAGGGTGGAGGACACGCCCCCACATATTCTCCATTAGCCTATACCAGGGGTTTTCAACAGGTGGTCCGGGGACCACCAGTGGTCCCTGAGAAGGTTCCAGGTGGTCTCCAGGCTAAATGATGGAAAGTTGGTTAACCCTTGGACCTTGCGGGTCCATTTGGTTTCATTTTTACACTCTCAAGAGTTAAAATATTCATCATCTGAATTAGCACCACTTAATTAATACGTTCACACTGTTTTGTTGGCAAAATCCAGCCTGGAATTGTGGACGAAACCAAAAGAATTCTTTAATTTTAGGTCTTTGGTGTGAAACTGTAATCAAATGGTGGTCCGTGGCTCAAATGCTGAATAAATGGGGTCCTTGGAGTCAAATAGGTTGAAAACCCCTGGCCTATACACCTATAGAATTTTACCTGACATGTTCTTAATTATGCATGATTGTGATTCACATTAATTTACTCTGTTGTACTGTATATGATTCATCGCCATGCTTTTTCTTTTGTGGAGAGAATTTGTGGGGGGAGAGAGAGAGAGAGAGAGAGAGAGAGAGAGAGAGAGAGAGAGAGAGAGAGAGAGAGCGTAGGTGGGGGGACAGTTAAACACTGGCCTGGGGAACAACAAGGCCATGTTGGCACGGATCCTGTTTGACCACTGCACTACCTTTGATCCTGTGACTGTGTGTTGTGTTTATTTATGTGCGCGTCAGCATCCCGTGCATGCACTCGGATCATCTGCGCTCTGTGTGTGTGTGTGTGCGTGTGCGTGAGTGTGTATGTGTGGATGGATGTGTGTGTGGATGTGTGCAGTGGTGGAAAGTACATTTACAAAATACTGTTCTTCTAAGTACAATTTTGAGGCACTTTAGGTACTTTATGTGAGCAAATACAAACACAAAGTTTACAAAGTTACAAAGTTTGTAGGTTTTGACGTGTTATTTCAAAACATACATTTCAGCCATTTTACAATCGACGAGTCCATTTTGTGAGCTTGTGGAAAGATATTTTTATACATTTTAAAACTTGTCTGAGGTCTTTCTGCAAAATGGCTATTGTTTTATATTTGCATTATGTGTGTGTGTGTGTGTGTGTGTGTGTGTGTGTGTGTGTGTGTGTGTGTGTGTGTGTGTGTGTGTGTGTGTGTGTGCCTTGCCATGCACAGTGCACACATCATAAGTAACTGTGTGGAATGTGTGAATTTAGAACCCATGACATTCTGCATTTCACCTTGGTCTCGACCTTTAACCTTCTCCCTAAGCCCCCCTGATGATGACCTCTCACCTTCATACGATATGCAACGTATTTGTGTATATTCTTGCGATTGTGAGAACATTACATTACAGAGAACATTAACTTTCTCCAATATGCACAAAATATGTCTAAAATTAACCAATATTTAATTCCTTCTCAGCTATTTACATATTTATATCTCATGCAGTTTGATACGATATTATCCTGGTCCATAGTCTTTCTTATGACTATGGACTATGACTGCATTGGCTTCCACCATATTGTTATTGATACAATTCCATGTATTCAAATATATATTTAAAATACCTTGATCTATTTATTAATATATATAATGTTTAATATTCTAGTAATGTCAAGTACAATCACTGTTGTCTATTTTGATATCACAAAAATATATTATTTTATATTTCCTTATGTATTTATTTTATGCATTTATTTATTATTTTACCAACGAATGTAGAATCATGTTCAACGGCTTGGTTTGACTTGAGCATATTCACAAAGCAATCCAGTATGGTGCAAATAACCATTTAGGTCTAGTCATATATAATGTAAATCTACACAAATCTTTACCCTTCTGCCATCATCTTCCACATCATGCAGGTGTTGGTGGTCCCCGTTGATCCTCTTGTACGCTGCGTCCATCCCTCTGGTGTGTTCTATAATGCACAGGTAACGGTTCTATTGATGCTGGACTACAGTGAAAACTGCACTAGACTCACTTTGTTTGGCCAGCCCTTGTTAAAGCTCAGCAATTCACAAAGTTGCGCCACGTGACACACACACACACACACACACACCATATGTAGGCCTATATAGAGGCAGAGTTGCGCAAACTCCGTTGACTTCATGGGGCCAATCCAATGGTGCCTCTTCTACCTAGACTTCTATTGAGAATGAGACAACAAATGGGGACAAGTCCTAGACCTGAAATGCAGTCCAGCTTTGACATTGAATCCCTTTGTTTACCATGTATTTATTCTGTTACTGTACAATACTTTTAAACGATTGGCACGTCGGCGCGGATGTCCTAAAATAGCTCTTATTTGCGCCACCCTCTTTGAAAAGAATGTGATTTCCACTCCAGTATGTCCCTACTAGTCAGGCTCCACGAACAGTAGCTCATTTTCGGACCCCGCAATGTCGCCGCTCTGACACTAGAGGGCTCTGACGCTGACACACGCCCACCCCTCCTGCACTCAAACAGCATCGGTATGTCACGCGAACGATTCGGTTGTTGTGAAACAGAACCATAATGGCACAACATCTGCTTCTGATTGTCCGAGCCTGGTCTGGGCTTTTACAGAAGTTCTGCTGGGTATGTATTACATGGTGTGTTAGATAAGAGATGCCCCTTAGCATAGGCCTAGCTAGGCCTAATCTAATATTATCACCTCTACTTCAGTGGTTTCCAAACTTTTGCATGTCGAGGGCCCCCAACTTTATTGATAGTAAAGATAGATACACTATAGTTTGATCTTTACGGCTATCTCTCCCATGCAGTTCGGTATGCAACAGGCTAGGGCTGCGGATATTAGACCTTTGAGGCCATAATATGGCAGTCTGTCTTCCAGGTGCATTCTGTAGACCTATACAGTCACGGAGGACTGCAGTTGTTGTCATGTTTTAGAGCCATCTAGTGTCAGAGTTGCACATTGAGGGGTCAGAAAATGAGCGCTGTTCATGTAGCCTGAATAGGGACAAACTAGAGTTGAAAATGCATTGCGTTGTTTTCAACGAGGGCGGCGTTTTAAAGTGTTGCAGGCTTATAGTGACGGCTAAAATCCCTCCCTGTAATGTTTATGTTGTACCATTGGCAACAACTGTGTGTGTGTGTGTGTGTGTGTGTGTGTGTGTGTGTGTGTGTGTGTGTGTGTGTGTGTGTGTGTGTGTGTGTGTGTGTGTGTGTGTGTGTGTGTGTGTGTGTGTGTGTGTGTGTGTGTGTGTAGTTGTTGAACTGCTGATGATGTTGCCTATAGGCCAACTGTTTAGTGTATATCGATTGACGCCACTGGAGGGCAGTGTAGGTTTTGATATAGAAGAAGTTCATGATAGGTAAAATAACACAGTGGTCCCAGTTGATAAGTTTGGAACCAAACGGACCCCTGTGGGTTTGTAACAATTACAATGTACAAATGGACCATAATGGGTCCAGTTTCAGTTACATTTACTGTGATTATAGCTCTGGTCCACCTTGATGAAATGAACAAGGTGGCCACTGTTGTTAAACAAGTGTATTCTTAACAGTTTTGTTAAGAACTGTGTACTTGACTTGTAGGCCTACTGTAATTCTCCTTTTCATTTAATAATAAAAACATCCATTCATTCTTCAATCAATCAATCAATCACATTTAAAAACGGCCAAAGAGCTGTAGCCTACCTGTAGAGAAGCAAAGGCAACGAAAGGCAACCACAGCAACACAATGCAGTATCATCAATAAAAGCGAATATAAAAAATAGGACAAGATTTTGAATTGAAAAGTTTAAAACTTGCCCAAAAGCCATATCAAAAAGGTGGGTTTTAAGCAAAGACTTTTAAAGATGTCCATGGACTTGGCCAATCTAATATGGAGAGAGAGGCCACTTCCAGAGCCTAGGGGGTGCACGGATGCACGATCGCCTCCAGTTCTAAACTGGACAGATTGAGGGGTCAGTAAGGAGAGATTGGCTGACCTGAGAGCTCTAGCCGATTTATGTGGGCTAATAGGTTCGGCTAGATATGGAGGGGCCCACCCATGAAGTGATTTAAAAGCAGTTAACGATATGTTAAAATCAATCCTGAATTTGACAGGGAGCCAATGAAGGGAGGCCAGAACAGGAGAGATATGGGCATGTTTTTTGTGTTTGTGAGGAGTCGTGCAGCAGCATTTTGCACAAGTTGCAGTCGCCTAACCAATAACTTTAAGTTCCCCAGTTTTCACTACGGCAACCCGTACAGGAACTACGTCGGCTATGACGCAATCGCCGTAGCAGCCAAAATCATTAAGCACAGTACCCGTCGGCGACGGGTCCCCACCTCGTTTTGGTTCCCATGGTGACACCGATGAGGCGTCTATTCAGCCTACAGCACGTGTCAAACATAAACAGTAAACACAGACAACCATTGCTCGTTAGCTAACATGCTGTCACTTGGGCTTGGGCATGGGCAGTATTGAAAAGAGCTGCTGAAGCTATTTGTGTTATCCTAAAACAGTATATGTTTAATAACAGCATGTCAAATGGTATCAATGTTGTTATTGCTTGCCAAACAACACACACTGCATATACACACTAAAGCTGTATAAAGCTCGGGATTCGAACCACTCGGTCGCTAAGGTCGCCACGCGAACGAATATTAATGATCCCGAACCATTTATTTATTTAACTTTCCCCCATCTAGTAGTTCTGCGACATTGAGGGGTCAGAAACTCGCTGTGAAACGCGCTGTTACTGCAGTTGGAAATGCATTGTTTTCACTGAAGGTGTCCCATTCTCAATAGAAGTTTATGTAGGCGATCCGCCATTAGACTAGCTCTAGGAAGTGAACGGAGTTTACGCAACTCCGTCTGTGCGCACTGGCTGGTTAGTTTTATGGTTACCCGTCCACCTGACCAGCAGCAGCAGGCACTTAAAGGTAGGGGAAGTGATTTCACTTTTGTCAGATATCACCCAAAAAATATTTTTTTTCTGTTAAAATGCTCTATTATAAGGTGTGGAAACCACATATGGAGTTTCCCCCTCCCCCACGTTAGCAGAGGAGCTAATAAAAGTTCCCCAGGTCACCACAATTCTCCTCCAATCAGGAGAGAGCAGCAGGTTCACATAGTGTACCTACTTTTGGGGGCCCCTATTGCACAGGCTGGTACTACACCATGAATTTCAAATCACTTCCCCTACCTTTAAGACTACATATACAATAGAGAGACGTAGTCTAATCTTGGCAAACAAATAATTAAACGAGCCGATGGACGGCATGTTTTGGCAATCAAAACAGAGTGTACCCGTGGCTGTGTCGGATCGGTCTCATCAGAAAGGAAAGAAAGGAGAGCGGTGTCATGACTGGTGTATTCACACTGATGTCATTGTCAATCACATCTCAGGGCAGTAGAAAACTTATCTACCGATGACAACATCCACGATTTTAATAGTTAGTAGGGGCGCGGGGGGGGGGGGGGGGGGACTCAATGCAAAACTGATGTAGACAGAAAAAAAACCTACACTTGCTAGTATTGCATTAGACAGATCATGGTCTGAGAACATTGTGAGATCTTACTTTTGGGCAGTTTGTGGACCATTTTAGTGAATTTGTTTAGGCTACTAGGCTAGTGTGATTGGCAGAGCAGAGATCATACATTCACACAACGCATCCAGAGTATACAGAGCAGCTCCTACTCGTGCGGTACTGGCGTTGTAGACACAACGTGAGAGCGCACCTTCTGCCGTTGTAGGAACGGCTGCGACGGCAGGCAGGTTTATACATCGAGCACTGATCCATTTCCGTTACCGTAGCACAATGACGTAGCGGTCCGTGCTTAAACTCGCCTAATAACTGATCAATACCGAAGTAGAGAGAGTCGCAATAATCGAGCCTGGATTCTTAGTTAGGATCATCTGTAACACCCATGAAGGAAGTAGGGAAGGGGCCCAGAAGTGTGCACATAGCCTCTATAATAATCTGAAATATGTACATGCACAAATGTGCACGTGTTTATTATTTAACATCACAGCCATTGGAGAACTCGCTAGACTACTGCGTCATGTTCGGCAATTAATGGCCATATTATAGACACAATTACTGGGGTATCACAAGGGGTCTGTGACTGCAGTGGCCTCTTAACAGAGGCTCAGTCTTGTCCTCGCACTGAAGATCTATTATCACACAGACACCGATGATTAGCCAGATGTGAGTCAGCCAGTGCTAATTCCAGGGGTGGATTTAACATTTCCCAATTGGGGGGACAGGAGAAAATGGTATGGGGGCGACTTCATCACCCGTGTCGCTTCACGCCACGAGCGATGAAGTCGCACCCATACCATTTTTGGTTACAGGACTTTTATCAAGTAAGTAAAACATCAATAATAACATCGGCTGGTGTTGAAGTTGCAACAGGCATGCAGCATGCATAAAGCTAAAGGTTTGACTCGGGGAGATTTCTGTTTGTAATGATGAAATGCTGTTGGTTTAGTGGTGCCACAACTGTAGTTGGTCAGTAGCAGTAGTAGTGTTTCAAATCATTTTAAAGGTAGGGTAAGTGATTTGAAATTCATCGTGTAGTACCAGCCTGGTGCACTAGGGGCGCCCAAGAGTAGCTACACTATGTGAACCTGCTGCTCGATCCTGATTGGAGGAGAATTCACCCTCCACCTGGGGAACTTTTATTAGCTCCTCTGCTAACGTAGGGGAGGGGGAAACTCCATATACTGTATGGTTGCACACCTTATAATAGAGCATTTTAACAGAAAAAAAATGGATGATATCTGACAAAGGAGAAATCACTTCCCCTACCTTTAAATATAAGCACTTTAATTTGAAATATCTTGGGTTGTTTTGCATGCCATTGTGTTTGGTGGGGCAGACTGGGCATTTAGGGGGGCATTGCCCCCCCATGCCCATACACTAGATCCGCCCCTGGCTAATACTACATGTAAAAAGACTGTCAGGAATGAACTCTCCACTCACTCGGGCAGCTGTTGGCCTCCATTTGCCTCTGCGCTACAGAGTCCTCTGGCAATTGGCTCCATGCAGCCAACGACAATTATTAGGCTACATAACATTGCAGTATGTAATGTGTGATACATAATACGATGATGCAATGCCTTATACAATGTACTTCATTATCCTTATTGGGGACATTTTCATCCTTGGACTCAGTGTCACTGCAATTAAAATATACTGTTGTGAACTTGTGTCATTTCCTTTTCATACAGATTATGGAGGAGACCTGATGTGTCGACCGCATACCAGTGTTTTGATCCATTTGCTGTAAGTAAAAACCCCAAAACAACATCCTCATATTAGGGAATAGGGATGGGGCAACAACGCAGTATATGTGGTATTGTCTTTTCCATGGGAGCAGAGGTGACTGTTTCAGGTAATCGATTCCCAACAGATTTTCAAACCTGTTGTTTTGGGGAGGGGCTGGTTTCAAGCCACATAACCTCCTGTTGTGTGTTGGCTAGTGAAGTACACACTAGGAGAATTAACTTTATTGCACACATAGAAAAGATGATATGCATGCTTACATTGTGTTGAAGATGCCACTGTGTGTGTGTGTGTGTGTGTGTGTGTGTGTGTGTGTGTGTGTGTGTGTGTGTGTGTGTGTGTGTGTGTGTGTGTGTGTGTGTGTGTGTGTGTGTGTGTGTGTGTGTGTGTGTGTGTGTGTGTGAGACACCATCACCCAGCGGATCATAGATTATGATGTGATGTGTAGCCGTGCGACAGCAACTGGAGGTGTGCTTTTGCGTAGCCTGGGTTCCAGCTTGATTAGCTGCGTTCCACACATCGGAAATGTCACTTCACAAATCAGTCTGGCCAGAGTCTACTTGACTTGCATTTCCCTGACATCACCTGTTAGGTAGCCACGTTGTTCCTGATTGGATGTTGTTCCACCGAACCTGAACTAGTGTGTTTTTCCTCAAACAAACCACAGACCAATCTGAATCCTCGGCTGCATTTCGACCTCCATTATGCCCCGCCTACCTGTGGGGATAGGCACCTCCTGGCCAGACTGCTTTGCAAAGTGACATTTCAGATGTGCGGAACGCAGCAAGTCAGACTGGTACCCAGACTACCTTTTGTGGTGATGAAGGCTGCAAATTAAGGGTTTGGAAATGCACCCTCAGCGCACTGGTGCGCTCTGTGGTTGTTCGTTTATCCTGGGTGTTTCGTGCGGTCCGTTCGTTTATTCACCGTACAATTTACAAGAGCGACTTACAATAGTAAAAGCTTACAATTTAATAATTTTACAATGTATAATGTAAGCACTAAAACATTGTAATAAATTAGGCATCCTATGTAAGTCACTGCTGAAAGTACTATGGGTTAGTATGTAATACAAGTGCTATGGGCTGAGATGGAGTCTGAAGAAGAGTGTTTTCAGACTGTGGCGGAAGATATCACAGCTGTGTCTCCAGCGCAGTTCAATGAAAAGCTGTGAGCTAGGAAGCTAAGCTATGGCTAAGCACTGTACTGTGGTCCCCCAACTTTTCCATGTCTTTCAAGGACCTGCACAATTAGCAAATGAATGCATGCGGACCCCCATTTGAAAAGACATTCCAGGGGGACCCCCATATGAGAGGATTTACATGGCTCTGGCAGTGATTCTCAACATCTTTGAGGAAGGTGTGTTGTTGTTTTTAACTGCTCGTTCGTAAACAAGTTTGTAAATAGGATTTCCGACGGTAGATTCCCCAACCCTGGTCATAATTATGCAACTTCTAATCCTTTCTTTCTTTCTTTCTTTCTTTCTTTCTTTCTTTCTTTCTTTCTTTCTTTCTTTCTTTCTTTCTTTCTTTCTTTCTTTCTTTCTTTCTTTCTTTCTTTCTTTCTTTCTTCTTTCTTTCTTTCTTTCTTTCTTTCTTTCTTTCTTTCTTTCTTTCTTTCTTTCTTTTTTCTTTCTTCTTCTTCGTGTGCGTGTGCGTGTGCATGTGCGAAACAAATGCGTAAGACCAGATAACCAAGTTCTTCACAGAATGTGTATTTGTTTAGAAAGGGCCACAGGGGGGGCTAAGACATGCTAATGGACATTATAGAGTTGTGCAAAGGCTTCTAATTGTGTCTTCATGATGAGACAGTGCTGATTAATGAACTGGCTGACAGACATCCTGTGAATGTTGTCCACATGTGCACTGTCCACAGGGGTGCCCACAGATCTGTTCCACAGGCATTGTAGAAGTCACTCTTTTCTTGGGAGTCGGACGTGGTGTTGCCAGTTCTTGCGAGAGAATCAAGCAACCCCCCTTTTTAACTGTAAAGTATTCCCAGTGAAACAAAAAACTGTTTTTTTCACACTTTACGACCACATCTGTGGTCATTATATGCATGGCCATATACCCAACAATGCATGGCAAAATTCCTAAAAAATATAATTTTAATTACTTCCTGAAAACGGAAATGTGCTGCATAATGACAGTATGACACTATCACAGCAATATAAGCCCATAGAAATTAAGCTCATTTAAAAGAAAAATTATTAACATGGTGAAACACAACTTGAAGATGTCTGATGGAGGTGTGTGTTTTGTCATCATGTTAATGTTTTCTCTCAGAGGTCCATTTTTAGGAAACACAGAATTGTGTTGTGTGAAAATAGATGGAATCCCCTTTTAAACAACTGCAATCTCTCTGAAGTCAACGTTCCTTATATCAAGCCGGACGTGGCAACGTGGACAAAGAGAGGATGATTGGAAGGAGAGGGGAGGAAGAAAGGGGGAGGTGGGGAGGGGAGGGTAGTGGTGGTCAAAAGGAAAAAGAGAATGAAACGTTGATCCTTTCAGCCGGGTGCCGTTGTGAGGGCAGTGAATGGGAGTAGTGGGGCCATGCAGCCGCAGCCACATGGGCCCGTTCTCACTCGGCATAATGGAGGGCATTCTGTGGTACTTAACCCCGTCGCCGCACGCTGTGAGCGGGGCGGCCTCCGCGCGCCCGCCGCCCACCGCAAGACACGCTCGGACACGCTCACCCGCTGCATAATTGAATTTTCTACACACCCCGACCTGGCTGCCTGCCTGCCTCCCCGGTACACACGTGGGCCTGACAGCAACTCTTCCCAGGCTTTAAGCAGCTTCTCTCTAGTCCGAATAGGGAGCTGTTTTTTTTCCTACAGTATAAGAGTGGGAGAACTTTTAAAGAGGGACAACTGGGCAACTTCCCATAGACAAGAGTGGCAGACTTCCCATAGACCAGTGGTTTTCAACCTTTTTGATCCCAGGGCCCACTATTTATTCAGCATTTGAGCCACGGAGTGCCATTTGACAACATTGTCACCCCCACAGACCCCAAACTGCTAAAGATTTCTTTTGGTTTTGTCCACAATTCTAGGCTGGATTTTCACAACCAAAACAGGCAAACATAGAGATAAAAAATGACCATTCTTGTACATTATTTAATTATTACATTCTCTGTGGACTTCTGGTGGTAATTTAGATGGCAAATATTATAACTCTTGAGAGCGTAAAAATGAAACCACTTGTGGATCAATTTGGTTTCATTTACGCTCTCAAGAGTTACATCTGGTTAACCAACTTAGCTGGGGAACACCTGAAACCCTCTCAAGGACCACTGGTGGTCCCTGGACCACTGGTTGAACCACCTCCATACAACCACTGGTTGAACCACCTCCATAGGCCCACTCACCAGAACCGAAAAGTCCTATCGCATCTAATTCAAATTGTATTAAATAACTCAAACTCATCAAAATTGCAGCTGTGCTGAAAGCTTGAAATATTCTTTCAATCTGCAGTCTGTTTGTTTATTAAAAATCTAATGTAGACGTACTCTATGAGCCTGTCAAGAAATGTCTTGCAAATGATCTTGTGCTAGAAGTGCTTGTTGACCTGATCACTCAACAGCCCATAACATGTGTCACCTGTTTTGAATGTGTTTGTAATGCAGGTGGCAACAGGAGGTTGCCTTACTGATAACGAGTGCTTCCAAACTCTTTCAAAAGCGGGGCATTTTTGTTTTTCAGAAAGTAGCTCATAACATTTCTATGGTTAGATTTTTTTATAAAACAAAATCTTGGCCAATAGGAAGAGGATAATTCAAGCTTTCCGTACAGCTACCATGTTGGTGAGTTTAACTTTTGTGCAGTGCAATCGGATCACTTTTTACTTTCATTCACTTTTATGTTTCAATGTATGAAGTTGGTATTTTTGGTTGGCGTTTTCACAACTTATGGGTACACTAGTGATGTCACGTGCACACACTCCATTCAGGCACAACATGTCTGCGCTTTCACTGTGAGTAATTCCTGCTGCTGTTTACCTGCCTCGGTTGTTGTCGTTGCTGTGGTCTTGTCAGTAAATCTCTGCAGGTCTTTCCAGCGCGTGCAGCAGATCGTCAGAGAGAGATAATGCGCTCTGCCGGTCCCAACAGGTGGACGCAGGCCCGGATGTAACATTTCCCAATTGCTGGGGCAGGCGAAAATGGTATGGGTGCAATGGTATGGGTTCCTCGCCCGTGTCACTTTGAGCCAGGGAGGAGGAAGCCACACCTATACGATTTTCATTTTTTTATTAGGCAAGTAAGCTTCAATAACATCAACATTGAGGTTGCAACAGGCATGCAGCATGCATAAAGCTAAAGGTCTGAGTCAGAGAGTTTTCTGTTTTCAATGATGAAATGCTGTAGGCTTAGCCACAGTTGCTAGTTTAGTTAGTAGCAGTAGTAGTGTTTCAAATAATTTGAAATATAAGCGCTTTAATTTGAAATATATCTTTGAAATTTGTGTTGTTTTGCATGCCATCATCCCGCCCTGGGTGGACGTTGTTTTGCAGTGTGTGTGTGTGTGTGTGTGTGGGGGGGGGGGGGTCCACTTGTTTCCTGCAGTCAGTCAATAAGTCCATCAGTGTGAAGATGGAGATAAGATTAGGTGTGCTTTCTTCAGGGACTTTTTTCCACAAGAAGCAAGTGTGTGTGTGTGTGTGTGTGTGTGTGTGTGTGTGTGTGTGTGTGTGTGTGTGTGTGTGTGTGTGTGTGTGTGTGTGTGTGTGTGTGTGTGTGTGTGTTTGTGTGTGTGTTTCTGTTCGGGGGTGGGCACAGAGAAAGGGTTGTCTGGATGTGAGATGTGGTGGGAGAGCAACGGACTGAGCTCGTGTTTCCTTTCATGAATGAGGAGTCCAAATAAGCTGCTTCTCCTCACATGCTCCACTTCTGTCGCGAAACAACTAGTGTAACTAGTGGAGTAGTAACTAACTAGTAACGAGAAATAAAACTACTTTTTGTATGTGACGAGTAATATAACGAGATTATGTCCTACAAAACAGTAATAATGTTAACATTTACTTCCACTAATATTACCAGTAACGTTTGTCATGCTGCTGCTTTCAACAGTATTGAGTTGTAGAAGGGACATTAGCCCCCTCTGGTGGTTTCATCGATTAAGCATTTATTAGGTTTGCATAGAAAACGTTTTACAAACGTTTTTTATACTGCATTAGACGGTTTAGGAAAGGCCCATTTTGTTGTATTCCTTCACAGCCTGACACTAAAAGTGTGAGGTAAGATAAGTAATGTAGGCTAGTATTCATTTTTCTAAAAGTGCAATTACTCTTCTACAACGTAAGTAATATTACAACACTGCTGGCAACACAGCAAGAGGGAGGGGAAATTATATCACACACAAAATGCAGGGACTTATGGAGAGCCAGCGAAATCCAAAAGCGACCTCGCCCGCGGGCGCCCGGTTTCAAAAGCGGGCGCCCGCTTTCACAAAAACGGGCGCCCGGTTTCACAAAAACGGGCGCCCGTTTTCAAAAGCGGGCGCCCGTTTTCACAAACTAGGCTATGCCTAAACCTAACTCTAACCCTAAACTTAACCTCAGTAAACCTATGCCTAAACCTAACCTAACCCTAACCATAACCTTTTGAAAAGGGCGCCCGTTTGTGAAAACGGGCGCCCGCTTTTGAAAACGGGCGCCCGTTTTCAAAAGCGGGCGCCCGGTTTCACAAAAACGGGCGCCCGTTTTTGTGAAAGCGGGGCGCCCGCTTTTGAAACCGGGCGCCCGCGGGCGAGGTCGCTTTTGGATTTCGCCCCTGCATGGACTTATGGGCCATAGGAAATAAACAGGTCATGGAGACCCAGGATTATTGCATCTTTTAGCGACCCAAGCCTAGGTGACACACAGGAAGAACATGCAAACAGAAAGGCCCCTTGGCCAACTCCACCTAGTAGCCTAGTGCAGGGGTTTTCAACCTTTTTGACACCAGGGACCACCATTTATTCAGCATTTGAGCCACGGACCACCATTTGATGACATTTTAGCCCCAAAGACCTAAAACTAAAGAATTCTTTTCATTTTGTCCCCAATTCCAGGCTGGATTTTGCAAACAAAACAGTGTAGACTTCTTAATTGAATAGGGCTAATTCAGATGATAAACATTTTAACTCTTGAGAGTGTGAAAATGAAACCAAATGGACCCGCAAGGGTCCATTTGGTTTCATTTTTACATTCTCAAGAGTTACATCTGGTTAACCAACTTTCCATCATTTAGCCTGGGGACCACCTGGAACCCTCTCAAGGACCACTGGTGGTCCCCGGACCACCTGTTGAAAACCCCTGGCCTAGTGTATGGCCACTGATGACTCGGAGCAAAGACACACCACAGCATGCATTCTCCAAAGGGAATCGAACCTAAGACTGTGATGAGGTGCCTGCACTCGTATGTGCCCCTTCCTCTTTTATACCCGTTTATATTTGCCTGTAGTATGGCTGTAACCCCTCCTGTATTCAGGTCTTCATCAGGCAACATTTTATCACATTTGGCCAGATCATTGATTGACCTGGGCTGGTCGGAAGTGCTGCGGCTTTTGTCACATAAAATAAAGTAAGCTTTACCTTGGAGCTCTATCCTAGGGCACAGGGAGATGCAAGGGCAGATCTAGGCATGGACATGGGGGGGCAATGGCTCACTAAATGCCCTGACCGCCCCACCAAACATGATGGCATACACACAACCCAAATGTCAAAGATATTTCAAATTAGCATGCTTACAGTACATTTAAAATGATTCGGAACACTACTACTGCTACTAACTAGGGCTGTTGAATGATTAAAAATTTTAATCAAATTAATCACAGCTTCAAAATTAATTTAATCATGATTAATCAACATTCGAACTATGTCCAAAATATGCATGTTTTCCTGTACAGGATTTGAAAATTTAAAAAAGAAACAGAATCTGTGAAAAAAAAATCACCATTTAACTTTAAAATATTTATCAAAATAGGTGATCTACAAGCCCTCAATGCTTGTAGATCCTCCAGCTATACCCTATGGCTCTGGTTACTCGGAGACACAGATATATGTCTCCGTAAAACCGTGCTCTACCCATTTCTTTCAATGAGAAAATACTCAGTGGGTTGAGCCAGTGTGCACATGAGTTAATTGAGTTAAAAATTTTAATCAGATTAATCAACAGAATTAATTTAATCCCATTAATTAACTATTTTCAACAGCCTTACTACTAACTAACTACAGTTGTGTCACCACTAAACCAACAGCATTTCATCATTGAAAACAGAAAACTCTCTGAGTCAGACCTTTAGCTTTATGCATGCTGCGTGTCTGTTGCAACTTCAACAACAACTGATGTTACTATTGATGCTTTACTTGCCTAATAAAAGTCCTGTAACTGAAAATGGTATGGGGGCGGCATCCTCGCTTCGCGCCACAGGCGAGGATGCCACCCCCATACCCCATACCCCCCCCCCCCCCCCATTGGGAAATGTTACATCCACCCCTGGGGAGATGTTTGTTCCTTCTCCATGAATCTCACTCTTTTATGCCTTCATGACGTCCAGCACCTGTCCTGTGCAGCCTAAAATGGCACAAGATGTGCACACACAAAACAGGCACAAGATGTACGCACAAACAATCCTCTCGCCTCTCGGTGAGGGAAAGTGAAGCAGGGTTTTCTCTTGACTCCATTAAAGGGATGACGACCCTATCAGCAGGACGAGGGGTGGAGGGGTTGGTCGGCCACGGGTCGCCGAGCAGCAGGCCTCGCTCCATCTCCGGCTCTGTGCCCCTCGCTTGACCAAACACAAAAGGTGTTGCCTCCCCGCGCGGCCCTCCCCTCCACACTTTTTACCTGTCACTCAGACTTTCCCCCTGTCCGTCATCCGTCCACGCCCGCCCCGCACGGGGGGCCCTATATCTGTGGAGTCTAATGGAGAACGCTGGGCCCCAGGTGAGTGTTCTACCGGGGCCCCACAGAAAAGTACTCCCTACTATAGAAATAGTCTATTGCAAGCAAAACCCCCGGAATTCAAAAGTACAAAAGCACAAAGGTTTTGGCTTCAAAATGTATCATACTAACGTGGCATTTAGCCTTTTGGTATTATGTTTGCTATTATGCTATTATATCACCTTAGCGATTTAAAGTGAAAAGTAGCAGATCTATAAGCTGGAGCACTATACGCTTGGTGGTGTGCTATTTTTGTGTCAAATCTTTGAGTATGCTGAATCGCAAATGTAAAAGCAAAAATACATATTTTCAGATGAGGTCAGCGGCCATATACAGATGATTTTGGGGTCGTTGACATGAAATATTGAGGAGCACTGACCACATAGGATCACATAGAAGAGTTATTTTTTGTCTGTATTGAGAAGACAGTTGTAGATTATCACGCAAAAATGGCTTAAATGTGGTCGTTATGAAGAACGTCCCGGTTCAAGTTTTCAAATGCATAAAAACAAGTCTTTTGATTTTTTTGTAATTCAGTAATTCAGTAGATTTTCTGTAACCTGACTCTGCTGCCCCATCTGGCGGAGTCAGGTTAGATTTTCTGTGTGCCCTGGAGTTTTTCCGGCTTAAACAGGTGCTGTGCTTGTCCTGCTGTTTGTGGTGTCACATTCTGCACATCCCATATATGTCAATGAAATTTTGCCGACAAGGTGTCACTGTTTGTTTCCACTTTGTCTTTTTTGCATCTCAAAAGCCTTCCAAACCCCAGAGAAAAACTCCACCCCACAGAAATGCCACTGAATGTTCAAAGTGAAGGTTTTCTGAGTGTAGTTCTGACATCATAAATTAAAATGAATGTCGCAAAAAAGGTTTTCAGAGAGAGAGTTCCGGGAAGTGTTGGTCCCACAATCATCATTGGGGCTATTGCGGAAACGAAGCGCTATAACATCCATGGTTTTAAAGCTGTCCTGACGTCTGTGTTTACCCAGCTATCAGCTGGCATGATGACAGGACAGTGGCCTACACCTCCGGTAATACTGTACAAGGCCTAATTAGAACCCTATGACTGACTGACTGACTGACAACCACGCCACTGCCTTTCACACAATACTGGCCTGTCTGCACTACTGTGCAAGTTGTACACACACACACACACACACACACACACACACACACACACACACACACACACACACACACACACACACACACACACACACACACACACACACACACTCACTCTGATGGGATGTCACTCCTCAGTAGATAATAATCGTGATGCTATATTTGACTCATGACAATAGATGGAGGTTGTGTTGTGTATTTTTTGAGAATCATCAGCTCAATACCGGGCAGTTGTTTTTTACCATGGACAGATTGTTTTACCACAAATGCTGCAATATCAATTCTTACAACATTATTTGTACTTGATTACATGGCTTGAATGAATGCTCCAATCAGAAGCCGGCGTTCTGGTCACGTGAGCAGTAAGATATGTCCCTATAACACACCGCTCCGCTCTATATCTCACAGCTGTATAATCAAGGTCCCCAAAGTGCAAACAGCTGTGCTCATAGTGTGGCACGCTTCCGCATTTGCTTCCATGTTTATGTTGCGGGTCCATTTGTTTTCATGTTTATGCTCTCAAAGAGTTACATCTGGTTAACCAACTCCATCATTTTGTCTGGGGACCACCTGGAACCCTCTCAAGGTCCCCTGGTGGTCCCAGGGCCACTGGTTGTAATAAGCGGGTGTAATAACTGGTTGTAATAAGTGGGTAGCATGCAGGGCTCAGAGGTAGAGAAGCTGATGGCAAGCCAGCTCCAACCCAGGCTCGAGTCAGTGTCGACGTGTCCCTGAGCAAGACAGTTTAACTGTACCTTGCATGGTTTCTACCACCATCAGTGGGTGAATGGGATCCACAATCTACATATGTAAAGCGCCTTGTATGAAGGTGATACAGAGCTGAGCAGTGCCCGCATCCCAGGAGTGATTTTCCCCATTCCTCATAATAAGAAATAAGAAATAGAAAGACAATTATGGCGCGATTACAAAGCCAACTCGGGGCGTGACAAATCATAATAACAAACTCAATATTTTGGGCCAATCAAAATAATGAGTAATAATCAGGATACAAAACTTTTTGTTTCTTTTTTTTCTTATAAAATACTTATATAGGCCCCAAAATATTGTGTTTGTTGTCATGATTTGTCACAACCGGAGTTGGCTCTTTGTCAGCAGCATAATCGTCTTGATAGGAATCGTTTTTGGAAGATTAAGGAAAGTGAATGGGGAATTTATTTCCGGAGCCAGTGAGAGGGTCGACCATTCACTCAAAAGGCAATGAGTAAAACTGAAGCAAAATTTAGCCTGGCTAAAGCCAGACCGAATCAGCTGTTGTTGCAGGTCGCTTAATTTGAAATATCTTGGGTTGTTTTGCATGCCATCGTGTTTGGTGGGGCAGAGGTGGCATTTAGGGGGGCATTGCCCCCCCCCCCCCCCCCCCCCCCCCCCCCCATGCCCATGCCTATATCCGCCCCTGTGATTCGGCAAAGCAAGCAAAATTATCAGTAAAAAAAAAAAAAACATCATTCCTTGGAGCTGCTCCCTGGCCAGCAGAGGACGACAGCCCCTCGGTCTAACCCTCTCTCTCTCTCTCTCTCCTCATCTCTCCAGGACACCTCCTCCTCCTCCCTGGGCTCTGCCCGGACCCCTCCCATCAAAGCCATAACCTCTCCTATAATCCCCCTCCCCTCGTTGCCGTGGGGACGGCTCAGACGAGCAGGTGATGCATTGACAGCGAGCAGATGGTTCCCTGTGGAGGTAAGCATGGCTGAACAATGCTTCCATATTCATCATACAGTGTCTCTCTCTCTCGCGCACGCACAAGTGTACACACACACACACACACACACACACACACACACACACACACACACACACACACACACACACACATTCTTCTCCACTCTCCATCCCTCAACTGCATACACCCCCCTGCCCCATCTCTCTCACACACACATGCGCACACACACAAATCTAAAGCTTTTTCACTCCACCCAAAGGATCATGTTTTGTTAGACATGCATGTACACACACACACACACACACACACACACACACACACACACACACACACACACACACACACACACGCCGACAGGAGTGTGGAGATTAGAATGGTAGAATGGAACGCGATGTGTGACAGATGTGACAATGCAGCACACAGCGGTGGGCCAACAACAAGTGGGCCCACGCATGGTTCTGTGATGGGGAGGTGTGCACACACACACACACACACACACACACACACACACACACACACACACACACACACACACACACACACACACACACTGTACGCTGAGACCTAAGAATAAAGTAAAGATAAACAACGGAATCGAGGGGAGGCGGGGGGTCCCTGTGTCTCGTGCTCATCTGCAGGTGCGTGTGGTGCAGGGTCCGCAGTAACTCAAGCCCTGCTAAAAAGAAGCTGCAACCCCCCCTCCCTCCCCTACACACACACCCGCACACACACACACACACACACACACACACACACACACACACACACACACACACACACACACACATATACACACACACACACACACACACACACACACACACACACACACACACACTGTCTGAGATAAAGTACAAGACCCCCCCCCCCCCCCCACCACCACCTCTTTCTTTAAGCGGTAACTCCTGAATAATCCACGGCCGACAATGAATGCTCGAGCTCGGTGGGACAGTGCGTGTGTGTGTGTGTGTGTGTGTGTGTGTGTGTGTGTGTGTGTGTGTGTGTGTGTGTGTGTGTGTGTGTGTGTGTGTGTGTGTGTGTGTGTGTGTGTGTGTGTGTGTGTGTGCAGCGATTCACCCTCAGGAGGAGGCCTGACTTGTTTTCGGGGGTCCAGAGCGCAATGTAGAGAGAGAGAGAGGAGGGGGACGACAAAAAAATAAATGGGTCCAGAGAGTTTGGGGGGAGTGTGTGTATGTGTGGGGAGGGGGTGGCATTATGGAGATCAGCTTAAACATGTAGAACACTAGAGCGTCAAGCTTTTTTTTTTCTCCCCCCCTGGAACAAGTGGCAAAGAAAGAAAAGCTCTGGGCTCACAATAGACCTCCCTTTGGTTTGGCTTTGGAGGCCCAATGATTGTAGCTCCATCACACCTGGAGTGGAGTCAGTCGCTGGTGGAAGAAAAAGTATACTCACAAAAAAAAGTATACTCAAAAGTATACTCTGTCGCTGGTGGAAGAAAAAGTATACTCACAAGTATACTCTGGTTTACTTCACAGTACTGGAAGTAAACGCGGTGGTGTTTCAACCATTATTAACTCGCTATTTTCAATAGCCTCAATAACTTGATTTTGTACCTTCAATTATCCCAAATAACAATTGAACCTCAGTTAGTATGAGGTTGCTCCCATATTTTGATTTCTTGCCACGCACGGAACACAAGGGTTTAGTCTCTTAGACCCAAAACACTCGTTTTTTTGTCCACAATTCCATATTTATAGAAGAGATAACAGGGAAAAGTTGACCAAAAATAACAGTTCTTCTATGTGTTGTAACTGTGGACTTGTTGATCATTATTAGGACCTATTCTTTGTGGAACTCCTGGAAACGAAAACGTGCTGCGCAATGACCTATCCACTATCACAGCAATAAACGCCTATAGGAATGATTGGGGGGGGGCACTTTTTTGTCATGTCCACACAACATGTCAACTCACAACAACAAGGTGTATTAATGACATAATAAATGGGTAAGAGTAAAGTAAGTAAAAGTAAAACAAACAGGACTCAAAAGTGTACTTAAGTACAGTACTTAAGTAAATCCACTTAGTTACTTCTCACCACTGCCTATCAATACAGTCTGTGAGGAGGGGGGTGGTGGTGGTGGTGGGGGGGTGGGCTACCCTTATTCACAGTCCTGACTATGATAAAGACACACAGCGAGGAGCCATTCAGCGCTCCTGTGCCCATAATGGAGTCACTAATAGGTGCCTATTCAGCAGGGAAAGTGTTTTCTGAGAGAGAGAGAGGGACAGGGAGAGGGAGAGAGAAGTTTTGGTGGAACACAACAATCACTTTTGCCTGCTGCCTCGTGTATGTAAAATGTATGCAGCAGTACACCCCCCCCCCCCCACCCCTAAATCTTTTCTTCATCATAAAGAGAGAGAGAGGAGGGGGGGGGGGGTCATAGCACTTGGATTGACGACACATAGTTTGTGAGTTGTTTTTTTCGTCCTTATGCTTAAAAATAAATTGGACGGTTCTGTTTCTCGGGTGAGTGCTGTCCGGTGGCTGAAATCTCAAAAGAGAAACACACACATCTCTCTCTCTTTCCCTCTCTCCTTAACGTACCCCGCCAGCATTATTACATTTTTGTTGGTAGCTACTGCCAGCGATTCTCATGTAAAAGTCATATTTCATATTTCGGGCTATATTTCCGCTCGGACATTTTAGGTCAGTGCACAGGATGTGGCTTCCGGTCGGTCTCTTATTCGGGTCCCTCAGCTGGCAATTAGAGGCCGCTAGCTATCAAACAATAGCGCTAGCTTACTAATCAAAGATTGCCATAGACCCTATTTATTATGACCACTGCGGAGATCTATGGCATTAGCAGGAAAACGGTTATTCAACTGGTGTAGTATGGATTCAAGACAGATTTTGCCATTGATTGATTTTTAGCTTGATTTTTAGCTTATAGATTTACAGTACAATTCAAGCACAACTCAATACAAGACTGATAACTGTGAATGGACAATTATTTATTTATTTTTTTCTTGCATATTGGAGCGATGTGTCTTCTCGTAATAAGTCCCTGCAGGTTTGTATGCTATTAAGATAATTATGAATTATTCCTTTCTTTAGACTCAGTCAGCACCAACCACTACAAGTACACGACCAGCACATACAGTATAAAGAAAGGGAAAGTTTGACTGCACATTAGGCTAATAGCCCAATATGCGATATATTTGATATGAAAGCACAAAGGGGGAGCGTGGTTGAGTCATATTTACAGAGGCCAGTTTCAAAATGCTGGCGTCCGTAGGTGCCCTTTGAGAGTGGTTTTGAAGGAGTCAAGGCGTTTGCATGTCTTAAATACTGTTGGTCGGTCATTCCACGTTTTGGTGGCATAGCAGCGAAAAAGAATTAAGTCCCTTGTTTGGGCTGAATATGGGTTGCACATGGTTTGTTGAACTGGTTGTGTTGTGGGAGTGGACTTTTGTTTACATTAAGGAAGTATTTTGGACAGGTACATGGCTATTTTGGTAGCGTATTGGTTCTTGTGGACCAGACCAATGCAAAATGTTGTTTTCTGTTGTCCACACTAAGGAAGCCCAATCTGTCAAAGTGGTCAGGGGTGAGGTGCATGGGTTCGGAGAGTGAGGCCGAGTAACAGCCTGACCAGTTTGTTTAAGGCGTATATCCTTGTTTTGAGGGCCTTCAAGGTGCTGAGGTACCAAGAGGTTCAGGCATAGTCGATTCATTTTAGCTGCCCCTCCCTCTCCAAATACAAACCCATTATAACCTAAAATGTTCAAGTATCACAAGTAAAATATAAAGACTTTTTGTAGTGCAAGCAAAACAGAGTGCAAGCCAGAAATGTTATCTACTTCTACTTTCAGGATGTAGCTTTCAAGTAGTTCAGTGATTTCCTTTGGGTTGCTTGGAGACACAGCTACATTTCAGTCAACATCATCCTAAAGTAACTTTTTCTGCGTCTCGAGTGGATCATGCTACACATCATGGTCCATGGCTCAAAATAAATAAATGAATAAATAGTGGGCCTTGAAATCAATTAAACATGCCTCTAGTTAATTTTCTGAGAGATCAGCGTTTTTTGCTTAGAAAGTGCCTCGCGATAAAGCAAGTGTGTGGTGTTGTGTATTCTCGCACGGTCTCCAGGTTCTGGTGAGCTTTTTTTTCTGAGAGCGTACAAATGGAACCAAATAAATCCTAACAGGTGCATTTGGCTCCATTTGTACATTCGCAGAAAAAGGTCCAGAACTCCATTTCTAGGAAACAGAGAATGTGACCGATATTTTTTTTTATCCACACAACATCTCTAAGGTACAATGACATGTTAAAATGTTGAAAATGGGTGGAATTCCCGATTAATACTGTAGAGAGAGGCAGCATTATACTGTGTGTGTGTGTGTGTGTGTGTGTGTGTGTGTGTGTGTGTGTGTGTGTGTGTGTGTGTGTGTGTGTGTGTGTGTGTGTGTGTGTGTGTGTGTGTGTGTGTGTGTGTGTGTGTGTGTGTGTGTGTGTGTGTGTTGGGGTGGGGGTCTAGAGATAAGCTAAAGGGTGGTATAAGGTTGAGTCCAGAGACCACCAGGGACCCCCGAGACCATATTGAAAGAGAGAGGCTAATAATGGCAGAAATGCTGGGCAGCATATTGTGCCGCGTGTCGCAGGGCTCTGCTGACAGATTGATGAGATGAGGAAATAATGACAGGTCCTGACCGGGGGGGGGGGTGGAGGGGGTCGCCCCAGCATGGTGGCAGGGTGGACGGAAGGATGGATAGATAGAGACCCTGGTGTCTGGCTGGGCAGAAGTCGGCCCAGGTCACTGCTCTTTGATTCAGGTCCCTGACCAGTGCCCACAAAGGGCAGCACATCACAGTGGGCAGCAGGCAGGCCCTTTCCTTTCCCCTTTAGAACACTCTGAAAGCCCTTGTAATGGTAGTTTCTTTTTTTTTCATGTTTTGTGCGAGAGAGAGAGTGTCCTCTTCTGTTGGTGCTTTTTGAATGTGTTTTTTGGAGCCTTTGTTAAAACGGCGTGTGCGCGATTGTGTTCGGAAAATCAATGACGCTTTAAACGTTAAGGAAATCGTGGCGCTTTGATCAAATAGAGAAAGGAAGAAAGACAGAAAGAGAGAAAGAAAGAAAGAATGAACCATAGTGGCGTGACTGTTGGTCTGTCCGACGTCTCTGCATAAATGCTGACATCGTCTGAGGGAATGTTAATGAACTGAACGGGGCTTGGATAGCGGAGAATACCACAGAGCCTGGATTGCATTGACCAGATCAGTGGTTTTCAACCTTTTTGATCCCAGGGCCCACTATTTATTCAGCATTGATGACATTTTAGCCCCCAAGATTTATTCTGCCACAATTCCAATCTGGATTTGGGAAACGAAACAGGCAAAGATACAGATCAAAATGACCATTAATCTCCTACATTCTCTAGTTGTGTAGACTTCACAGGCTAATTCACGTGATGAATATTTTAACTCTTGAGAGTGTAAACATGAAACCAAATTACTGCGAACCATTTGGTTCGCAGTAAAGGTCTTCTGGCTCGGGACTTGATCCTGCGAGGATTATCGGTGCTGGTGCCTGGACTGCACGAGTCCAGCCTCTTGTCCTCGTTTTGGAGGATTCAAAATACGTTGTCTCCCTGAAACTTAGGTTAACTCAAAGTGCTGGTAGCGCTGCCACCTCATAGCTAGAAGGTCCTGGATTCCACACCCGCTATAGGGATATTTCTTCCCCGGAAAGGACTCTAGTCCTCATGCATTGAGGTCGGCCCACTGTCTCCCCAGGTTGATGGAGAGTGTATAATGCCCACTGCCCAGGATCACATTATTTCAGTGTTTTCAACCAGTGGTCCTTGAGAGGGTTCCAGGTGGTCGCAGATAAATGATGGAAAGTTGGTTAACCAGAGATTCATCATCTGAATTAGCCCAAGTCGACACAAGTAGAAAATGTAGTATGGTCATTTTGATCTTTATGTTTGACGGTTTTGTTTCTGAAATCCAGCCTGAATTGTGGACAAAAAAAAAAAGGAAATCTTTAGTTTTGGGCTCTGCGGGGCTAAAATGTCCTCTAAGTGGTGGTCCGTGGCTCAAACACTGAATAAATAGTGGGCCCTGCTGTCAAAAAGGTTGAAAACCCCTGCATTAGGTAATTGGCCTTGGGTGGGAAAAAAGGGTTACAAAATAAACCGTGAGATAGAAATGATAGAAAAAAAGGATTAACTCAAATCTGACATTTGATTGATTTAGATGTTATTGTGATGAGATTTGAGGCTTTTTTTGGTCAGCACAAGTCAAACATGTCATGTGTCCTCCATGAAGTAAACAAACTCTGAGGTCAAATGCTTTACACTAACATAAGCCTTACCGATACACTGGGCATTCTGACAACAATGCACCTTTCAAAATGGTCAATTTAAGAAGAGAAAAAAAGAAAGAAAAAAAAATAGTTCAAATCCTTTGCCGGCCGCAAACACGCTTCCATCTCGAGGCTTGAGCTCCTCCTCGCACACAATGCATTTTCTTGCAGTGTCTTAGCAACCGGTATTGTGGCATCTGGATTACCCAGAGTGCACCGCAGAGCCCCCGCGGGGATGAACAGTGGAAGACCGCGCTCTTATTTTTAGGAAGGGAACTGTATTGACAAAAAAGGTCTTGAACTCAGATGCTCCCGACAAGCTTTCGTATGCTACAACCAGACGTGTTTCCTATTCTGGCTTTGGCTTTTCTTTCTTTTTTCTTTTTTTTTTCTCTCTCTCTTCATGTTCTTCCCCCTTTGGACATAACTGAATATTGTTTCAGTTTAAGACAGTGGATTCCAACGTTTTTGATACCAGGGCCCACTGTTTATTCAGCATTTTAGCCACGGAGCACCATTTGAGGACATTTTAGCCTCACAGAGCCCAAAACTAAAGATTCCTTTTGCTTTTGTCCACAATACCAGACTGGATTTGGGAAACAACACAGGCAAACATACAGATGAAAAATGACCATTTATATTACAACCCCAATTCCGTTGAAATTGGGACGTTGTGTAAAATGTAAATAAAAACAGAATGCATTGATTTGCAAATCGTTTTCAACCTCTATTCAGTTGAATACAACACAAAGACAATATAATTAATGTTCAAACTGATAAACTTTATTGTTTTTTGAAATTATACAATCTTTTGTAAATTGATCCCTGCAACACGTACCAAAAAAGTTGGGACGGGGGCAACAAAAGATTGGGAAAGGTCATGAATGCACAAATAACGCCTGTTTGGAACATTCCACAGGTAAACAGGTTAATTTTAAACAGTTTAATATCGTTATTGAGTATAACAAGACCATCCCAGTCGCTCACAATCAAAGATGGGGCGAGGTTCACCACTTTGTGAACAATTCTGTGAGAAAATCATCCAACGGTTTAAAAACAATGTTTCTCAACATTCAATTGCAAGGAATTTGGTGATTTCATCATCTACAGTTCATAATATAATCAAAACGTTCAAAGAATCTGAAGAACTTGCTACACTAAAGCGTCAAGGCCGAAAACCAACACCAAACACTCGTGACCTTTGATCCCTCAGGTGGCTCTGCATTAAAAACTGACATCATTGTGTAAGGGATATTATTGTGTGGACTCAGGAACACTCAGAAAACCATTGTCAGTTTACATAATTTGTCGCTACACCTGCAATTGCAAGTTAAAAATCTACCATCGAAAAGCAAAGCCATACATCAGAAAGGTCGGTTTGAAAAACAACCAGAAATGCCTTCTCTGGGTCCACTATCATTAGAAATGTGGACTCATCAGACCACAGCCCACTTTTCCACTTTGTGTATAACCATTTTAAATGATATTGTACCCAGAGAAGGCATTTCTGGTTGTTTTTCTAGTCGTTTTTTCAAACCAACCTTTCTGATGTATGGCTTTGCTTTGCATGGTAGAGTTTTAACTTGCAATCGCAGGTGTAGCGTCAAATTCTGTAAACTGACAATGGTTTTCTGAGTGTTCCTGAGTCCACACAGTAATATCCTTTACACAATGATGTCAGTTTTTAATGCAGAGCCACCTGAGGGATCAAAGGTCACAAGTGCTAGATGTTGGTTTTCGGCCTTGACGCTTTAGTATAGCAAGTTCTTCAGATTCTTTGAATGTTTTGATTATATTATGGACTGTAGATGATGAAATCACCAAATTCCTTGCAATTGAATGTTGAGAAACATTGTTTTTAAATCGTTAGATGATTTTCTCAAAGAATTGTTCACAAAGTGGTGAACCTCGCCCCATCTTTGATTGTGAGCGACTGGGATGGTCCTGTTATACTCAATAACAATATTAAACTGTTTAAAATTAACCTGTTTACCTGTGGAATGTTCCAAACAGGCGTTATTTGTGCATTCATGACCTTTCCCAGTCTTTTGTTGCCTCCGTCCCAACTTTTTTGGTACGTGTTGCAGGGATCAATTTACAAAAGATTGTATAATTTCAAAAAACAATAAAGTTTATCAGTTTGAACATTAAATATACTGTCTTTGTAGTGTATTAAACTCAATATAGGTTGAAAACGATTTGCAAATCAATGCATTCTGTTTTATTGACATTTTTCACAACGTCCCAATTTCAACGGAATTGGGGTTGTATATTGTATATATTTTTATAATATTTTAACTCTTGAGAGTGTAAGTCCATTTGGTTTCATTTTTACATATGGTTCCCAATTCCCAGCTGGTTAACCAACTTACAGTAGCTGGGGACCACCTGGAACCCTCTCAAGGACCACTGGTGGTCCCCGGACCACTGGTTGAGAACCACTCGTTTAAGACACTGACATCATCTCGTGTGGAAATAAATAATTACATTTACCCAAGTAAGTACTGTTCCCAAATGCAGTAACATTTTGACATACCTTTTCTTTACTGGAGTATTTCCAATAGAATAATGGAAAATTCCAATAATGTAGCAATTACTTTACAGACTTTGAAGTGGCCATGAGTGACTATGTAACCCAGGAAAATGCCTGTGCGTAAGTGTGTCAAATGCTCCATATTTGTTTTTGTTTTTTGACTCAAAAATGGAGACATGCACACCTGGAACTCCATATACAGTATTTTCGAATGTGGGCCCGCAGCCATGCCCTTGACATGAAATAGTTTGAGCACCACTAAGCTCCTTTTTTTTTCAAGATTTAGAATACATTTTGTAGAATCAACTGTCAGGTCAAATCTAACCAAAGCACAAGCACGAGGTAAAAAAAAGATTTGATCATGTGTAGTGAGATAGTAGTGTTCTGAGGGAGCCAGGACCACTGTAACATGTTGATGTTGTTTTATACAGATATGCGTTCAGATCACCATGTGTCTCTCTGTCACTTATGTTTGTTATCGAAGCTCTCTGCATGTATAGAGGAGCACAGGTGCTGTCTCTTTCTCTCCGCTAACAAGCATTTATCATAATACTCTTGTGACGCACTTTGTATTGACCAGACCAATTCAGTCTTCCATTTTTCGTCAATTATGTAGCCAATGTTCAGTTTTCAACATGCAATTTCACAATATCTCTGAGTATAGGTAAACATTGCAACTCCGGATGTTCTAAATAATTGTGTCTGTGGGATATCTAGAAAAACATGTTTTCAGATGTGGAAGAAAATATCTTTGGAAACTATCAATGGGAAATTCTGCACAATAAGTGATTTTACTTACTTAAGTACATTATGATGCCAATACTGTAGGACTTTTATTACAGACAATTCTGGACAATTACTGGTATAAATGAGTAATTGTCAGTTATATTGATGCTTTATTTTAGTTTCATTGATTATTTATGATTGACTTAACGGACAACTTTTTTTTTTCTTTTAGAAATGTAGGATTTTATGGTAGCTGCCTTGAGGGGCATTCAAACATGGTCCCAAATACATATTTGTGCACAAAAAATAAAGCATTTTATTTATTGAGGTATCTACTACAGTCCTAATAGACCCCAGGAATTTACATCTGGCCCTAAAAGATACAGGATCTACTGAATGTGACGAAAAAGTTGTGGGTAAATCTGTTAAGGAGCTAAGCAAAACGAGAGTTTCAGTCTATAAAAGCACAAGCTTGAGTTAGTTAAAGCAGAATCGATCCGATGCGGCAGGACGTAGTTGTTTGAGGGAGGGAGGCTGGTCGTTGAGACTCTAACAAGTGTTTACGGTCTCCATGAGTCTATTACTCACTGACCCACACACGAGCCTTGTTAATGATTTACCAGAAGAGAGAGAGAGAAAACATATTTATGTCCGATGTCCCTTCATGGCAAAAATCTGCGCAGAGGCGAAACCCTCAAACTCAAGACACACTCCAGATAATAAGGTTTGATTGGAAGCACAGATAGAGGGCTGTTCACAACGCGCACACGGACACACACACACACACACACGCACACATACGGACGCGCACAGGGGCCAGGCTAGTACATTCACGCTAATGACCGCTGATGTGTGCAATTGATAGGAGCCATTGTTTCCACAGCGCTTGTCTCTATATGCCCAGTAATGTAATTAAAGGCCAAAGAGATTTATGCAGCTCTGTTGGAGGCGCCCCATGCATGCAGAACCTGATCCATGTTCTTCTTTCTGTATCTTTGGTAGTTTGGGAGCTGAAAAGCCCCCTTCTCTTTGCTCCGTCCAGCTGCTCCGGACAGACGTGGGCTCTGGCCTGTGTCACCAACTGCACTGAGTTCCTTGAAAGCTTTGCTTTATTGCTGGGCCTTCGTGCACTTCTGCTGTGTGTGTGTGTGTGTCTGTCTGTGTGTGTTTGCTTCAGGAACACATCAGGCCCTGATATTCATAATTTTTGTCAGCAGTATGTTAGGCAATATTAGGAGAGTAATATCTTGACTGGACTGCACTGGACCCATTTGAGTTTGAAACTATGACCAATGACAAAATTACTCCCATACCTATTGGTAGAAATACAACAATGTGCGAACACAGCAGCAAGATTTGTGAACTGTGACAAAAGAAGATTAAGAACTGCTGTCTGTGGTGTCTAGACCAGTTTTCAACCATTTTGATACCAGGGCCCACTATTGGCCCTGGTATCATAGACCCCAAAAATAAATATTTATTTTGCTTTTGTCCACAATACCAGGCTGGATTTCGGAAACAAAACAGGCTGCTTGCCTGTTTTGTTTCCGAGATCAAAATGACCATTAATCTTCTACATTCTCTGATTGTGTAGACTTGGGCTAATACAGATGATGAATATTTTAACTCTTGAGAGCATAAACAGGAAAATGGACCCTTGTGGGTCCATTTGGTTTCATTTTATACTCTCAGAGTTACATCTGGTTAACTTTCCATCATTTAGCCTGGGGACCACCTGGTACCCTCTCAGGGATCAATGGTGCTACATTTGAGTTGCTACATTTACGTTAAATCTGATTTTTCTTTCTCTGCATAATCATGAGGAGAAAACATTGCTGTTTGTCCCGAACAGGCAAATAATTGATGCCATTTGTTTAAAAATGTATGAAACACTTTTAGAAAGAGTTTTAGAAAATGATATATAAAGATGATTACGCCACAAAGACAAATCATCGTTGTGACAAATCATGACAACACTCACAATATCACCATACATTATCTAATTAGCAAGAAAATAAAAACAGCAGGATACAACATTTTTGTTTCATTTTTCTTCTGAGAAATTATGTGATTGTCCCAAAAGATTGTGTGTGTTGTCATGATTTGTCACGACCCGAGTTGGCTCTGTGTGTCGGGGCGGGACTGCTCAGCTCTATTGAATTGAATTCAGTAATATGTTACATATTACTTTCCCAAGTTCTCCCTGTCCCACCTGCAAAAGACTAGAGATGTGCAGCACAGTCTTTTTAGCGGCAACCTGCAACAACTACTAGTACGTCATATGCAGAATCCAGTGGTGGATTAGATTCTACAAACTCCTGCACATCTCTGTTGTTAGCTGGTAAATCTGTTCATGTTTTCATGTTTTTCAACGAGCTCATTTGTAATAAGTAATAATGAGGCGTGTTTTGACAGAGTAGCATATTACATATTGTACATTTTTGCAGAGTAATATCGTTACAATGCTTTTTTTCTGAAAATGGTAATAATAATACAGCAATATGTATATAGGGATGTTGTTTTGTGCCCCGAAACCATAGCCTTTTTTTTCTCCCATGTAATGGCATGCATCAATGACTTGGACCTGTTTGGTTTAGGTGGTAATTATTAACTGGAATCAGCTAATATTTGAGGAACTGGCATTTTTCTGCCTCCCACTGAGAGCTGGTATGTCAACTAGTGGATGGCATTCCATTCCTCAGTCCACATATTTCTTAAGGACACCTTTTCAAACTTTACATGCGGTGTCAGAACGTAGTATAGGAGTTTGGCCGTCTGTGCTGTTGAGTACTTTAGGGTAGAAGACCAGCAGCAAACTGAGAGGAGGACGAGGTACTCTACAGTGTCACAGACATGCTGGACATGTGGCAGGTCGTACAGAGAAGCCGTGCCTCAGCAGATCCTCACAGTGGAGAGGCCAGGAGAGACCGGGTGGAACCCAGCGGGTGCCACTACTTGCGGAGGAGGCTGCCCGCCAGGCTGCCCGCCAGGCCTGGGCGACCTTCTGTCAACCACGCCGCTGCTGCCCGGTGGTCGTCACACTGCGGCTCTGGCTCGGCGCCGCACTCGGATGGCAGGGTGAGTCCATCCAGGGGCGGATGTAACATTTCCCAATTGCGGGGGCAGAGGAAAATGGTATGGGTGCGGCTTCATCGGTGAAGCCGCACCCATACCATTTTCAGTTACAGGACTTTTATTAGGCAAGTAAAGCATCAATAATAACATCAGTTGTTGTTGAAGTTGCAACAGACACGCAGCATGCATAAAGCTAAAGGTCTGACTCAGAGTTTTCTGTTTTGGATGATGAAATGCTGTTGGTTTAGTGGTGACACAGCTGTAGTTAGTTAGTAGCAGTAGTAGTGTTTCAAATCATTTTAATTACAAGCACTTTAATTTAATTATATTTTTTAATATATAATATATATGGAGATCCTGATACTAGCACCTTTGAACCTTTACTCAGGGACATTTGTAATTCCGGATGTTGTACATGTAACAGAGTACAATCCAGGTTGTATTCACTAGCGGCCTGGTCACGGCCACTTGCTTACTAGTTGCGACCAGGTCTTCTGTACGTATTTGACCTATAACTTACTACTACCGCGACCACCGTAGTAGTCGCAACCAGGTTGCAACAGTGGCTCAGGGGTAGAGTTACTGGATAAGTAACGGCAAGGTTGACGGTTCGAACCCGGGTCCCTCCAGAGTTAGTGTTGATGTGTCCCTGAGCAAGACACATAACCCCTAATTTCTCCTGATATGCTGGTCAGTACCTTGCATGGTTTCTTCCGACATCGGTGTGTGAATGGATAAATGGATAAATGGGATCTACTATCTGTGTAAAGGGCGTTGGGTATAGAAATGCATGGCACTATATAAATGCACCATTTAACTGCAGTTCGTCTCTAGTTGCGACCACAACCACCTATAGCCGCGACCAGTAAAATAGTCACGACGGCCAGTAAGAAACTGGACGCGACCACACTGTCTCGTACATTGCAGCATTGATAACGTTGACTTAAGTAAGACGTACTATGAGACTTAACCTCTTTTTTTTCTTCTCCACCCCACACTGGCAACACCTACTAAGACAGTAATCCACGTCGCAGCGTGAACCAGCTAGCCGCCCCACCACGACTCCCCAATATCCCCCTGAAATGAAAGCCAAACGCCAAAGCGCTGCTGAATCCAGAACCCCCTCCTCACCATGGGGGGGTTGAGCAGCACCACCACGGAGAGGAGCATCTGTCCACCTTCTCTGACACTAATGAATGTTAAGTAGCTAAAGGCTTGACGGTGGTGCCAGCGTCTCAGAGGTCAGCGCGACCCGCGGAGTGGCACAGAGGGTGGGGGGTGGGTGGGGTGGGGCTCCGCTTTGTGCGGAAGGAAGGGAAGGACGGGTGCGCCAACATCCCCAATGGGCGTGACGGGCAAAAAATGTGGGCTAGAACCGGCGCATGCAGTCCCCGCAGCGCCAGCAGTCGCCATATTGATCCCCGTGGATCAAATTAAGAGCATAAAAGGGACTGTGTCGCGGCCGGTAGGGGGGGTTCCCCCCTTCCGAAAACTCCCGGGTTTCTCATTTCAGGGTCACGGAGTCCCTGCAAAGGGCCCTCTGACCCGGAGCCCCTGACGTGTGCGCCACACATACACACACAAACCGCCGGGTCGCTATGTATGTGGACCGCTCTCTCTCTCTCTCTCTCCAGGGACGGACGGTGGACCCCATTAAACAGGATTGGTTGGATGCTCACATTCATGCTTCATTATAGCCTAACCTAACCTTTCAGCTGTCTCAATCTGGGCTATAGCTGGCCAAAGCCATGCTGAGGTGGTCAACTGGAGACCTTTTGTTAGCCTCGTTCAGCCCTGATGGACCCCACACCCCCACCCCGAACGGCATCTCATCCTCATCCGTTGGCGCCCGTCCCCGTGTTTGTCGGTTCCTGGGGTGCTTGTCGCTGCTTTTCAAACGGGGGTGGGGTGGGGTTGGGGGTCTCTCATATAGCTCCAGAGTGACAGAGTAATAACCCCCTTTTGTCTCAATTTAAGTCTGTTTAGATGGGCTGCCTGGCTGCATGGGTGGGTGTTTGTGCAAGTGTGCGTGGGTTATGTGCACATCGCCTGTGTGTGTGTGTATGCATTAGTAAATGGTTTGTTTATATAGCACCTTAATCCAAGACGCTTTACATAGATTGTGAATCTCATTCACCCGTTCACACGAATGGCGTCTGAAACCATGCAAAAGTACTGACCAGCACATCGGGAGCAATTGGGGTTTAAGGGCTCCATTTTCGTTACATGCTAAACCCCTCATCCCAAATACCTTATCCTTTTTTTTTTTTTTTTTACTATTTTGATAAACATTTTGGAATCGTTCAACTATTCACACGCTGTGAGCTTGTAGAGTGGCCCTTTTAACTATTGAAAAATGCTTTTTAAAATAGTTTAAAAAAACAAAGAAGTTAAGGGATAAGGGGTTTAGCGTGACAAAAATCTAGGCCTATGTTTCATGCTCAAGAACACCTTGACGCTAAAGGCTCAAACATACTCCAGGGTGAAGTGACTCGCGGTGAAAGGGTTTCACCATGGTGTAGTTTTTAAGGCTCCACCCTGGAGTATGTATGATCCAGGGTGAAGCCTTAAAAAGACTACAATGCGGTGAATATGTATGTTGGAGCCTTAAAGGGGAATTCCACCCATTTTCAAATATTTCCTGAGAGGATACAAATAGAACCAAATGGACCCTAGCGGGTCCATTTGGTTCCATTTGGAAAAAGGGGTCTAAAAGAAAAACCATTAACATGGTGAAATACATCTTGATGATGTCATCAGATGTTCACCATGTTAATGTTTTTTTCAGACCACCATTTTTAGGAAATAAAGAATTGGGGGAATTTTTTCATCATCATCATCACCACACAATATGTCTAAGGTATATTAATGACATATTAAAATGTTGAAAATGGGTGGAGTTCCCCTTTAAGTCTAGAAGAGACTGGGTTCGGGCTCTACTTCTGGGTTTACACCTGCGCTGCATGTGTGTATGCATGCATGTGTGTGTGAATGTGTGTGTGTGTGAATGTGTGCATGTGTGTGTGTGTGTGTGCACGCCCTGTCTGTGCCTTTGTGTGTATCATAGAAACACAGATAAGATCAGATACCACCTACTTGGGGGCCATGATGGGAAGTGTGTGCACAGTGCACACGCCCCCTTCTTCCCGTCCGTCTGTCTCTCGTGTCCGTCCGTCCATCTGTCACTCACTCCCACAGTGGAGTCGGTCGTGACCTCATGCACCAGGAGGATGTGGCTGTGATCCCTGGCTCTCTGCTCTGCCTTGATGAAACGCTGATTAAATGCCTATTAATGGAGCCCTGAGTGACTCACACACACAGCCAGGCTGGGATGGAGAGGCCTGTAATCAGGTGGAGCGGAATTAATAAAACATCTCCAGCCACTCAGGAGGGCAGGAAGGAGCTCCCTGGAGGCTGGCAGACAGACAGACAGGCAGGCAGACAGGCGGGCAGGTAGACAGACAGACAGACAGACAGACAGACAGACAGACAGACAGTAGCGACCACTGACCAGGTCGCAACTAGCCTGATACATTTTTTTTTCCTTTTTGCCCTCATTGGGCAAAGACTAATTTTAACAATTTTTATTTTATTTTTATAAAAATCCATGCCACATAAAATGCTGTACTATTAGCGACATCTTGGTATTTTTTATGTTAAATCTATGCTGGTTAAGTCTGTCTGCTATGGTGTTTCTGGTTTCCCCTACATATTGTAGATTACATTTGCTATACATGTGATTAGATAGACACAGTTTTTTGTGGTTTTGTTTTATTCCTATCATGGTGTTTGTTGATCTATTTTCACTAGTAATTTGGGGTTAAAGTAATCCAATCTTTAGGGAGGGTTCTGTCTGTTAGGGTTAGCTTTAGGCATCGTGTCAACCCCTTACGCCTGTGTCTGATCACTGGTTAGACTGGTATATTCACCATAGTGTCAACCCCTTACCCCTGTGTCTGATCACTGGTTAGACTGGTATATTCACCATAGTGTCAACCCCTTACCCCTGTGTCTGATCACTGGTTAGACTGGCATATTCACCATCAGTGTTGGGAATATTACTATACCTTGTTAATGTATTACTTATTACTTATTACCTTCATTTTAAAGCAATATATTGTATTACAATATTGCTGTCTGAGCAAGTGTAATATATTAGTATTACTATTACATATTACTTAAAAGAAAAATCTTCAAAAATGTACAAAATATATAATTAAATATTTAGTGTCACTATTGATCAAATATTGTGTAGGCCAGTGGCATAGCTACAATAAAGAAAGCGCACTTGTCCTCCTGAATTAATAATTTGATGACAAATTATAGTAAATAAGTAATTATTTAACTTCTGCAGTTGTCAAGAAAATTTCACAAGAACATTTTCAACGAGACAGATTGACAGAAAGTAATATTGAAAGTAATGCAGTCATGCAGAAAGAAAAGTATAATATATTAGATTGTTTTTGTTTAGTAATATATTTATATTACAAGTTACTGCATTTTGGTAATATATTATGTAATATATTGCGTTACGTAGTGCACATGTCCCAACACTGTTCACCATAGTGTCAACTCTTTACCCCTGTGTGTAAGTAACCGTATCAATTATGCAAGGTTGAAAAAACAAAAGTAAAAGTATATAAAACATGTTGAATTTTCAAATCATTTGAAAATAGCAGATGTGCAACCTTGAAAATTGCGGTATGAATACATCAGAGAGAGAGAGAGAGGGAGACCCTGCCCCACTTTGGGTGATTAGCTCATAAATTGGTAATTTGATCTTTCCTCTCATTCCACCTACACATTATTGATAAGCCTGACCATATTTCAGCACATTTCCCCCCCGGTCTGCTACAGACCAACGGATCTGCACTTCCACTTCCTGCCCTGCCCACCCACACCATTACATTCACATGTACTGTACTGTACTGCTGTGGTTTTCTACCTTTTTGATACCAGGGCCCACTATTTATTCAGTATTTTAGCCACGGACCACCATTTGTGGACATTTTAGCCCTAATGCAGCCTCTAATGCAAGTTCACAACGATTATTTTGTATTGCAAATCGATAAGCGATTATCGCTCTGAATCGATGAAATCGTTTTACCAATTGATTTATCGATTAACTGTTGACATCCTTGCAGGAAGTATACCGAGAGGTGTGTGCGTGTGTGTTTGTGTGTGTGTGTGTGTGTGTGTGTGTGTGTGTGTGTGTGTGTGTGTGTGTGTGTGTGTGTGTGTGTGTGTGTGTGTGTGTGTGTGTGTGTGTGTGTGTGTGTGTGTGTGTGTGTGTGTGTGTGTGTGTGTGTGTGCGTTTGTGCGTGTGTGCGTGCGTGCACGTGCGCAGTGGAAATCCCATCTGCCAGGAATCTCTATAATCTCATCATGTGAATTGAAGGAGGAAGAGCAGAATGGCAATCACTTTAGTCAAACCCTCTATGGGATTATGTGTTGTGTTGTGCTGAGGCCTCAAATGACGACATCAAAGGCAGATTAAGGAAATTGATGACTGAGTTTTGGCTCGTCATCCACTCTGTTTTTTTCACGTCCTAGATTTGTGCTTCAACTGTAGACTCATGGTGATTGTCCTTGTCTTCATTTTGACCTGGGGACTGGGGACTACAAAATGTCCCCCCTGAAAATATGTAGTTCCAGGGACCATTCACCAGGGGCGGATATAGACATGGGCAGGGGGGCAATGCCCCCCTAAATGCCCTGACTGCCCCACCAAACACAATGGCATGCAAAACAACCCAAGATATTTCAAATTGCTTATATTTAAAATGATTTGAAACACTACTACTGCTACTAACTAACTCCAGCTGTGGCACCACTAAACCAACACCATTTCATCATTGAAAACAGAAAAAACTCTGAATCAGACCTTTACCTTTATGCATGTTGCAACTTCAACAACAACTGATGTTATTATTGGTGCTTTACTTGCCTAATAAAAATCTGTTAACCGAAAATGGTATGGGTGCGTCTTCATCGCCCGTGGCGCGAAGCCGCCCCCATACCATTTCTCTTGCCCCCCCAATTGGGAAATGTTACATCCGCCCCTGCCATTCACCCATAACCTCAGTCTGCTATTCACTCCGTGTTCCCCTTCAGAAGGACCCCTTGGCTGCCCCCCCCCCCCCCCCCCCCCCCCCCCCCCCCCCCCCCCCCCCCCCACCCCCCACGCCCCGTATTCCTGCAGCACCTCGCTCTCAGACACTCGACCTTTGGAAAAAATGTTTATGATTTAACATTCAGTGCATAATTAGTGATAACAATAAGGTTGTTGTAACACAAGCACCCATGATTCGAAGGGTAACTGGTCACCGCTCACCAGCTGGTTAATTAGAGCCATTAAGGCTTTTAATAAGGGTTGGAGCGCTTGTTGGGGCATTTTTCAAATGAGTATACATGCAGTCTATGGGCGGAATATTGTCTGACATCATATAATGGTGTGTATGGTAAAAGCTTTTCTTTGTTCAACATGACAGGTATGACCTGCACGTATGTGACCCCGCACTTTTACACTGGAGTTGAACCGGGTTGGTTCTTTATTTTCCCCACTGCTAAACCCATTATCCCTAAACTTTCAGTGTAGTTTGGCTAGTTTTTCAACCTTTTTCAAAAAAGGCAAATAAGTTGGGGATGGGTTTAGCGTGTGTCGAAAAAATGGAGCCCATAGTGTTTCCACTGATTGGTTTAGAGAACCCTAAAAGTGATTGGCTTCGGAACTGGAACCAAAAACCTGTCCCCCGGTTGTCATGAAAGCACCGAAGGTTCCGGTTCCAATGTGTAAATCCCAGAGATGGGTAACAGAACAGACTATATGCCGCCATCTAGCCACCTGTAGCTCCACTGCAGGGGTTTAAAGTGTAGGATTTTTTTTTTTTGTGTAGCTACCTCGTCATAATGTAATTCCAAATGACGATGACAATCACAGCTTTAGCACGTAAAAAACGTAAACAAAGTTGATTCAGAGTTTGCCTGTTGATTTTACAATTTAACATCCGGATCCATGGATCCAGTCTGTTTTTTTTTTTTTCTTAAAAAAAAAAACGCTAAAATCAACAGGAAGATAAGATTTGTATGAGTTGTTCTCTTTAAGGGTCAGGCATGCAAAGCACTGTGGCTGTCATCGAACTTAAGGCTCCATTTTCAATACATGCTAAACTCCTTATCCCAAACCCCTTATCCCCTTTTTGCTATTTTTAGAAACTTTTGGGAATAGTTCAATGTGCTTATCTATTGACAAGTTGTGTTGTGAGCATCTAGACTGGCTATTTGAACTATTATAAACTATTAATAGTTTATTTATTGACTATTAATATAAACTATTAAAATAGTTTATAAGGGGTTTAGCGGTGACGAAAATCTAGGCCTAAGTCATTTTATACTTGTTTTCAACTTTGCACTTGGTTGTCTCTTCAGTATAAGCCATCAAGGCTTTCCAAAATGCACTTTAGTTGACAAAATCAACTGTAGATTAAGAAGGCATTTAGTTGACCAAAACTACACTAACATGCAAAATTTTCGATGACTAAAATATAACTAAAACTAAAAGACAGCATGCACTGAACCAGTCAGTTGAGAGTTCTGTTGCAGCAAAGCCACCCTTTTTCTCAAATGGACCCCCGGAAGTCTTCAGAAGCAGTTTCACCTGTCAGCCACTGTTGGCCCCTGTAACCCCGTACACGTGCCTGACAGACAAACACACACATCAAGGCAAGGCAGGCTTCATTGACTCCAGCACCACCCTGTGTGACATCCTCTGGTCGTCCCATGGGGTTGCGCATCCAGGGGCGGATGTAACATTTGCCAATGGGGGGGGGGGGTATGGGTGATGGCGATGAAGCTGCACCCATACCATTTTCAGTTACAGGACTATTAGGCAATTAAGCATCAATAATAACATCAGTTGTTGTTGAAGTTGCAACAGACACGCAGCATGCATAAAGCTAAAGCTCTGACTCAGAGAATTTTCTGTTTTCAATGATGAAATGGTGTTGGTTTAGTGGTGTGACAACTGTAGTTAGTTAGTAGCAGTAGTAGTGTTTCAAATCATTTTAAATAGAGGCACTTTCATTTGAAATATCTTGGGTTGTTTTGCATGCCATCGTGTTTGGTGGGGCAGGCTCGGCATTTAGGGGGGCATTGCCCTCCCATGCCCATGCCTATATCCGCCCCTGGCTGAGGCCTGGATCTCTCTCTCTGCTCCCCTGGAGTGACGGTGCTGACTCGGGGCTTCCGGGAGCTGCTGTGATAGATGGACGAGCTGTCGGCCGGGAATATACACCGCGCGCTGGCGGGTGATGTGTGTGTGTTTGTCTCTGTTTGATTGATGAGTTAACCAGTGGTGGAATAGAATTCAAAATGTACGTTCATTGTACAGAACCAATCCATAACCTCCCTTTGGGGTTATATACCATCCCCAACCCTTACCCTTCAAAATTTGATGGAGAAACATCTTTTTTTTCTGATTTAGTATTTAATTTAATTTAATATTGTCAAGCTGTTACTTTGGGCTCGTTCATCTGTAAATAGTCAGATTGATTAATCAGGTGGGTGCCAGAAAAAGCAACTAGACCGATACCGATGTGATTGCCGTAGTTAGATGTCTTACTTCAAGTTTACTAATGTGTAAAAATCTTGTAGATCTATACTTGTAAGATGCTGTATATCTTACTGGCGCAAGAAGTGAACACTGTATGTTTCCATTACCGTATTTTCCGGACTATAAGGCGCACCTAAAAGCCTTTAATTTTCTAAAAAATTCACACTGCGCCTTATAATCCAGTGCGCCTTATATATGGATTGTTTGACTGAAGTAGCTTCTATTCTATGTAAACTGTAGTAGCTTCTATTCCCTGCGCCTTATAATCAGGTGCGCCTAATATATGAAAACAGTTCTAAAAGGTGCGCCTTATAATCCAGTGCGCCTTATAGTCCGGTGCGCCTTATAGTGCGGAAAATACGGTATATGGAGTTGCCACATTTGGGTTCAGACATGCCCCATTATGGGTACGTGAAGCACACACAGACGCACAGTTGCGAACACAAGACATTTCTGCTTGGCTTACGTTGTACATAGTAATCTCGCTCACTGCGTTCACGATGAGATCACGATTCGACCCTTTTACGAAAAGTAAATCGGACACAATAAATCACATCATATAAATCACATCACGAATGTGTCCACCTTCACACAAGTGTTTATTTTTCTTGTTCTTTGTTTTCCAGTTTTCCAGGGACCCCTCCTCTGCATGTCCTTAATGTAGTTTGTTGTTGTTTTTCAGGGACCCCTCCTCTACATGTCATTTGTCAGCAAGGCCATCCTGTGGGACCGAGGACTGTACCACTGCACGGTGAGCACTCACTTTTTATTCAGACATACAGTATTTGCCTTGGGGGCACAGAGATTATCTTCATACAGATTATGAGCATACTGTAGTTGATTTTATCTTTCATATAGTAATGCATAAAACTGTGCATAAAACTGTCTGTCTATTGTTAGCATACATTTTGCATTGACTATGTTGGTGTGTTGGTCATCTGTAGTCTACTAGCTGTAGAGTCTATGTTGGTGTGTTGGTCATCTGTAGTCTACTAGCTGTAGATTCTATGTTGGTGTGTTGGTCATCTGTAGTCCACTAGCTGTAGATTCTATGTTGGTGTGTTGGTCATCTGTAGTCCACTAGCAGTAAATTCTATGTTGGTGTGTTGGTCATCTGTAGTCCACTAGCTGTAGATTCTGAACATTTATTTCTTTATTACAGATGAATAGTTTCAATGGACAAAAGGAGGAAATAAACAAAAACTAAATAAGCACACAGTATATCGCTATTGTTACCAGCTATCGGTTAAATTGTTATTTTAAACATCGTTATTGGCCAAGAATTTCGATACCGGTGCATCCCTGGTTTTATATTTTTTTGATTGTGCGTTTGTCATTCAACAAAAGGAAGGAATAATCCATGTGCGCCAGAGGACGGACACACACACACACACACACACACACACACACATACACACGTTTCTTTCTATCTTCTTCAACACTCTGGTCCTCTCAAAAGGAGAGGAGGCCTTCATGGGAGGGGAGTGTATGTGCCACAATTAACAGTGCGGTTGCCGTGGGAACGACAGCACAGTTGTGTGGGCTGGCTTCCTGTCTTGGCCTCTGGTTAAACAAACAAGTGAGGACGGACCCGGAGGGGGGGTGGCGGGGGTTTGGGTGGACACAAAGACGCTCGCTGGTCCTTGTAACGGGGTCCTCATTTACATCTTCAACAGGCCCCTCGGCGTACTTCTGCCATTCAACCAAGTTCATCAGCCTGGCATCGCACCGCGCTTTCAAATCCTCCCTCCCTGCTTTGAAAGAAACGAGACCTGTGAATTGACCAGTCGCACGGCGAGCTGAAACTTTATATAGTCCCCCATCCGTCCAAATGTCCAGACAGACAGACAGACAAGAGAGGCTGTTGACCTGTCGTTGATTTTAGAGCTTGATGCGTCTGGTATAAGTTCAACCACCTTTAAAGTCCAATAAGAGGCTGTAGACGTAACTTCTGTGGGACCTAGACATATTTATTGACTATAAAATGGGATTGAGTGTATCCCTTTCATGATAGGAATATGAACAGCAAATGAATATTATATGATTTAAAGCAGATACGTCCTGTTATACTGCAAACCAAGATTCGCATTACTGTATATCAGCTCTTTAGCCGGGGCGCCCCTCGAAGCACAGGTCCAGCGCTGTGTCTGTACTGGAGAATTCTGGCGTGGCTTTTCTCACCCGGCAACTATATAGAAAAGTACCTCGCTGTATCGCAGTATCAGTATCTTGCTGTGGCCTTGATGCGGCCCAGCTACGAGGTACACTCTTATAAGAAATGGTGTGAGCTCAAAGGTCTACTTTTACACCTTGTATGTCGCTCAGGATGATGGAGATGTGGGAAAGACTCAGGGCTGGATGGACTGGGACAAAAAAATCGTCCAGGTCACTTTTTGTGCGAATTTGGCCCACCATACCACCACCGCCGTGCACATAGCATAAACTACCAGCCACTCCGTTAGCCCACACACAAACAAACAAGCCCTAATAACACCACTTTTTACACAACAGCATAAATCGCATATGTCAAACTCAAAGCCCGGGGGCCGAATCAGGCCCGCGAATCAATTATCTTCGGCCCAAGGGATGTTATTTATTTACGATTTTGAACTGGCCCTCTGGTACAGCCCTTTGCACACACCATGAATGGAACTAATTGTTTCACTTCCTCAATTCAATTGATTTACTCTCATTTTACTCACTATGAAAGCAGTGTTTGGTGAGGCTGACTCATAGAACAGGAAACTGAGCTTATGTTATACTTTGTGTGAACAGTGATGCATTGAACGCAAGACAAATTTCAGTAAAAGCTGACAATAAAGTTGTATTGTATTGTTTATTAATGCAATCAGTTTTGAATGCATGCATTTCATCTTTGCATTTATCTTGCTATTAAGAGACATTCATGATTTTTGAAAGAAAATTACTTTTCGTTTTCCTGGGACATTCTTGTAAACCGGTGCCCTGTGTGTTGGAACAGTCCGGCGGGTCAAGCCCTGGACTTGTACCAATTGTTCTGATTGCTCTTGTGAGTCGAATGAGTTTGACATCCCTGGCTTAAATGATACAAACCAAACAGACACCTACACAACCCTTGTGACTCTCGCAACAATGACAATGGCAAAAGGAGGGTTGATTTGTCACTCGCTGGTACAGGCCTGTATTAGTGCGATGATAAATATTTTAACTCTCACACCAGTGGTTTTCAACCATTTTGATACCAGGGCTCACTATCTATTCAGCATTTGAGCCACGGGCCACCATTTGATGACATTTTCACCCCAAAGACCCCAAAACTAAAGTTTTCCTATTGGTTTTGTCCACAATACCAGGCTGGATTTTGCAAACCGCAAAAACAGCCAAACATAGATCAAAATGAACATTAATCTTCTACATTCTCTAATTGTGCATACTTCTTCATGAAGTGGGCTAATTTAGATGATGAATATTTCATCTCTTGGGGGTGTGAACATGAAAGGTTTCATTTTCACGAGTTTCATCTGGTTAACTAGCTTTCCATCCTTTAGCTGAGGACCACCTGGAATTATATCTAGATAGCACAAAAAACAAAATAACAATGTGCTGTCGAAATCTTCGAAGTGACGAGTGGTGGTCTTGGGGGGAGATATAGTGGTGGTGATGAGGCGGTCTTGGTGGGGGGGGGGGTCAGAATTGGCAGTGTGTTGTGAGCCTGCCTGCCTGCCTGCCTGCGAGGCCTGGCCGAGAAGCGAGGGTCATTGTCTCTGTAAAGCCCACCAGCCGACAGTAGAAAGTTGTGCTGAATGCTAAGCTGCATCTGAGCCTGGCTTCTGACACGAGCTGATAATCAGATTTACTCCGCCGAATCCGCCGGACTCCACAATGCGCCCCACTGTCGTCCGTCCCCATCCTACCCCCCCACAACGCGCTAACACCCCGCTACCCCCTTTGCCCCGCCGCGGCCCCCCTTCCTGGACAACATCCTGACCCTCCGTCCACCACACACACACACACACCCCTTCGCCAGAGCAAAGCTAATTACACCCCACAGAAACACAAATCTCCATGATTTAATCCGTTTTTGCCTGCCGACTGATGATACACAATGTCCTCTAAATCCTGGAAGTTTTTCAGAAAGGCCTCATGTTTGTACGTACAGTGGTCTTCATGTCAAGGACCCTCACAGTCATCCGTATATCGCCCGCTGGCCCCCATCTGAATATATGTAGTTCCAAGGACCCAACCCAGAAGCAACATACTGTATTTGTATTTTTTTGTGTGGTTTTTGCCTTCATTGTATTTTATAGAGGGCCAGACAGTAGGCTGATAGGGAATGAGGAGAGAGACGATGGGGTGACATGCAGTGAAGGCGCGCCAGGTTTGGGAATCGAACCTGCGGGCACTGCCAGTGCTGGATTACCAGCCAGGTTGCATGGGCCACTGAGCCATGGCCCACAGGCAAGGCAGAAGGAAAATATTTGAGTTAAAAATGTTTGCTGTGACAGAATATTGACAAATATTTGTGCCACATTGTCACAATCTTTCAAAAAAGAAATTTCAGATCTACAAGATAGCGCACATGAAGCTTATAGCCTGCCACTTGGTGGTGCACTATGAGCTTGTAGAGCTCATATTTTTCAATAGCTCAAGTACAACACAATGCTTAATAGAACACCAACAGACGTTTCCGGACGTACTGAGTTAAAAAGTCGCTCTTTTTTTTCATGGGTTTAACCTTGTTAGAGCCCAAAGCTAAGCTCTGGCTTTTCTTCATCATCAGCTCTGTGAAGATTTCACTGTTCCTGCAACACACACACACACGCACGCACACACACACACACACACACACACACACACACACACACACACACGCACACACACACACACGCACACACACACACACGCACGTACGCCACACACACATAGACACACTTCTGTCTCTTCTCTGAGACGCCCGCCTGTCACCGGGTTCACTCGGAGTCAGCGTCATTAAGTGTGTGTGTGTGTGTGTGTGTGTGTGTGTGTGTGTGTGTGTGTGTGTGTGTGTGTGTGTGCGTGCGTGCGTGCGTGTGTGCGTGTGCGTGCGCGCGCGCGTGCGTGCGGCTTGCCTCTTTGTGCTTGTTGTGTAATGCACTTAGCTTGTATGTAGCACCAGTGGTGTGTAACTGTAAAAAACAACAGCAACTATAAAGTACATGTACTAAAGTATTATCCTAAAAAAGAGAAAAAAAAACTTTGGGTCATTTTATTATCGACTCGGTCTCATGTGAACACCCCAGACAGTTTATAAGTTACTCCTTTCAATATTTAGATATCATTTAGCCAAACTTTCCTATACAAATCTATTAGAACTTCATACTCCATTTTAACCGTGATACATTTATCGAAAGGTGAGTGAGTGTGTTGTGTGTCGCACAATTATGTCAATTAACCCATCGGGAACCCCTAGTGGTAGTTTTACCCTAGTTGACGATATGCGTTCTGTACATATGTACAGTATCAAAAAATGTCAAAATTTGGTGAGTGAAGTTTTCCAGTACACTTAGGTTAGTATTTCAGAGACATTTTAGAATCATAGTCTAATTCAATTCAATTCAATTCAAATAAGCTTTATTGACATAAGAGAACAAATATTTCCATTTCCAAAGCAAATGTCACAAATAAAAAAATCCTGCACTCCATATTTTGGGCAGGTGTATATGGGACACCAACAGCATTCGCAGTCTTACTGGTTCTGCTTCTTTCACTATGTCTCAGATCCAAAATACTGTACTAAATTGACTCTATTACATTTATTTCAAAACTTTAGTTACAACTAGTTACTATACAACATTTTTGACCTCAGGGGCTCACTGGGGACAGGGAGGAACTGCTTATATGGACAGCACACTCTCTCTCTCTCTCTCTCTCTCTCTCTCTCTCTCTCTCTCTCTCTCTCTCTCTCTCTCTCTCTCTCTCTCTCTCTCTCTCTCTCTCTCTCTCTCTCTCTCTCTCTCTCTCTCTCTCTCTCTCTCTCCTCGGTCGGCCATCTGGGACTCTGTCTAACTAATAGACTTCCTACATTCATCCAGCACTGTGTCTGCTGCCCAGTCCAACATCTCCATCCACCAGGGAGCTACTGTGGGCCACAAACGCAACCCTAATGACATTAAGCCCTCTGTGTGTGTACTGTATGTGTGTGTGCGTGTGTGTGCGTGTGTGTGTGTGTGTGCGTGTGTGTGTGTGTGTGTGTGTGTGTGTGTGTGTGCGTGCGTGCGTGCGTGCGTGTGTGTGTGTGTGTGTGTGAGAGATAGAGTGAGGGCGGCGTGTGGGTTGCCTGACGCCAGCAGGTCATGCTGTTTCCTGCATGGGGGGGGTCTGCTGTTCCTACTTCATTTTGACAGCAGCATATTTATTTAGTTTTTTAGTCATATTTTCTCTTGAATAAAATTTCAAATTGGTTTTAGTTGTAGCATCAAATAGCCGGTGTGCCATTTTGACATTATTTTTTACTTTTGACACCACGTCAAAATGATATATCTCCATCCGATGTTGATGGACACAATATACATGATAGAGGGGTAAAAAAATGAACAAAGGATGTGCTAATATTTAAGAAATAGGTCAACAACGTAAATTAAGTTAGCTTTTTGGATTAATTTACTTTCACTGCGTGACCCCAGGGACTCCCACAAAATGACCGGAACTACTTAATATTGACCAAAAGCAGAGCAGAACTCCCACCACGGGACTCAACTCAACGGCAATCAATTAATACAGTTGAAACCACTATATTAATGGACAGCATTTCATACAACTTAAGTTAAAAATCCAGACTATCCCTTTGAAGATGCCATGATTTGTTCGTCTTCTATTTGAATACCAGCCAAATAACAGCAGCTAATTAAATGTAATGTTTGATTGAATTATCGTTGTTGTTAGTTAGAATGTACTGTATTTTTATGTTGATATAACTAGGCGCACCGGATTATAACCTTCAATGAACGGCCTATTTTAGAACTGTTTTCATATATAAGGCACACTGGATTATAAGGCGCACATAATGGAAGCTACTGCACTCAACATAGAATAGAAGCTACTACAGTCAAACTATCCATGTATAAGAATTATAAGGCGCACTATTGTTTTTTGAGAAAATTAAAGTGGCGCCTTATAGTCCGGAAAATACGGTATGAAAACAATAATTAGTTGCAGCTCTGCGTACAACGTAATATATAATTCCTTATTGCCCAGCGCTGTTCCCGAGTATATGACTGTATACTCTTCTTGCTCTTTCTATATTTCTGTCAGTCAGAGGAGAAGAGGTGGAGGGGTGACGTCTCATATAGAGCTCCATCCATTGTGTCTGTGTTTGCCCTGGTAGTGTTTGTATGTGTGTTGTGCATTAAAGGGGCTTTGTATAGATTGGAATAATGCGGTCCTGTGGTTCGGAAGAAAAAAGTTAAAAGACCTGCCCCGTCGTGCACTGTGGCCAGGTTGTGTGCTGATGTAACACAACCTTTTCAGCAGGGGCGGATCTAGGCATGGGCATGAGGGGGTGGGGGGGCAATGCCCCCCTAAATGCCCCCCTAAATGCCCTGATTGCTCCACAAACGATGTTACCTAAACAACCTAAATTTCCAATTAAAGTGCTTATAATCAAAATAATTTGAAACACTACTGCTGTTTCTAACTAACTACTAATCGTGGCACCACTAAACCAACAGCATTTCATCATTGAGAACAGAAAACTCTCCGACCTTTAGCTTTATGCATGCAGAGTGTCTGTTGTAACTTAAACAACAACTGATGTTATTATTGATGCTTTACTTGTCTAATAAATGTCCCATAACCAAAAATGCCGCCACCAGGTGGCGCGCTATAAGCTTCTAGATCTGCTATAGACCTGTGCATTTTTCTCATAGACTTTTTGAAAATAATTTATATAAAGATGATTACAACGCGGACAAAGCCAACTCAGGTCGTGACAAATCATGATGACACTGTCCGTGGCGAAATCGTCTTTATATAAATTACTTTCGAAAAGTCTATGAGAAAAATGAATTGGGAAAACACCAGTGGAACCGGGGCGGTGACTTCACTGCGCAGGTCTATTTTGCAATAGCTAAAGTATAATACTTGGAACACAAAAAAGAAGCAAACAGCCTTCATATTATTGTCTTCTTTGATGCACCTGAGTGACAGGTGATGTAGAGGGGCCAGGGGGAGGGGCTGTTTGTTCCGTTGCTTCTGGCTCACTTCTCTCCTCTTTTACATCACAAGAATGCAAAGCTCCAAAGCCCCCAGATCTGAGGCAGAGGGATATCAGGGGGACAGTGTGAGGATTAAAAACACAAAACCCAAAGAGAGGCTGATCCTCCCCATGTGAGTCACAGACAGGGACCCCCCCTTCTCCAACACACACACACACACACACACACACACACACACACACACACACACACACACACACACACACACACACACACAAACACAAACACACACACACACACACACACAACACACACACACACACACACACACACACAAAACATTTCTGTGTCTGTCTGGGGCTCTTCAGCTTTGTAGACACAGATGTACAATGTGTACAGCGTGTGTGTGTGTGTGCGTGTGTGTGTTGTAAAAAAATAAGTATTTTAGTCCCAAAATGTACTTGAAAGTACAAAAGTGCCAAAAGGTCAGAGTACTGATTTGTGTAGAAATTAACAAAATGTATACAGTAATATATATTTTTAAATTGCCGGGTGTGTGCACATGTGCATGCATGCGCGCGTTTGTGTGTATGTGCAGTGTGCATGTGAGTGCGTTTGTGTGTTTATATGTTCCACGGCTAACTGGTTGGGCAATAACATAACAGTGGGGAGGTGAACTTTGTTTAGGTGTCTCAGATGCGGAGCCTAAATCCAAGGCAAATAAAAGCCCATTTGTTAAGGACTGTTTGTTCTGTAAAGGCCAGGGAGAGAGACTGAATGACTGTAGTGAAGGCTCAGGGCTGACTTCCTTTCACTATAGCTGGCTGCATGCTGCCCGGGGCAGGGCAGGGCGGGCAGCGCGTCGCACCCCTCAGCACGTTCAATATTGACCCTTCAATCTGCTTTTATCTTCCCGCAGAATACGAGACACTCTGTGCGTGTGTCTGTGTGTGTGCCTGTGTATGTGTTTGCATGTGTAGCGTAAGGGGTCTTCAAATGGATGTACACGGCCTCTCCAAAAGGAGGGCCAAACTGTTAGCAAGGCACTACTCAGGGGCGGATTTAGGCATGGGCATAAATACCCAGACTGCCCCACCAAACATGATGGCATGCAGAACAACCCAAGATATTTCAAATTAAAGTGCTTATAATTGAAATGATTTGAAACACTACTACTGCTACTAACTACAGTTGTTAACCAACAGCATTTCATCATTGAAAACATAAAACTCTGAGACAGACCTTTAGCTTTATGCATGCTGCATGTCTGTTGCAACTTCAACAACAACTGATGTTGTTATTGATGCTTTACTTGACTAATAAAGTCCTGTAACTGAAAATGGTATGGTTGCGGCTCACACTTGTTTAAACACGGGTCGGGCTCACACTTGTTTAAACTGTCATTTTATTCAGCTTCATTTCATCGAACATTCATAGGTGCCCTTGGCTTTGAGAGTGGTTCTGAAGGAGAAATCTGCGTTTACTTTGCACTTTGTTGAACCTGCTCAATTTGGAAGGACACATTGTTTACCAGTGGTTTTCAAACAGTGGTCCAGGGACCACCAGTGGTCCTTGAGAAGGTTCCTGGTGGTCCCCAGGCTAATTGAAGTTGGTTAACCAGATGTAACTCTTGAGAGTGTAAACATGAAACCAAATGAAGGGCCACTTGGTTTCATGTTTACGCTCTCAAGAGTTAAAATATTGATCAACTATAGCCCAAGTCTACACAACTAGAGAATGTAGAACATGAATGGCATTTTTGATCTTTTGTTTGCCTATTTTGTTTCTGAAATCCAGCCTGGTATTGTGGAAAAAAAACAAAATACATTTTTAGTTGTGAGCCTGCATGGGGCTAAAATGGTGGTCTGTGACTTTGTGGCTCAAATGCTGAATAAATGGTTGGCCCTTGTATGAAAAAGGTTGAAAACCACTGCTTTATACACATTCCTTTATATGCATGACTATGCTAACATTATTGTTATGTGACAATGCTATATGAACATGTGAGTGTCACTTCTTCCTACACTTGTACACTACCAGTCATTCCTGTGTGCAATCTGTTTTTCTGACACACGGGGGTGCTGGTGTCCCCATGCCACCATTTGAACGTTCTCCCCCATCAGTGTAAAGCTGCTGATGATATTCACTATTAGGAGTATAGGCTGTGTTTAGGATTGTTCTATTTGGCCTGGATGTCCATTGTTTGAAACATGATGTCCTGTATCCTATGTCCTGTGATGTCCTGTATAATTATTTTAAAATGTTGTTTTAATGGTTAGGTAATTCTGTTTTTCTCCTCTTGGCAGCTTTGTCTCTGTACTTACTGTACCTGGAACTGTAAAACAAACGAAAAAGTAAGCCTTGCTGAGCCAGTATAGGCCCATAGGTCAAGAGCCTATCACCTGTTTCCGTTGAGTGAGGCAGATTTCATGTACAAGTACAACCCCCTGTGCATGATGTGGCAGTTTTGATGCAGGTTAAAACATTAGACAACTGTGGCGAAAATAACTGACCGGTTGGAAGGTTTCTTTGAATGTTATGTCGCCTAAACGTTAATTTAGAAGATTTAGAACATTGGTTTTCAACCCTTTTCATACCAGGGCCCAATATATAATCAGAATTTAAGCCATAGACCACCATTTAATGACATTTTAGCCCCACAGACCTCCAAACTAAAGATGTCTTTTGCTTTTTTCCATAATTCCAGGCTGGATTTTGGAGAAAACAAAACAGTCAAAGATGCAGATCCAAATGACCATTAATCCTCTACATTCTCTATAGATTTGGGCTAATTCAGATGAATATTTTAACTCTTGACATAGAACCATAAGGTTCTGAGTTTCAAAGCCAGGCTCCCCCCAGAGTTAGTGTCCTTGAGCACTTTTACCTTTCATTTTTTGTTGTTTTGTTCATATTTGCGGTTGTCTTTCAGACCCAGGCCGGTCCACACGGACGCCCTGCGCTGTGTCCGCGGTTCTCCTCTCACACAAAGGCCCGAGGCGGCGCTGACCACCCGCTCAGACCTCCTGAGTTCCTCAGGAGCACGGCGCAACGTCCACCCCGGCCTCCACCACAGGGGCGGCGCCACACAGCACCGCACGAGACCCTCGCTGCACCCAAGAACACCAGAGGTTGGAATAATTAAGTACTCACATGTTTTTCTATATTGTATCGTTACAAGTTAAAGTACCGGAATTCAGTGTGTATTGAGCAAAAGTATCAAAGTGTTTGGTTTCAAAATGTACTTCAAAATGAAGGGTGCAGAATGTCCCGTTTCAAGTTTGCAAGTTCACTGGCACTGAAGCTTCCTATCGTTGCCGTTTCAGGGCATTTCCACTGAATATAAATTGTTTCAGGAGTCTAAAAGTTCAGAACTGGGGAGAAAAAAAATCTATCTGAGTTTTAATGGCATGAGAAAACAAATTATGCAAACAGTTGTGCAATGGTGTAAACAGAGTTACACTATGTCACATTGCATCGTTTCATACATTAAAACACGGTAGAGATTTTTTTTAAACAAATTTGTTCCAATTAAACGGTGAAACACAACTTGATGATGTCATCAAGTTGTGTTTCACCATGTTTTGTTTTTTTCAGACCTCCGTTTCTAGGAAACACAGAATGGGGAACTCTTTTATTGTACACACAACACCTCTGAGGTATATTAATGACATAGCAAAATGTTGGAAATGTGTGGAATTCTCTTTACTGCTGCTGAAAGAAGTGCAGAATACTAAACATCTTAAAGAGAAATTCCATCCATTTTCAACATTTTCCTGAGAGTGTACAAATGTGAACCAAATGGACCCTAGTGGGTCCATTTGGACCCTAGTGGGTCCATTTGGTTCCAATTGTACACTCTCAGGAAAAAGGGTCCAAAAAGGAAAATCATTAACATGGTGAAGCACAACTTGAAGACGTCATCAAGTTGTGTTTCACCATGTTAATGTTTCAGACCTCCATTTTTAGAAAACACAGAATGGAGAAACTCATCATGTCCACACAACATCTGACATAGTAAAATGTTGAAAATCCCCTTTAAGAATACACAGTGGAATCATTTCTAGAAGCAGAGTCTTGCACCAAGAGACGGGACTTTGTGGTGTTGGTGACATCACACGTTTTGACTCCCGAGTTCCATTGTGTTGTTTCTCCTTCCAACTCAAAGTCATTGTGGTGGCCACCCTCCCTGGCTCTGTCTCTCTCTCTCTCTCTCTCTCTTTCTATCTTTCTCTCTCTGTCTCTCTGGGTTAATCTCCTCACGTCCTCCCTCTCTCTGGCTGAGGAGGAGGAAGTTCCCCACAGCGCCGCCCTCCTGGTGGTCCAGGGAGGGATCAGGAGGAGAGAGGAGGAGGAGGAGGAGACCTGCCGCTCGATTACATTCAGACAGAGCCACACATATAGCATGAGGCTCCGAGGCCAACGTAATGTGAAGGCATTTTCACATCCTCGACTGCAGCACTCCTCCTCGGCCTCAGCCTGCCGCGCTGCAGGGCACTGCCGTGTGTGTGTGTGTGTGTGTGTGTGTGTGTGTGTGTGTGTGTGTGTGTGTGTGTGTGTGTGTGTGTGTGTGTGTGTGTGTGTGTGTGTGTGTGTGTGTGTGTGTGTGTGCGTGGAGGGAGAAGGTTGGGGCGGAGGTGTGAGAGGGACGGAGGGTATTTCTCAGCACCAGGGCCTTTAGTACTAATTATTCTGCCATATGGCGTTAAGGCCTCCTTACAATTGGCCCAGCGACCCCCTGTCCCTGCAGGAAACGAGCTGGGCTGTCCGCCGCGGAGTAGCCTGTGTGTGTGTGTGTGTGTGTGTGTGTGTGTGTGTGTGTGTGTGTGTGTGTGTGTGTGTGTGTGTGTGTGTGTGTGTGTGCGCGGATGTGTGGGTGTGTGTGCGCTGCACTGCGCTCTGACACATGTCATTCATATGCACATCGCACCACCACCACCCCGTTTCACACGTATAGACATGCATCACATATACGCGCACGCACGCAGGCATGTGTAACAGATGGGAATGGCAGGGCATTGTGAGGGTGTTTTGGGGCTGTGCAGAAATGTCTCCTGGCCATAATACCATGCTGAGTCCTCTGTGTGGACACAGCAGCACACTGTCTAACAACACAGCGTACGCAATTCACCCTAGAACACGTATTAAAACTAAAAGGTTCTCTTGGCTAATAAGACGAATATGCCTTAAGACATTATACGTTCCTTCTGCAACTAAAATAAACCAATGAAAACACCGTATTTTGTATATTTTTAAATAAAAAGCAATATTTGTTTGCATATTTGTCATGTTAGCCAGGGATTCTTTTAAAGGACAGCTTTGTTTTTGTTGTTTCTTTGGTTTTGTTTTTTCAACCGAGGTTCATGTTTTAGGGTGTTATTTAATAGAGGGAGAAAAAATGAGTGTCGATTATTTTTTCATTTGCTGCTATTTTTAGTTTTTTTTTTTTTTTTTTTCCTTTATGGATTTTAGCTGTTTTTGACAGGGGGCTGGGGCTGGGGGATGAATATTATTGTTATTAATAATATTTATTTAATTTCATTTTATTTTATTATTTTTTATTTTAGTATTTTTATTTCATTATATACAAAATATTGTGGCGATTTTCTTTTTATATTTACTATGTAGTCCGACTAGACCCCAGGAAATTATACATGTCCACAAAAGATTACAGGATCTATAAAGGAGGCCTTCATATTCGGGGGATGTGCAGGCCTCCTCCACACAGGAGGAAGCCACACTGCGTGTCATAGAGCAATATGTCAATATGACGTATTCAATAGACCTTGTGAACCTTTTTGGCCAGATGTCATTTCCCGGGGTCTAGTAGGACTATAGTAAATAACAAAAAAGGTCAAATATATTCCCCACCCCTCAAAAACATCTAAGATACCTAGAACTAAATAAAGCAACGGATGAAAAACAAGGGTGGAAACTCTCTGTTCTACAATTTACAAGGTGCATAGTCAACATGGAGTCAACATGCTGGTCTCACCTTGCCTTTCCCCTGTTTTACTCTCTTTACTTTTTTCCCTCTCTTCTCCCCTCTTTTTTTCTCTACTTCTCTATTATTTATTTTCCTTTTTTTCTTTAGTTATCCTTTTTAGGGTTTAAAAAAAATATAGGGGAAAAATTCCACTGACTAACATGAAAGCCACCCACTAGTAATTGTGTACAGTATATACATGTAGTTTGTACCTACTATGTATCAGAGCCTTGCTCATCACAATCACATTCACCCGTTCACACTCATATTCATACACTGATGGCAGTAGAAACCATGCAAGGTACCTACAAGCACATCAGGAGCATTTAGGGGTTCAGTGTCTTGCTCAAGGACACTTCGACACTAACTCTGTGGGAGCCTGGGATCGAACCGGCAACCTTGCGGTTACCATCCAGTGACTGGTGACTCTACCCCTGAGCCACTGCCGCCCCTAGTAGTACAGTGGAAGCACAGCGGCTATTAGTCACGTGACTATACAGAGCCTCGCAGACGGTCTCGCGAGACCCCCTGTATCGTGAGAATGTCAGTTGTTAACAGTTTTGTGAATGGCGTGCTGTTGGCTCTATGCTCCTCCAGCAGCGTGAGTGCCCGGGGACATAGTAGTGAACGGGAATATCGCAACTCTCCCACTATAAGGCTCTGGTATGTATACCATGTATGTACAGTATACGCACTGTGTCACCGCAAAGCTGTGGAATAAACACATGATTCTGACATTGTGTCTGTCCTGACATCACTGTGATCTCAGAACAGACCAGCTCCATATTTGGAGATCCAGATCAACTGTCATCAATTGGCTAATTCGTGCCCTTAATTCCCCAGGGCCTGCCTGGGGCAGAGGCCTTTGTGCCGGTTCTGGACAAGCGGCTATCTGACGGATAACGAGCACTGCATTACCTCTGGTGGTGTGGATCGCATGCGTCAAACTTGGTGCAGGGCAAGAGCTTCTCAAGTTGCGTTGGATTACAGGCGTCTATTAATGTTTAAGACAAACAGTTTGTTTCTACATATGTTTAAACATAGTGTATGTAGTGTGAGTATAAGTACAACATTTGGACTTGATAGCAGTACCAGTAAAGGCATTGAATTGGATTAAATTGTACTTTACAATTCTAGGTAAATGTACTCAGTTACTCTACTCTCATCCTCCACCACTGTGAATAATATGATGTTGGGAATTGGGCAGCTGCTTCAGCAGGGGACGTTTGTTTTGTTGCCTTTTGTTTGGCGGGTGACGCGCTCAGCAGGGAAACAAGTGTGTGTGTGCGTGTGTGCGCGTGTGCATGCGTGTGTGTGTGTGTGTGTGTGTGTGTGTGTGTGTGTGTGTGTGTGTGTGTGTGTGTGTGTGTGTGTGTGTGTGTGTGTGTGTGCGTGTGTGTGTGTGTGTGTGTGTGACACACACTCAGCAGGGAAACAAGTGTTTGTGGACGCTGCGCGTCTTAGAAAAGTGGGAACGAAAATGTCAGCGGCAGGTTCTGCCCGGCCGCGTCCCCTATAGACTTTAAATGATGATGAATACCTTTATAGATGACCAGACTCCACCCCCCTCTAACGTTAGCTTTTCTGCACAGCAAGAAAACCTCTTTGTTTTGTTTGGGCTTGTTTTGTTTAGCTTGGCATTGAATATTTGCTGAATAATGGCCATTGTTACGCTCTGGAACCAGGGGCTGATTTCTAAAGTGAGTCTGTGATCATGTCTCTTTTCTTTAATGCAGTGGTTTTAAAACCAGTGGTCTGGGGACCACCTGTGGTCCTTGAGAGAGTTCCAGGTGGTCCCCGGGCTAAATTATGGAAAGTCGGTTAGCCAGATGTAACTATGAGAGCGTTAAAATGAAACCAAATGGACCTTGTGGGTTCATTTGGTTTCATGTTTACACTCTCAAGAGTTAGAATATTCATCATCTGAATTAGTCCAAGTCTATACATCTAGAGAATGTAGAATATTAATGTCATTTTGGATCTATATTTGCCTGTTTTGTTTGCTAAATCCTTAGTTTTGGGGTCTGTGGGGCTAAAATATCATCAAATGCTCGTCCGTGGCTCAAATGATGAATGAATAGTGGGCCCTGCTATCAAAGGGTTGAAAAACACTGCTTTAAAGTGAAATTTCACTTTCACTTTTGGTAATTTTATCATCTACTCAGGCTCATGTGAACACTCCAGGCAGTTCATTTTAGCTGCCCCGCCCCCTTCCTGGACAAACCCATTCTAACACCATCTTAACAATGATGGATTCATCACAAATCTTTTTTTCTGGTGACTGATATTGTCACTGATATATACGAGAGGGGGACATGGAATTTAATGATTTCAGTTATTTTTAAAATATTGTTTTTGTAAAGTGTAGCAGCCTCTGTTCCACATCGGCGAACAAGAAAGAACCAAACAATATTTTACAAATAAATGAAAACAGGAGAAAAACACTCATGAATTATGAGGACAATACCAGTCACCAGACAAAAAAAAGATGTTTTTGATTAATCTATCAGGGTTAAAATGGAGTTTTAAGTCATAGTCTAATGGGTTTGTATAGGAAGGGAGCAGGGCAGCTAAAATGAGTAATTTATAAACTTGTTTGGGGTGTTCACATGAGTGTGCGTTGCTGATAAAGTGACCAAGTGAAGTATCACTTTAAGTGACTGAAAATGTCTGTCTATAAATTTTATCTCACTATCTATCTCTTCATCTCTATGTATCTCTGTCTATCAAAAAAGTGCCATTAAAATTCAACTCAATTTCATTTTTTCTTTTTTTTTAGCCTCTAATCTAGATCCGTCCTCCTGGGGAGCTGAGCAGGATGAAGCTGCAGGTTTGGCCAAAGGATGGCTCTGTGCTGTGACTGTTCCCTGTGTGGCGGTGTCACGCTGCAGCCCCTCTCCTCCTCCTGGGTCCACATTAACCAACCCAACAACACCACCACCAACCAACCCAACAACAACCCAACCCCATCCCAGCATCATCACACCACGCAGCACTGTCCCAGGAGGACGGGGAACCAGACCCAACCCTCTGCCCGTACCCCCGGTATCCCCGCAACCAGCGGTGAAAAACATACTTGCTTGTTTTACTTTAAAGCCCTAGTGGAAAGAAAAATATGTTTTCACGTTTTGTGGACCACATACTGTGGTTTACTGTGTTTTTTGGGGGGGACGTTACAATGGATGCCAAACAAATGGGACATTTTATTTTTAAAATGTTTGTGATTGAAATTTTAATCACTCTTCCTCTTTCATAAACCCAGGCTTTTGTTTGTCTAACCAATTCTGATACCATGCATTCGTTGGAAGGAGGCAGCTATAAGAAGAGAGCCCTATAATTCCAAGTTTCAAACTGATCATAATGAATAAATCAGATTTTGGGTTAGTTAGAACCCAGTAAACTCTACTGGGCTCATTTATTGAAACCAGCCCTCGTGAAATATGAAACTGTGCATTTGCCGGTGCTCACTGGTCATTTTTATAACAATGTTACTTATGGTCAGTGCCATACTCACATCAACACATCAGTTTAACTTGAACATCCAATATCACATTGAAGCTGTGATTCCATGAAAATGACATAATTCAGAAGTTTAACTATAATTTAACTCTTGAGAGCGTAAAATGATACCAAATGGACACATGAGGGTCCATTTGGTTTTTCATTTGGGATCTCAAGAATTACAGATCTATAAGTGTCCATTTGGTTTGTGTCCATTTGGTCCATCATTTAGCTGGGGGACCACATGGGATCCTCTCATGGATCACTGGTGGTCCCCGGACCACTGGTTGAAAAGAACTGTTTTAGATGATTAAAATCTTACTAGAGATATAATGGAATTGTGTTGTGAAAGACTTACGACTATAAGCCTGAGGCTAAATGTTGCTGTGAAAATCAACTAGGATGAAGAAAGGAGACCTCCAGAAGGAGTAGACCACCGGGGGGGCAGCTGGGAGGACCACCAGTCCTCCGCCTGTCCAGACGAGGACCAGGAACTCTCACCAAGGTTACAATATCTTTTTGTTTTGTTTTCCCTTATTCTTATCTAATTCAGTTAGTTTTAGCTCATTTCTTTCTTTCTTTTGCACGTTTCAATACTGCACCTAACTTATTCATCAAGTGTTTTTAGTTTTAAAGGAAATTTCCGAAGGAAATTTCCGCCCGTTTACCACATTTTCCTGAGAGACCCTAGTGGGTCCATTTGATTCACATTTGTCCATTTGTACACTCTCAGAAAAATATGTCCTAAAAGAAAAATCATTAACCTGGTGAAACACAACTTGTTGAGGTCGTCAAGTTGTGTTTTACCATGCTAATGACCTCCATTTCTAGTAAACACATAATGGTGGAACTTTCTTTGTTATCATGTCCACACAACATCTACAACATATATAAATGACATAATAAAATGAGAACTTCCCCCTTTAAGTATAACAGCATTGACTCTCACCACCGGTCTGGTCTCCGTTCAGGGCCGAGTCTGAAGATGGTTCCTGGCTGTCGGACTTCAGCCGCCCTCCATCCAGCCAGTTCAGTCGGAGCACTGACCTGTCCAGTGGCCGCAGTAGCAGCAGCAGTGTCCAGTCTGGTAGGATAATGCACCCTCTACCTCAGGGGTTAGGGTTAGCGCTAGCCTCAGGGGTACACCACACCTGTTTAATGCCCACAGGAATATGATCAAGGTTCATGGTTCAGGGTCACTTTTCTTGGACATGCAGACTTGCACCTACATGCGATACACTGCAAAACAACACCGTACAGTACAGTATTACACAGTGACTCGTACAACTCACAGACCTATACATCAACCCCCATATAGTAACACTTAGTTTAATAGTAATAGATTACTCCAACACTCCAAGATATTTGTAAGAACTAACCATAGAGTAATAACCGTTCAACTCAGTAGAAGTTGCTCAGTGGCGTTTGGAAGCACCTGGAAGTACCATCTATTTCCACATTTTTCGATTTGGACACCAAAACTTATTGGACACCAAAAGCCACATCAAAGTTATTGGTTGGTGTGGCTTTTCCCAGGAACCGATTAGGTATACTACTGTACTGTATATATCAATCTATGTTGATGATGCCATCATAAATGAAGATGTCTCCTATATTGTCTATACCGTTACAGCAGACGTCGGGGGCACAGACTCCCGCCTCCCTCAGATCCGCTGCTTCTCTTCTCAGGGACCCCCGACTCAGCGGACCCCCCCGTTGAGCCCCGCCCTTCCGCACCGGGTCAAACCACTCCCGCCTGGCCCGGCCGCGGGTGTCATTTCTCCGTTGAATCCACCCGAGAACGATTCAAGTGCTACAAACAACGACCTCGATGGAGAGGCGGCGGCCGCAGACCTCAACCTCGACAGAAGGTTTAGTATCGGATCTATACCCCTGGAAAAACAGTGGATATACAAGCTTGTAGCTTGTAGATCTGCTATTTTTGAAAAATTGTGAATATGTGCACAGCGCAGATCATTTGTGGACATTAAATTAAAAAAAGGTTCTAGTGATTGGAAATTGATGATTCAAAATATGCTCCTCATTGACTTGCATTGTAAACTAAAAACAGCTCTCAAAGTCACTCTTTTAGTACGTAAAGTTGATTCAGATAGTTAGAATTTTTCATAAAAATGTTAACTTCCTGTTGATTTTACACTATTTGAAATGAAGATGTCTCCAGTGCGGGTTTTCTTCCTAATAAAAATAGACAAATCAACAATAGGTTAACGTTTTCATGAGACAATACAACAGATTTTGGTGATGCGCTATTGTGTCTGAATCAACTTTGTGTTTGTCTACTGTATGTACTAAAACACTGCCTGAGAGCTGTTTAACTAACTAACTAACTACACAACCCGAACTTCTACAAAAGTGGTCTTAACCTTTAAAGGAGCATTCAGTGGTTTGTGTCATTTTGAAAAGCCTCCGGTCTCCCTGGGAAGTAGCTGTGCACATGCACACACTCTACAGTGGGGGGAAGTGCAGCAGACCAACAGCATGTTCACCAAGGCACACCCCGACTTGATCCTGATTGGAGGAAGGCCCCTCTCATCCTGATTGGATGAGTGGCTTTTTTCCCAAAGCCCCCAGCTGAAACTTTTTTTTTTTTTTTACCTCAGGGGCTCACTGGGGACATGCAGGAACTCCTTATATGGTCACCACACTCTTTAGTAGGGAGGATTGGCCAAAAAAGAAGAAAAAAACAACAACAATATTTGAATTAAGTGAAATAACTCAACATACCTTGAAACTCTAAACTTTGCCTCTCATGTTTTCAGATGGGTGGACGGTGGGTTGGACGGCGGCCTGCCCCCCTTCTCCTTCTCCCTCCGCTACCTGGTCGTCCTGCCCTGCCTGCAGCCCCCCAGATACCCCCACGCCCCGCTCCTCCATCTGGGCCAGGGGATCAGGGGGGGTGGCCAGGCGGACCCCCTCTTCCGCCTCGCTCCCCGCCAGTCCACGTCAGAACACCGCCACGCCTCACCACCACCCCTCCTCGAGAGCAGGGCGGGGCGGAGGGGCATCCGGGACGACCCCGTCGCCGTCTGCCTCGGTGGGGTGGCGGGAGTGGGCCGTGCTGCCCCCCATCTCCCCTGTCAGAGGTGAGAAATGAGGTCTGGCTTGGCCGGAGTACACACACACACTAGGGAATCAAATTGAGGCGCCTCTCAGATGCCCATCTTGTCCTCAGCATGACAAATAACAGAAAGCTTTTCCTTGCCGTCTAAATCTGCAATAGAATGGACGGCTTTTGATGAAGAGCTGGTACCGACTGTCTGATTCCCGGTTCAAAGGCAGCAGGGCCTCCACAGTAGACGAAAGGGTCCCTATATTTTTTCCTATATGTTGTGGCCCACTATGGAGTGAGTGTGGAACTAGAGTGGTCCTCTGAAGTGAGTGTGGAACTATAGCGGTCCTCTGGAGTGAGTGTGGAACTATAGTGGTCCTCTGGAGTGAATGCGGAACTGTAGCGGTCTTCTGGAGTGAGTGTGCAACTATAGTGGTGGTCTGGAGTGAGTGTGGAAGTATAGCGGTCATCTGGAGTGGTGTGGAACTATAGCGGTCGTCTGGAGTGAGTGTGGAACTGTAACGGTCCTCTGGAGTGAGTGTGAAACTATATTGGTTATCTGGAGTGTGGAACTATAGCGGTCATCTGGAGTGAGTGTGGAAGTATAGCAGTCCTCTGGAGTGAGTGTGGAACTATAGCGGTCATCTGGAGTGAGTGTGGAACTATTGTGGCCCTCCTCCACGGTCAAAGTTGCCCGTCCCAATAGAATACCTCCGCGGAGTCTTTATGTGCCCCGCTAATTTACCGTCCCGAATGGGGATGAAGAACGAGGCCAGTGACATCTGACTCCTCGGGGCGACTTTGTGAAGGAAAGCAAACAATGTGCAAATTGTGTAGGAGATTTTCTTTTACTATCAGAGTCGTCTACTGTTCTCTGTGTGTGTGAGAGGGGATGGGGGGAGAGGGGGGGCGTGCTGTATTGGAGCATGCTGTTTGCTTGGCGGGAGATGCGGCGCGAGCGTCCCCGGCTCATTGACTCTGGCCCCCATACTTTTCGAGTGAGAGATCCAAAGCCATTGTCACCACTGAGCGGTGCGTGAAATTATCTTTCAGAGGGATGGTTGCAGGTTCAAAGTGGAGGCACCGTCTCACTGAGACGGGCTGCCTTGTTCGGGGATGTCAGCGCAAATTGACTATTATTCACACACGGCGGCCATTTTGCTCTTAGCTTTACTTTTTTTTATTCATTTGGTAAAAACACATTCGAGACAAAGTGTCTTTGGCCAAAAGGCAGAAATGAGATAAAAAAATCAATTCAATTCAAAGGGCTTGAGATAAAACACAATATAACACAATACAATGTGTTCCGTTTCTCTTTAAGAGATCTATGAGTATCTCTTTGAGAGATATACAAATACTAGACACAATTACTGGTTAGGATGGTTAGCCCACCTAGATACCTTGCTGGGTAAAAAAAGGAACACAGAACATGACCATAAAAACACAATATAGAAAAATAAATTAGGCTCACATTTTGACCACAGTTGCAAAACCGCATCCCTGTGGCTGCAGATATTCAACTTAAAGGACCACTTCACTTCTTTTTACGTATGTTGTATATTCATATAATAGGTCCTCACTAATGTAGATGATAAAATACCACTTTATTTCTACTCAGTCTGTGTCTCACAGGAGGGCTGTGGACAGTTCAGAAACGTCTTCCAATGACATCATCACCATTGACGATGTCATTGGAAGAAGACCTGAAGTCCTGGGCCCCCTTTGGGGCACAGTTTCTCCTAAATTAGTCCAAGATCAAATGGTCGTCCGTGGCTAAAATGCAGAATAAATAGTGGGCCCTAGTATGAAAATGGTTGAAAATCACTGCTCTAGTGCATTCTAGTGCATTTTTGAAGGCCACTAGCATTTTGTATTTTGGCAGTTGGCAACACTGTCTCCCTCTCTCTCTCTCTCTCACACACACACACACACACACACACACACACACACACACACACACACACACACACACACACACACACACACACACACACAGGCACACCAGAGCCTCAACAATTCATGAGCCTGACCCCAGCGCGACCTCTTTTCAGCAACAACTCCAGAGTGTAACTGTCCTTGACAATGGAGCAATGGGGGCATCGGCTATTGTGCTTGGCCTGGCCTGCATGGCCTGGCCTGCCCTGGCTTGGCTTGGCCTGGCCTGGCTTGGCCTCCCCGCACAGTCACTCCAGCTCTTTCAAATCTCGGCTCACACTATAGGGCCACTGCGGTAGGGTGACCCACGCTCACAGAGAAGGCCTTGTCCGCCTTCTATCGGACCCCCCCCCACCCCCCCACCCCCAAAGAAAAAGGAAAAGAAACAAAAAAAAAAAACCTGACTCAGAGACCCTCCTCGGCTGAGAATGATGGCTTGACTTGACAGCAGCCATATGCTTTGAAGTGTCAAGTCAAGTTCCCCCATTGTCTCTGTAAGTAGAGCTAGCCTGAAGTGCACAATAGCGCACCGTGTGTGTGTGTGTGCGTGTTTTCTGCACAGACCTGCAGCGAGCTGAGAGTGTGTGGTGTATGTCTTATCCTTTTGTCGGAGGTTAGCTACTCTGCATATCTAATGTGAGAATTAAGGCCCATTCTCATTCAGGGCCTCCTATGTCCCCTGATAAACAAGCAACAACAACTCAATGAAAAAAACATTTGACTTGCTAATCCCTTTGACTCCTTATCAAGGCAAGAGTGAACTGTTGTTTTGTTGTGTCTGATTGAGAGGAGAAGATAAGTAATTAGTGATGTTGGTTGACAGTGTGGCCTCATTAACTGTGAGTGAGGTATGTGGTAATTAGCTTAGAGCCCCCCGGATCATCATTAGGTTTACTGAAGGTGAGTGAACTACGTGTGTGCGTGCATGGTGTGTGTGTGTGTGTGTGTGTGTGTGTGTGTGTGTGTGTGTGTGTGTGTGTGTGTGTGTGTGTGTGTGTGTGTGTGTGTGTGTGTGTGTGTGTGTGTGTGTGTGTGTGTGTGTGTGTGTGTGTGTGTGTGTGTGTGTGTGTGTGTGTGTGTGTGTGTGTGTGTGTGTGTGTGTGTGTGTGTGTGTGTGTGTGTGTGGCCTGAGGAGAAGATATAGTGTAACTGAGAGCCCAATTTGAGTTCTTCAGAAGGCACATCAGATGCCTTCTAGGCATACAGTTAAGTTTTGTGTGTGGATCGATCCTGACTGGAAGAAGGCCCCCTCTCATCCTCGGTGGATAGTCTTTGCCCCGCAAAGGCCGAACTGAAACCAGTGTTGCCAACTGCCAAAATCCAAAATGCACTATTGGCACTTCCAAAATGCACTAGAAAGCGCTAGATGCTTGCCTCGAAGGTGTGTAGACTTGGGATAATTCACATGATGAATATTTTTAACTCTTGAGAGCATAAAAATGAAACCAAATGGACCCGGAAGGGTCCATTTGGTTTCATTTTTTACACTCAAAGTGGAGCGTTGGTCAGTTTGTTAACTAGCTCAAAGAGTTACAGCTAGTCAACCAACTGACCACTGGTTGAAAACCACTGCCATAGGAGGAAAAATGGTGAAAAACGAGGGTTTCATCTCTGGCGCCTGGCAGACGATTTTGCCCCAACTCACCAGCAAAAAAGCTCTTTTCCGCCAGGAAGTTGGCAACACTGACTGAAAAAGGTTTTTTGGACAGGGAGGAACTTATATTATAGTCAGCCAACTCCATCGTCAGCAGGACTATCACAAAATAGAAGAAAAAACAATAATGTTTGAATTAAGTGAAAACACTGAATATACCTTAATGAATAAAAACGTGATTTCTTCGGGCCACTGGTCTCAGGGTCGAGCAGCGCCAGAAGCTCGTGTCACACTGACGTCAGCTGCAGCCAATCCTGTGCCTTCGATGAGCTGGACGCCGTCGCTCCACGCTCCGCCTCCTGTCAATCATCACTGGACCGCCCACTCAGCTCCAATGGAAGTCTATCACCTGACACAGGTACAGTGTGTGCACACACACACACACACACACACACATACACGCCCCATAAACTGCTGTCGCGGCTATTCAGAGTGAATAATGAAGTGATGTCAGGCTAATACACACACATTCATTTAAAAAAACATGCAACGTACGGGTTCCGCTCTCCCAGTTCATTGTGGCAAAGGCTTACAATTACGAGGCTAATAGCAGCCGGCTTTGCCTTGTTTGTTTGTTTGTGCCTGCCAGTAATATTGTCTCAATTGGGCATGCTCTCCTTCCTCTGAAGCTCTTGTTCTTCATTGGCTGGCAGCCGTGGGAGGGAGGGGCTTATCAGTGTATCATGTCCTTCTTTAGCCTGGCCTAACCTGAAATGATTTTGGCCTGGGGGGCGTGAGGTGCCGTCCGATCTTGGACGACAGATGAGCTGATCTGATTTGATCTCACCAACGTGTCGTCATCCCTGGCCCCTCCCTCTACCGCCCCTCCACTGCTGTGCAACGTCACATCATTTGGAGCGACGCCCACCCTGGAAGGTTGCCTGACTCCCACTCCTAGGCCACCGTGGGTAACAAATTAGTCCAGGCTTTCCGTTTTCGTGCAACTCGGATGAAAATGAAAGCCGGGGTGTCGAGGCTAATCTTTCTTTGTCTCTGTTAACCAACAAGATGCTGTGTGTGTGTGTGTGTGTGTCCTGGAGGTGGTCAGTGAGCTGCAAAGAGACACATGAGCCAATGTAGACTTCCTCTTCTCCCTAATCCCTGACAAGGTGTTTAACCTGTGTGGTGATTGGCTCCCTAATCCCTGACAAGGTGTTTAACCTGCGTGGTGATTGGCCTGCACCTCTGTCTGACCCCGGGTGACCTCTTGCCCTGAGGACATGTAGGGATCATGTCAGGGGTTGCTGTAGTTAGCCACCATAGAGTAATAAAATATACACCAAAATTTGGTGTCCAAATGCGGAAGTATTTTCTCCATGAACGCACCTGAAGCAAGGGATTATGGAAAGGGAAAGGATTCATGAACGAGAACGAGCAAAGGGGAAAAAAACTAAACAGCACAAAAACATTTCTCCAGAAAACCGTCATTTATATTCAGAAGAATAAACTTAGAATAGAATCAGTCCTCGGGTCAAAATGTGCTGCATACCATGGTTGCATGCTCTTTTGCATGTGCATGTTATTGTACCGTATTGTCCCGAATATACGACCCCCATTTTTCAAGACTCATTTGTGTAAAAAGAACATTGAAGGTCAAATAGTATAGTCTCCAAATATACAAGACAACTCCATTTTTAGGATATTTCCATTGGGAAAAAAACACTTTTTATATTCAGGTCAATAGAGTATTTGTAGTCCCAGTTTTGTCCAGTCGGGCAGGACGGCTTCAGAGCTTCCTGGCCGCTTTGAGGCGGGAGGGTTACCTCCAAGTGGGTGGTAGCCGGTGTGGCCACTTAATCACAGGTTGAGTCATTGTTTCTTATCTGAATCAATGTCCGTCAACTGAACGCGTTTGGTGAGTGACAGCTAGGCTTGTACGCGGCCTAACCGAAAGTGCATTCCTGACGCATTCTGTTACATCCACACTTCTCCCAGGTACTTCCTATCAGCAGCTACTTAATCAGTCAGCTATGGCAGCACTTCCTTTTTTTCTGACCCGAGGGGATTACTTTCTTAGACAGGCACACGTCTGCCGTCCTAACTGAACACAATAATCTCCCATTTCTCGACCAGTCGTGCGAATAAAGCCTGCAAAACACATGTGGTGGGAAAGTTGCTACGTTGTTTGTACATTTACCTAGTTCCGTATTTAAAGGTAATAGAGGCAATTTTTTAGCCGAAAATCAAAATAGATACAGTTATATTTTGTGCCTTTTTCCCTCTACGTTGCTTTTACTTTGATGCTGCGGTTTCCCTGCAGACACAAGTCGAAGTGTTTTTCATGGTAGTGGACCAAATCATCTCTGCATGGACTGAGGTGTCAAAGCGTGGCGGCAGAGCAGATAGAGGCCCACAGTGTTGTCCTGCACGGTGTGTGAAATCCCCTCCACACCCTACGGCCATGTGGGCAGGGAGCCCATACACCATGCTACTGATCCCCTTTTAATTGGGTGTGACCATGAGAACTTTGGAACCTCTGAGAGGACCATGGTGACTTCTCTGTGTGTGTGTGTGTGTGTGTGTGTGTGTGTGTGTGTGTGTGTGTGTGTGTGTGTGTGCGTGTGCGTGTGCGTGTGCGTGTGCGTGTGCGTGTGCGTGTGTGTGTGTGTGCGCGTGCGTGCACATAAGGAGAAAAAGAGAGAAAAAGAGTCCCTGTCAAACAACCCACAGACCAAAGTGCCTAATATGCATTATATTTATATATAAAAATATATATAAAAAAATATATATATATATATACAAACCAACCCTAGATTCCCTTGGTTTGGCCTTCTGGATTAAAGCCTTAATTAAATTAGGATGATTTAATCACACACACACACACACACACACACACACACACTCACGCACGCGCGCGCAGACACACACGCACACACACACACACACACACTGTAGAGTGTGTGCATGTGCATGTGCTGACACCTTGTTTACCTTGTAACGTTCCTTTGGTCACTCGTCAGCCTGCTGTCCCAGGCAGACTGCAGTATGAAACCTTTTGATTATGGTGACCCTTGATTGGCCTCTAGTGTGGCACTTTGTAGCCAGAATTTAATGAGTGTAAACGAGTGTGCGAGTGTTTACGCTATCAAGAGTTGCGTCTGAATTACTTAACTTACAGGAAGTCTACACAATAGAGAATGTACTGTTATATCTCTCCTATGGTGCAACATCAATCCAACTTGGAGTTGTTCACAAAGCTCTTATCCAAGACCCAAGACTGTAAGAATAAGAACATAAAATATTCCAAAGCCAGAGATACCAACAATAACCCAAATTTCGGCCACTCCAGCATGACAGTGTTACGGTGACTTTGGTGACCTGCTGAAATATGGCATGATGTCAGTATCCGAATGTGAATAATGGAATTTGCATTAAGAATTTGGTCTGAGAGGCTTGAATGCAGAATGAATAATGGACCTTGATGTGAAAAATAATGGACCTTGATGTAATCCTGTACCCCACTGATGTGTGTCCCGGCAGAGGTGTCCCCGGGCCTGGCTGCACTGACGGTGGGCTGTAACTCCGGCAACATGGGCTCCATGTCCCGCGTGCACCTCCTCCTGCTGGAGCGATCCGGGCCAGAGTCCTTCTCTGGAGGAGGAGCAGGACCTTCTGGTCGGGAAGATCTGTCCCCCATGCTGGACTGGACGGATCATAGTGGGCCGTACGGCCCACCCTGGTCCCCAGCAGGTAAGGCAGAGCACCCAATGATGCGCCATCGTTGCCAACAGTTCATGCACACTACCTGTTAACTTCCTTGTTTATTGCTCCAAAGGAACGGATCTCCTAATCGCCTAATCTAGAGAAGATTCTGCATGGTGTAGACCAAAAGGACAATGGTCTCTCTCTCTTAATTCCTGACCGTGGGACAGGGTGCGTCTTCTTTGGAATATACTGTATAAGGCTTCTAGGGAAACTTTAGTGTGACCCGTGTGAGGCTAGAACGCAAGATTATATGCCTCCCGGTTTTGGGGGCGCAAATTTCAGAGTAAAATATGCCATATCTGCTGGCACTCTCTAGCGTCTATATTTTGAAGCAATGAGCCCTTCTCAAAACTCCACCCTTTGGGGCAGAGTTTAGTCCCGATCCAATTCCAGTCCAAATAGTTTAGCAACTGTTGCTATATGCACTCAGTGCCTTCCCAGTCAAGCTTTCCCTTTCTATCTATTGGCCAAGGCTGGACTGAGGAGGGACTTAGTGAAAGGCTCATTCCCTGGTGAAAGGCTCATTCCCTGGCTATATGCACTGGAAAAATGTGGGCATGGCATTTTTTTAAAACAATGTTGTTGTTTTCTTAAACAACTGCTGCAGCCTCGGCCTCTGCTCACAGCTTCATGTTTGGCTTTTATAGTGCGAGTTCGATGCCGTTCAGACTATGGGTTTTATGGGTAAGTATCCCATTGGCTTAGAGGTAGCCTAGAGGCAGCAAGACATGAAAAGGTGTCTGCAGTGCTATCTATGATCGTCTTTATGGTCACTAGGAGGGAGGTAACAAATATAGTCCCATCCCACATATAAATATCCCACATATAAATATGTGGGATGAATAAAAAGAAAGAAAAAAAAGAAAAGAACTAAAATGTCCTTCTCTTCTCTCTTGCCCTGTTCTCTTCTGCCCATTTGGGAAAGCACAGGATTTCTCCTTTAATGCCAAAGTTACACACATACAGTTTACGTTTTGAACTGTCTCGAAATGGCACAAAACTGAGCAGTACAACCAAAAAGCACCAATTTAGACCTTTAGGGTTTAGCGTCTCTTGACGGTCTGTAATCCGTATTGTGCGCCTCGGTGTGTGCACGTCTGTGTCTGGCTGGTTAATCTCAGCAAAGCTTTACAGAGTTTAGTGCGAAACCTGCAGCCACCTTGACGCGTCTTTCTGACAGTTTGGAGGAGATGGCTTCGTTTGATAAGCAAGCACCGTTGCTTTCATCATAACAGGGAGGGGAGCAGTTTCAGACAGGTGTGTGTGTGGGTGTGTGTGCGTACGTGCGTGCATATCGCATGTGCATTGCAGTGTGTCTGTTTGTCCCTGCGTGTGTGGAGAAAGCACATCCATGGCCAGACAGGGGAATGCCACAGCATTATACAATCAGGCGTGTTGTTTGGGTTCCTTGGTTTGGCCTTGGGGGCAGGTTGCGTGTTTATGGTGCAAAGCGGTCTCTCCTTTGAAAGGTTCTTGTATGCAAATTTACTCTCAAAAAAGCCATGAAGGGGAAGTACATTTACTGACTGCACTTGAGTACAATTTTGCTGGAGTATTTCCAAACTTCATTCTAAGTTTTGTTTAGATTTGTTTTTGGCTTTTGTGCCTTTTTTGCAGGGGTGGATCTAGGCATGGGCATGGGGGGGTAATGCCCGCCTAAATGCCCTGACTGCCCCACCAAACACAATGGCATGCAAAACAACCCAAGATATTTCAAATTGCTTACATTTAAAATGATTTGAAAGAGTACTACTGCTACTAAGTAAACCAACAGCATTTCATCATTGAAAACTGAAAACTCTCTGAGGCAGACCTTTAGCTTTATGCATGCTGCGTGCCTGTTGCTTCAACAACAACTGATGTTATTATTGATGCTTTACTTGTAAAAAGCCTGCTAAAAAACTAAGTACTGTAACCGAAAATGGTATATAAAATGGTACCATTTTCTCTTGCCCCCCCCCAATTGGGAAATGTTACATCCGCCCATGTACCAAAGTACACTTTGATTTCCTGACTTCTGCTTAGTAGAAAAGTATTTCGATGTTGCAGTATTGATTACTTTTGCTTATGCAAATCATCAGAGTTCTTGGCACGACGTCGACTCATTCCTCCAAGCAGTGAAAGGTTTTTTTACAGGGATCTTATGATATGCTATATTAAAAGATCAAACCGCTGGAGTTTATCATTAACCATGGAAAGTCCGGGGTGAGATAGCCAAAGACACTTTTCAACTGAACGGCATACGCGTGTGCAACAGATAAGGAGCCCCTGATCAAATATACACCGAAATTCCATTTGGCAGTGGATGCCTATTCACTGATAAAATCTCCCTGTTTGACCAATTAGCAGGAAGAGGCTATTTGATGTGGATTAACAGTTGTGTCACTCAAGTTGTGGTGAATTTGTTGTTTTTTTTATATTCATTGTTTGATTTGTTCTTTATTTAAACGTAATAAAGGCAACATTTTAGCATTTCTCCCCTCTATTAAACCGATGCGACAAGACACGTGGACCGATTTGAAGATCTGGGATTGTCTTCTAATCTGGACTAATAATCTAATTCTAATTCTATAATAATCTAATTCTATTCCGGACTAATAATCTAATTATTAGTCCGACTTCCCATTGTTGCTAACCTACACCCTCAACATAACTCGGACTCGTGACCCGGATATTTTTGCACATAGGGTTAGAGGGCAGGATGGTCAAGACAACAGGAACACAATGACGTCATCATCCTACATCCAGTTTTTGAGATCTTGCACTATAAAATAATGTTTTTAAACATGAAAGCCGCGTGGCATAGACACATATGTAATCCTCGGGTTCGGCGCAAAGACGGTTAAATAGCTACTTTTTGACTGTTATCTTCCTATAATAGTTCAGATTTTCGCCGTTCCATTCCTTCATGAAGTGGAACCCTAGAACCATACAGAGAACAATCGAACACTAGCAGACTATTTTGGAGAAATCTCAAAAGAATATGTGCGGGAACAAAAGGAGAAAATAGTTTTCTGAAGAATGTATCTTCAGTGTTTTCAGTGTCGAAGTGGTTCAGTGTGGTCGAACATCTCCATTTAAAAATGTGGCACAATTCTTGGAATATTATCCCTATGTCACAGCAAATGTTTTTTAACCCAAATGTTTTGCTTCTGTGGGGAGGAACTACATATTGACAGATGGGGGTCGGCGATATAATACAGATGATTTTGGCAGTCCTTGACCTGACATATTGAGGACAGCTGAAATAGAAAACTGTGGAAATCCAAATTTGGAACTGAAGACTGAAGGAGAAGAGGAATTATACTGTACAATGCAGGGTGCATTGATGACATCATTATGAGGCCAATATCAAATGAGCTATTGTTTGTCGCTCCTATATGATATGAACTCTGGATTGTTCAAACATGGCTATTTGTGGGGATAGAAGACACACATTATTCCTTTTCATGTTATTCCTACTTTTAAAAAAATGAAAGATGGACACACAACTGAGCTCAGTTATAGCGTTTCACCGCACGTGTGTGTGTGTGTTTGTGTTTGTGTGCGTGTGTGTCCAAGACTTATCCCGGAGGACCTGTGTCTTTTCCGCTCACCAGAACAATGTTTGCACCTGGCACGCTCCTGCCAGACAGGTGCTATGCCAGAGGTTTTGTCACTCCGCTGTCAGTATTTGCAGAGAGATTAACACCGCATTACTCATACGCAGTACGCATACTGAAGCACAAAAGGCCAACAACAAAAAAAAACCTGCATATAAAAAGTTGCGCCGTAAGCCTACAGTTGCACGCACGCACGCATGTACACACATACGTGTGTGCCAATGCATACACACACACACAGCGCGCACACACACACTGGTGTCCTCTGGCTGTAGATTGATGCTGTTTAATGTGTTTGTGTGTGTTTTTTCTGTGAGGCGACCCGAGGCCTCTGGCAGCCGACGTCGGTTCCTCTGAGAGGTGTGGCGCCGCTGGGGAAGTCCAGGAGGAACACACACTGGTAGGTGTCACGAACGAAACGTCATATAAATGTACCGGACGATAGAAGTGTACACTATCTGGAGCCAAGACGCAAGTGGAGTCAAAGTAAAAGTGTTTGGAAAGTAATTGGAAATACCCAAGTAAAGTACTGTACCAAACAAATAGCTCTGGCTTTTACTACTTTCACTACAAGCAGCACCATTATTGGCTTGGTTTGGAATGGAACAAAAAGTGGCACCTTTTATACGATCCTCATATCAGAGATAAAGTTAATATAAGAGCATATTATTTTTTGTAGTGAGAAATTTTGTTGTGAAATATATTTTTGTAAATTTTAACATATAAGACCATAGTATTTTTTGTAACGTAGCTTGTATGAAAGGTGCCACTTTCATGAGTTCGCAACTATGACATTTATCTAAACGTTTCCATATGGGAAGGAATTTAAAAGATTAAATTAAATTAAATTAAATTAAATTAAATTGAGAAATTAACATTGTGTACATAAAAGTAGGTATTTAGCTGTATTTTTAGAAATATCTGCAGAGGCTGCCTGTCAAAGGTATAGTGGGAGTTTTTTCCACGCCGTCGGCCCATAGAAGCAAAAGGCTGCTTCACTGTGTTTTTAAAGTTGCCATTTTTTGGGCTACAGCAAGTTTTCCACTTGCTGTAGCCCAAAAAATGGCAACTGAAGGGGCGGCCTGGGACATACTTAGGCAGGCAGTCATGTAGATAGGAAGGTGCAACAAGTAACAAGTGAAATATTTTTAAAAATCAATCCGGAAGCCAATGCAGTGACGCTAAAACTGTTTTCTCGTCTTAGTTTTAGTTAAAACTCTGTCTGACACATTTTGTCAGCCAAGTTGTAATCTGTCAGTTGTTTTCTTTGAGAGTGCATGGCAGTAATCAAGCTGGGAAAATACAAAGGGGCAGAGGTGGTATTTTATTATGAAGAGGTTATAGGAGCCGTTGCATTGCACCGCTGTTTGCAGACCTTGCTATAAGAAGTGCTTAATTCTCTCTCTCTCTCTCTCTACTCCCCTCCACTGTTCATCTATCAGCTTTTCCCCTTGAAAGAGGGATTGCACCTTGTTGCTCGGACACACACACACACACACACACACACACACACACACACACACACACACACACACACACACACACGCTGAACAAACAACAGACCCGGGGAGAGAAAGGATCGACTCCCCTATCAGACAATAACCCTAAACTTGGCACGCTCGCTGCTGCGCGCTCTCTCTCTCGCTCTCCTCCAAGGACAAAGCCCTCCATTTACAAACTCGAGCCGACACGAATTTATAACTGTCATTCCAGTAAAACGGAGGCCAAATTGTTATGTTGATAATTGAGACGCAGTATAACAGAGGGCGTGCGGCCGTGCAGCAGGTGCATGGTTAATCAGTCACGGGCCGGCGGCGGGCCGGCGAGTGGGGGGGTTGGCCCTGACTGTATGGCTGAAAAGGTGCAGGGCGAGCTTGCAGGGGGGGGGGGGGGGGCGAAATCATCTCGCGACCTTTGCAACCTACTAGGTCGCGACCGACGCTAACCCGATCACGACCGGCACTAATGCAATCGTGACCAATGGTAATGTGGAGGTCGTCGTGACCATTTTTAACGGTCGCAACCCCTCCCCCCCGCCCTGACTTTTTTCTAAATCAGTTTCAACATTCCGAAAGCGGTTGCGATCCTTTAAAAATAAAAAAAAAAAAGAGTTGCTTTTTTTTAAAAAAGGGTTGCAACCGGGGGTTTAGCTAAGGTTTAGACATAGGTTTTTACCGTGGTTAAGTTTAGCAATAGGGATAGGGTTATCTTTATTTGCGACCAATGGGCGGTGGGGATGGTCGGCGGGGTTTCCCAACCTATCAACGCTCGTGTCCTATAGGTCGAGGTCGCAAGACTCACTTGCTGTGTCTCGGAGCTTGTCCTTTTTTTTTATTTTTTAGCTCCAGCTCTTTAGACTGGCTAATGCCAGACCGAATCAGCTGTTGGCAAAAAAATGTCGGTCAGCAGGTTGGTGGGGAATAGCTCAATTGTGCACCCATTTCCAACTCCAGAAAATAACGCCAATCAGGACACTGTATCCAACTTTCCAATTTTCTGGAGCAGCAAGTGGGTGCATACGGTAATTGAGCTATTCCAGACCTATCTGCTGTTAGGCAATCATTTTGCCAACAGCTGATTTGGTCTGGCTTTAGCTAGGCTACCAGCTGGGTGCTCCTCTGTGGCGAAGGGGGGAGCTAAATGCTGCACGCATGCATGGGGCAGGGGCGGATCTAGGCATGGGCATGGGGGGCCCAGTCTGCCCCACCAAACATGATGCCATGCAAAACAACCCCAGATATTTCAAATTAAAGTGCTTATATTTTAAATGATTTGAAACACCACTACTACTACATGGCACCACTAAACCAACAGCATTTCATCATTGAAAACAGAAAACTCTCTGAGTCAGACCTTTAGTTTTATGCATGCTGTTGCAACTTCAACAACAACTGATGTTATTATTGATGCTTAATTGCCTGATAAAAGTCCAGTAACCAAAAATGGTATGGGTGCGGCTTCATCGCCCGTGGCGTGAAGCGACACGGGCGATGAAGCCGCCCCCATGCCATTTTCTCCTGCCCCCCCAATTGGGAAATGTTATATCCACCCCTGGCATGGGGTCCTGCATGGGGATGTGGACGACGACTCTGTTGGAGGGATGATGATGATGATGATGATGATACGCCGCTGTTGGGATCAGGGTCACGGGGGTAAGCAGGGTTCCCCCTGATAATATGCGCACTGCTGGGCTGCAGTGGAATGGTTGCAGGTGCTACACGTGACCAACGATTAATCTCCCCTTTATGATGGAGGAAAGAGAGAGAGAGAGCACTGGGGGGGCGGGGCTGAATGACCCCCCATAAGCCCCCCCTGCAATTATGTCTAAACCACAGAGACTGGAGTACTGGGAGCGTAAATCATCTACGGCCATTTGCATAGTATTGCCTCACATCCACATCATAGTGTGTGCTTATCACCAGGGTGTTCACTGGAGTAGCTTGTGTTGTTGGCCAATATTATTTGGGAAGAGCAATAGGTTACTTATTACTTCTTATTCCTTAGAAAAGTAATAGTATTACATTGCGTATTACTTGGAACCGTGGAGTAATGATATCACATATTTTTGTTGTATTACTTTATGGGCCCTTGCCCACAAAAAAGTAGTGAAGTACGACGACATAGTCTGTTTAGTCAACAACGCTCAAAAACAGCCGGTGACGCACTTTTTGTCTGGTTTTTCCTTCTTAGAAATGATTTTATTGTCCCAAAACATTGTGCATGTCATCATGATTTGTCACGACAAATGTCAGTTGGCTTTGTTTGCATCGTAATCATCGTAATTGGTCATTTTCGAAAAAGGTCTATGAAAGGGGCGGGATTGCTCAGCTCTATAGATGATATTATTATCGTATAGATGATATTATTATTGTGTTCCAGCTATGATTAACACTATTTATCTATTGTCGTCCGTAGGAAAACTGTTCCATCACATCCCAATCATCATGGATTATAGATCCCATTCCATCAGACGTCACATCCACGTCATCTGGTCCTTGCCACCGATCCAGTGATGGTATTATCATCATTATTATTATCACCCTTATTATTACATCTACCGCATTTTACATTCACCAGGTCAATCAGGCATTGCCGGTGTACACAGCCATATTCCCAGTCCCCACTGTGTGGATTGTGGGTTATTATTATTATTAATATTATTATTACATCCTTTCACTACAACCCAGCTCGCACTGTGTATGCTACTCTTTTCCTGGACCTTTTTGATTTCTCTCCTGGGTGCGTTGCGTTCGGTTCCACCCTTTTTTGGGGGGAAGAAATTGAAGCTTGTCCCTCTTGAGCTCTTATAGCAACACAACACTTAATCAATACGAGAGCCTCCGTCCCCGAGCATTAGGACGCTGAGCCGGTAAAAGCCTGGCTGTCGGCTCTGGTTTATTAGGAGCCCATTGTCTCCTCAGTGTCAGCGCTGCTGTTTGGCTTTCCCCCCTTTGCCTCCGGTACACTTAAGCTCCGCTAATCCCCCGTAGGGCCGGCTGGGTCTGGCGGTATCACCTTCACCTGTGTGGCCCTAGCCGGTCTTAATGTGTACATTCATGAGTGATGGTTCAAAGGCAGAGTCTAACAGTACAGAGATAGCAAAAAAAAAGTGGAAATCTGGCATGCAGGCACTGCGAAAAGGTCAGAGCTGTTTTCACCACGTGGAAACGGATAGCTAATAATACTTTCTCCTCGGGGGCGGATCTAGGCATGGGCATGGGGGGGCAATGCCCCCCTAAATACCTAGTCTGCCCCCCCAAGCGCAATGCCATGCAAAACAACCCAAGATATTTCAAATTAAAGTGCTTATATTTAAAATGATTTGAAACACTACTACTGCTACTAACTACAATTTGGGCACCACTAAACCAACAGCATGTCATCATTGAAAACAGAAAACTCTCTGAGTCAGACCTTTAGCTTTATGCATGCTGCGTGCCTGTTGCAACTTCAACAACAACTGATGTTATTTTTGATGCTTTACTTGACTAATAAAAGTCCTGTAACCGAAAATGGTATGGGTGCGGCTTCATCAAAGCCGCCCCCATACCATTTTCTCTTGCCCCTCCAACATGTTATCTTGCCCCCCAAATGGGACATGTTACATCCGCCCCTGTTTCTCCTCCCCCATTTGTTTTTCCTCTGCTTTTCATCCTACCATCATTTTTTTCCCCTCCGCGTCCGTCGTGAGCGTAGGTAGGATCACGCTTTGTTTCTTGGCTAGCCGTGCGCGTCGTCTGTCCGGCGTGGCGGTACAAATGGCGTCGCGGCGGGGCTAATGGTCCGTGTCGCACCGTCGCCGCGGAGATGGCACGGTTACAAATGTGCTATCCGTCGCGACGGTGATTGATTGGCCACGTCTGAGGGACACCGCTGACTGTCGGACAGCCGTTAAGATCAAGGGCACAGTGACATCTTCATAAAGGTTTTAGAGGCAACTTTAGTCTGTACAAATACTGTGTCTGGAAACAGATTTGTTTAAAACCAGAATCTAACTCCACCTCACCTCCACTCTATTGGCTCATTATGAAACTGCTGGAGACGGCTGTGCCGTGATTGGCTAAAAAGCTGCCTCACCACACACAACCACCCTCCTCCTCACAAATTAGCACCGTCTTTCCTGAGCCCGACGAATCCTGTCCGGGGGACTGTTTTTACCTTCAAAATTGCTCAAATCACCCAGTATTTCCAATTTCCAAAGCTATTTTCAATAGTTAAAATGTGAGTACTTTGTACTTTTGGTACTGTTAATTGCATTCGTAATTGCCAATACTTGCATCATTTTGAATTCTGGCACCCTTATCGTTGTATTTCAAAACGACATCGCAGTATTGATGGGTTGTAACTTGTATGTAACACATGCACGTCCTTTTTCTACCACTGGTGATGGGTGAATTCTGGCTAGTTAAAAAAGAGACAGGGGGGAAAAAGAGATGTCACTGGCTGATTCTTGGCTTGATGCTTCGGCCACAATGACCCCTTTGGAGGCCAAAGGCATGGTCACTCAGCCCCCTGGGGTCGGGGAGAGGGTCATCAGCCGGGCGGTGAGAGGTCAGGTCCGAGGTCAGCAGGACCTCGAGAGGCTTTGTGTGCGCTGGATGGATAGGTGAGATTGGGTTGCCATGGAGGAAGCATGGAGAGCCCCCAGAGTAGTTGACAGGACGACCCTTCTCTACAACACAATATGAGAGTATTAAGAGAACAGGCTACTGTGACGGAGCGGATCATCTCTTTGAATGTGCATGACGGAACGGATGATTCATCAGCTATACTAGTTAGTTAGGGCAAGTCACGGAAATCTGGGTTCTAATTTGTTACCAAGACATGTCTGTCTTCACCCGTGTGTTTCTAATGACATGTACAGGTATTAAAACATGAAGTACAGGGAAAAGATCCGCACACCGTTTTAAAAGCTCCAAATATTTTATTCACAACAGAGCGGTAAAAAATACAACGTTTCGGCCTGAGGTGGCCTTCGTCAGGTATACTGTGGACAGCGCGACTGAGTACCGGTATATATGGGCTGGTACCTAGTCAGTGTTTCTCACGTCAATCATATGAGCCCGCCTTCATACGGGGACAAAACAGTATTAAAACATGGAAATTCAACTCCTGTGGGAAACCTTACAGAAAAACGGGTCAAAGTCGGCGTGCTAGTCCTTATAGAACAGTGGTTTTCAACCAGTGGTACGGGGACCACCAGTGGTCCTTAAGAAGGTTCCAGGAGGTTCCCAGCTAAATGATGGAGGGTTGGTTGACCAGATGTAACTCTTTAAGAGTTACTCTAGTCTTTAAGAGTCTTCATTCATCATTTGAAGACTATAGAGAATGTAGAAAAGAGTAACGTTCGAAAATCCAGCGTGGTATTGTGGACAAAAACAATCGATCACCAAACAGCATGCACGTAAACTGCCTCTGTACTCCTGCATCGTTGTCAGATATTCATAGATAGCGTAATTGACCCTTTCCTCATAATTGTTTTCATGGCCTTGTGGTTTCAGTATACTTCACTCTCCGGTCGGTTGGTCAGTTGGTCACTCCCGCTCGGGTTCACCCCGGGGCCCTGCTTTTAGCATTCAGCTGCTTATACTGAAGACATCCACGGTGCCAACACGAATGTTTCTATAGCTGATCTGCTGCTGCTGCTGCTACGGAGTAATAGTAGCAGTACTACCACAAAGGGTGAGCGTTAATCTGTACTGACCCTGGCTGGATTGTTCCGGGGTAGTGGGGGGGTGGGAGGGAGGGGGGGTTTCAGGGCCTAAACCGCGGGACAGATTATAGGCCTCCGAAAAAAAAGACGAGAGACAGTGGAGCAGAAGATTAGTCATGTAAGATCCCCCCCTACCACCCCCATTCCCCAAGGACCACACACTGACAATGTGGACAACGTGTCGTCCACCACCAGGACCCTGTGTCCCCCTTTACATAAAACATTGTCACTGTGGAACTCTTTGGGGGTCATTGTCTCAGGAAAAATCCTCCAGAAGCAGGCCCGGATGTAACATTTTACGATTGGGGAGGGGGGTGGTCAGGTGAAAATGGTATGGGTGCGGCTTCATCGCCCGTAGCGCGAAGCACGAGATGAAGCCTCACCCATACCATTTCCGGTTACAGGACTTTTATTAGGCAAGTATAAGCATCGATAACAACATTGGTTGTTGTTGATGTTTCAACAGGCACGCAGCAGCATCCATAAAGCTAAAGGTCTGACTCCAACACTGACTCAGAGAGTTTTCTGTTTCCAATGATGAAATGCTGTTGGTTTAGTGTGTGCCATAATTGCAGTTAGTTAGTAGCAGTAGTAGTGTTTCAAATCATTTTAATTATAAGCACTTTAATTTAAAATATATTTGAAATTTGGGTTGCCACCATGTTTGGTGGGGCAGTCATGGCATTTAGGGGGGGCATTGCCCCCCATGCCCATGCCTAGATCCGCCCTGCCCTGGACTGGACTTGCGGCTGGACTCCCGTTGATTGACACTTGTCAAGGGGCTGTATGATAGAGAGAGGCTGACGGGCGCGTTGGGAACGGCTCCCGATAAAAAGGGGGGCGATGCCCATCTGAAAGGAAAATCCCCCTCGCCATGAATAATAATTTGGGGAAGGATTTTCTTTTCTTTTTCTCTCTCTCTCTCTCTACATCCATTCTTCCAACAGATAGAGGAGTGGAAGAGAGGCTCTGTATGGGTGGTAGCAGTGAGTGAATGGACCACGGATGGTCATCCCTTTTTCAAACACACAAAAGAAAAGAGATACAAGTCCGACCTTCTTGCCTTTTTTCCTGCTCCTCTGTGTGTTTAAGGGTGTGTGTGTGTGGTGTGGGGGTGGAGGGTGGGGGGGGTGATTTGGACGCTCCATTGTTCTCGGTTTGGCCTTTTCCTGAGATCAACGGAGGGATTTGACTCAGGGACCGCTTTGCTGCCAAATCCCAGCTATCTGCTACGCTCAGATACTGCTGGTTGGTATGGTAACCTTCTCCTCCTCCTACCTAGAGCTGTGTGTGTGTTTTATATAGATGTTGCTCCTTGTTGTTTCCAGCTTGAACTGACCAGTAGTAATCACTGCAAGGCGTCCGTTCACGGATTAGAGGTTATATGGACATTAGGAGAGTGGTGGTGGGATAAAAAAGAGTGGAACCCATTCCTGTCCGGCCAGGGCATTTTACTTAGTGGTCTATATCCTTTAAGACAGTGGTTTTCAACCATTTTGATACCATGGCCCGCTCTATTTGAGCCATGGACAACCATTTGATGACATTTTAGCACCACAGACCCCAAAACTAAAGATTTATTTTTGCTTTTGTCCACAATAAAAACAGCCTGGCTGTTTTTCAGAGAAACCAAAACATACAGATGATGAATATTTGAACTCTTGAGAGTGTAAACATGAAACGAAATGGACCCGAAATGGTCCATTTGGTTTGTTTTGTTTTAATGATTTGTGGACAACAACAAAGGTCTGGACGAAGCAAGTTTCACTTTCAGGAAAACAGCTGCAGCATCAAAGCAGAAGAAATGCAGAGGGGGAAAAGGCAAAAAATATAACATTTATTATATAAAAATACAATAAATATAATATATAATATAATAATACATTTTAATTTGATTAGTATTACAAAAACAATGGCATACTTTATGCATGGCCCACTTCAGCCCGTATGCATGTTGTGCATCTGAAAACTGCTATTTTCCCCAAATATTTCAATATTCAGAAAACAATAAAGTAGTCTATGGAAACGTTCGCTCTGCAGCACAACCTTATATACAATATACAGCCCTGAGTCACACCTCTCTCTTCTTTACGGCTCCTTGGTTTAACCACTGACACAGAAACATTTGGGGATTTTCAGATGTTTTCCTTAGATTTGGCCTCACACAGTGTGAAATGGTTTAACTGAAGGTGCCCGTAGATTGATAGCCGTCTCCAATAACCTGCCTCTGTGGGGATAAATGAAGGACACGGAGGACAGACCAAACCCACGCGGCCCTGCGCTGGGCTGCAGGGATTTGGTGTGATTGTTTGTGTGCAGCGTGGTGGAAGACAGACCGTCAAATGAGACATGGCTCTCAGTCCTATCAGTCTGGGCTGCTGTTGACCGCTCCCCCGCATCCATCCGCCATGATGAACGACACACAAACAAATAACCATGTTGTTTTTTTCTTTTTAAATAACGGATGGATTCTGCAACCCGTCGTCATCACTCCACTGGTCAAGCTTTGTCTCTCCTTCTCTCTCCCTGATGAATGGAGCCTGCGATGTAAAAAAAAAATGCACGGAGCACGCAGTTAGTGCTCCTGCGCCAAAAACAAGTACTAACACTCAGGGTGGGTAAGAAGAATAGACCGGCACAAACTCTTCCCCAATAGAAACTGTTTCGAGAGACAATCTGAGACCGTACTCCTTGCGTGTGCGTCTCTAGCCTCCATTGATGGGCCACTCTTTTTGTTTCTTGAGGCTTTTTTTTCCACAGCGAGAAGTGTGTGTGTTTTTTTTTACTGCATTATATGGACCTTTCATTCAGACATAATGGGACCCTTAATTGGCCCGAGGAGGAGGCCTGGAGAAATCGACTGGCTGTGTTTAGGTTTCCAGAGAGGGAGTGTCTCTCCTTCTTTCTGAATAGACCCTGAAGGGAGATGTGACTGTGTGGCACGTTTAGGGGGAAGAATGTGGTGAGAACTTGTGTGTTGTGTGTGAAAGAAAACTGGAAAAGGTCTTGTGCGTTTTCTTAAGCATCTAGTTCCCCCTCCAGATGGCCCAAAATCGGGTTGCGGGCCTGCGATCTCTGTTTGAGCAGCGAGTCACTTTGGGTCCTGTGCTGAATACATATGTTTTAAATGTGGCGCCATTTATACAGTAATGTTAATTCAACATGGTTGGATGTAGCAATGCCACCCTAAATGCCCAGACTGCCTCACCAACATGATGGCATGCAAAGCAATCCCCATTTCAAAGATATTTCAAATTAAAGTGCTTATATTTGAAACACTATGCTACTAATTACAATTGTCGCACCAGACCTTTATCTTTATGCATGCTGTGTGACTTTTGCAACTTCAACAACAACTGTTATTGTTACAACTGTTATTATTGGTACTTATTAACCTAATAAAAGTCCTGTAACCGAAAATCGTATTTTGGACGGGGACAAAAATTCGGACTGGTTATTTTTTCGTGTGAATCTGTTCCAGGCCGGCCCTCCACAACCATCGGACAGATAGATAGTATGAAACTCTACCCCCTGATCTGTCAGCACACACAAAATAGCAAGCCATAATACCACCATTTTTACATAACAACACATATATTGTGTGCAATTAAATGATACGGTGAGTAATAATTTGTCTGTTCAGGAACAATGCTGTCTTTTGAAGGAGAAAAATGTAATAATTGACCCATTCACTCTCTTGATCTAGCATAAACTCTAGACAACTATATGCAATTCAAATAAATGTTTAAGGTTTATTCAGAAGTAAAATGAAAATGCACTGAATAGCGTCAGAAGTTGGAATTCTCGACCAGAAGTACAGTATACCCGGTAACATGTCATTTGTCCAGCAGGGCCCTGGTCTGGCCGGAGGAGAGCTGAGGGGACGGAGGGCTGGACCAGAGACAGGGAGGTGATGGACGTTCTGTCCAGACTGCAGGACAGCCAACCACAGCGGCCCAACAGCGGCGGCAGCAGCAGCAGAACCCCCACTCACTCCAACTTTGAAGACTGTGAGTTCTTCATTCATCATTTTTGTGTCCAATATACATACTATTGGCCTGAATATAAGACTATGTTTTTCCCAATGGAAAAACCCTAAATAATGGAGTCGTCTTATATTCAGGGGCTATACTATTTGACATTCAATGTTATTTTTTCTTTAAATGGGTCTTGAAAAATGAGGGTCGTCTTATAACCGAGTTGTCTTATATTCGGGACAATACGGTACATACTGTATTATCAATATCATTGTGTACTGTATATTGCGTATAGTACAGGGGTTTTCAACCTTTTTCATTCTAGGGCCCACTATTTGTTCAGCATTTGAGCCACGGACCACCATTTGATGACATTATAGGACCCAAACAGCCTGGAATCTACAATTCCGGGCTGGATTTCAGAAACAAAACAGGCAAATCTAGATCTCTAGTTGTGTAGATTTGGGCTAATTCAGATAAATATTTTCAAAGATAAATATTTTAACTCAACTCTTGAAAGTGTAAAAAGGAAACCAAATGGACCCGCAAGGGTCCATTTGGTTTTATTTTTTCGCTCTCAAAGAGTTGCATCTGGTTAAATCAACTTTCCATCATTTACCTGGGGGCCACCTGGAACCACCTCTCAAGGACCACTGGTGGTCCCTGGACTACTGGTTGAAAAGCACAGGTCTAGTATGAAATTCCCCTTTAAAGGTAGGGGAAGTGATTTGAAATTCATGGTGTAGTACCAGCCTGGTGCACTAGGGGCCCCCAAAAGTAGCTACACTATGTGAACCTGCTGCTCTCTCCTGATTGGAGGAGAATTGTGATGACCTGGGGAACTTCTATTAGCTCCTCTGCTAACGTGGGGGAGGGGGAAACTCCATATATGGTTTCCACACCTTATAATAGAGCATTTTAACAGAAAAAAAATATTTTTTGGGTGATATCTGACAAAAGTGAAATCACTTCCCCTACCTTTAAGGCCAAGGTCAACTTTATTGTCCACAAGGAAGATCCCCTGCTGCAGAAAATTAGAAAGACACAGAGTGCGGTGACAGACCATTGCACATTACAAGTGCACAGAGTCCTATGCTGAATCTATAGCCGCTTGTGATCGACGCCGTTTCAGCGCATATCGTCCCACTCAGTTCCCTTTCAGTTGACATCGGAGTTCGTAGGACGTTTTAAACCCAATGTAGTTCCATTTTGGTTTCCCAGACCTCTTGATGGCAGGATATGCAGCATTTTGTTAGTTCATTTTGAGCCCCCTATATCATATGGAACATGGAATATTTTAGAAATAGGAATACACGTTATTTATTTATTTATTTACTTTTAATACTTAATTACTTACCAATACCAGAGCAGAACTCCCACCACGCGACAATGCATTAATACAGTTAATATTAATGAGAAGTATTTCAAGGGGTATTCCACTTTCAAAAAACTTTTGCTCATTTTATGGTCTACTCAGTGTCATGGGAACACCTCAGACAGTTTAAGTTACTCCATTCACCATTTAGATATTTGATGTTCATTTTTATCGAATGCACCTCCTTCCTATACAAACCCCTTATAGCTTAAAAGTCCATTTTAACCATGAAAGAATATTCGAAAACAACCCCATTTTTTTCCTGGTGACTGATATTGTCCTCCTAATACGTGAGAATTTCATTTACAGTTTTCATTTATTAAGAATCTGAACTATCCCTTTAAAAATTGACTGTTTTTCCTGGAGTGTGAGTCTTTGTCAGAGGACAGAGCTG
>CM076987.1:13819259-13869259 GCA_039105355.1 Benthosema pterotum
CAGTTCTTGCTATAACTGCATTACCCTTTCTTTGTGGTGAGTTTTGCTTCTTCCCTATATTGTCTCTTAAACATGTTTGTGCATTCATTCTGCTACTACCAAGATTCGTAGCTAACACATGTCAGGGGCTGCAAATGGCCCGCGGGCCGCTAGTTTGAGACCCCTGCACTTGAGCTTTTTCAACTTTTGTGTGGAAAATCTCTATGCATTTTTGTCTTTGCTATTTTTAAACTGCGATTTATATTTCACACCTTTGTCTGCTTCACAGTAGCTCGACTGTTTAAAATACAGGGTCATCGCAGGGGAAGATATAACATTTCCCAATTGGGTTGGGGGGGGGCAGGAGAAAATGGTAAGGGTGCGACTTCATCGCCCGTGTTGCTTTGCGCCACGGGCGATGAAGCCGCACCCTTACCATTTTCGGTTACAGGACTTTTATTAGGCAGGTATAAGCATCAATAATAACATCAGTTGTTGTTGAAGTTGCAACAGACACGCAGTATGCATAAAGCTAAAGGTCTGACTCAGAGAGTTTTCTGTTTTAAATGATGAAATGCTGTTGGTTTAGTGGTGCCACAGTTGTAGTTAGTTAGTGACAGTAGTAGTGTTTCACATCATTTTAAATATAAGCAGTTTAATTTGAAATATCTTGGGTTGTTTTGCATGCATTCGTGTTTGGTGGTGCAGACTGGGCATTTAGGGGGGCATTGCCCCCCATGCCCATGCCTAGATCCGCCCCTGGGTCATCGCATTCTTTTTATTTGAACTTGAAGAACTTAAAATCCAAAACATCGCACAGACCTACAGTATATTTAACCCGCTTCATGTCCGACCGTTGGCCGAAGCATGAGGGGCTGTTTTGGGCCATGTTTATCTGCGGGTGTGAATGTAATTGCTCCAAATCCAGGTTCTTAATCACATATTTTGGAGCCTTATAATGTGGGGCACACCATGGCGCTCTGACATTCTCTTGCAGCTAGGAGAAAAAGGGGGTCACCTCCTCTTCAGAGCTGAATGTGACCTTTGTTAGAGGAATTATGGGACACTTTTATACATGTGACGATGAGCAGAAACAAAGGTCTGGGATTAAGCGGGAACGAGAGCAACAAACAAAGTGAACACACAATTAAAAAAACACAACACACACCAACACAAAGGACCCCTGTGTGTGTGTGTGGGGGGGGGGGGTGTCTATATATACAGGGTATGCACCTTATGTATCATAGTGCTGCATTATAGAAGAGAACTAGAGAGAAAAACATAACATTACTAGGACCGTTGAATGATGAATGAAAAAAATAATCAGATTAATCAAACAAAATTAATTTAAACATCATTAATCACCATTCAAACTACTGTATGTCAAAAATAGGCCATGTTTTCCTGTACAGGATTTGAACGTTTATGAAAGAAAAATAATCTGGGGGGGGGGGTATGTTTACTTTTTTAATATCAAATTAGGTGATCTGCAAGCCCCCAATGCTTGTAGATCCTCTAGCTCTAGTCTATGGCTTCAGTGAGAAAAGGCTCAGTGGGTTGAGTCAGGGAGCACATGGGCATATTATTAATAACATTAATTAATTTTGTTGATTATTCTGATTATTTTTTTAAATGAAAATAATCAGATTAACCTTCATTTATTTTTCAACAGCCAAATAAAACATAATTTACTTCATCATATACTGCATCACAGCATATGCCCATGCCTAGATCCGGCCCTGCCCTTACCTATAAGGGCGTTTAGTCCCAACAACTCTAGTGCTAAATGAGTTGTGACCTACAAGGCTGTTTGCTGCTGGTCTGTACATACTGTAGGCTGGGCTGGTGGTGGTGCGTAAAAACATCGCTTTATACCCCGAAAAACAAAACCAGGCGAAAGCAAAGCGACCTGCAGTGAACCTCCTCCTCCCTACTCATCATCATCATCATCATCATCATCATCATCATCATCATCATCACAGCCCTATTCTTCCTCTGTCCCAGTGGCGTTTCTAAGCAAGTTGGAGTTCCAGGCAAGATTTTCCCTGAAGCCCCAGGGAGAAAAAAACCCTGGGGCTCCAGGGAAAATCTCCTGTGACGTCATACCTATGACCAGCACAGTAAAATGGCGTCCCCCAAGGAATAACAATACAGTATGAACTATTTTTAAACTAAAGAACATATTATACGTGTTTTAAATGTCAGTTCTAGTTACAGAGGATAAGTGTAATGTATTTATCCATATGAGGGCGGCAGTGGCTCAGGGGTAGAGTCACTGGATGGTAACCACAAGGTGGCCAGTTCGATCCCGGGCCCCCGCAGAGTTATTGTCGAACTGTCCTTGAGCAAGACACTGAACCCCTAATTGCTCCTGATGTGCTGGTAGGTACCTTGCATGGTTTCCACTGCCATCAGTGTATGAATGTGTGTGTGTGAATGGGTGAATGTGATGCACAAGCTTTGTAAAGCGCCTTGGATAAAGGCGCTATATAAATGCACCATTTACCATTTATTAGGCTATTATTAGCCTGGGATCCTTTTAAAGCATGTCTGGCGGTCGCCCCGGTGCCCCCCTCCTCCCCTATACCCTCATGGCGCCCAAGGCAACTGCCAAGTCTGCCAATGGCAAAAACACCCCTGCATGCATGCTCCATCCACTGCCACTGAACCACCTTTGTCTCATTACAGATTACCGACCTCCCTCCCCCTCCCTCCCCCTTTTCTTGTCGCCTTTCTCCACACACACACACACACACACACACACACACACACACACACACACACACACGCACAGAGCCCTCTCTCCCTTGATTAACATTTTCTGCTAGGCTTCACACCAAAGGCACAACCTGCGCTGCTTTAAAGGCGAAAAAAAAAGCAGCATCTAGTGCTGGAGTGCAATCAGATAAGGCTATCAGGGCCAGGAGGCTTTAGTAGCCGCAGGGTGCTTTGTCCTGACGTCTCCACCCTGCCTTTTGCTTCCTCCCTCAATCTTTCACTCCGCTGCACCTTTTGTCCAAACCGTATATTCCCTGACGGAGTGAGTGGTGGTCCCCGGCCGGCACCCCCCCCCCCCCCCCTTTGCCACAGACCCCACCACCACCACCCCTCCCAACAATCTTCCACACGCAGCACCGTTGGCCCTTTAGTGTGTGTGTGTGTGTGTGTGTGTGTGTGTGTGTGTGTGTGTGTGTGTGTGTGTGTGTGTGTGTTGTCGTTGATACAGGCCTGCAGCTGGCTTTAAGATGGAGTCAAACGTACCGCAGAGCTGCAGGCATGCAGTGCGAGGAGCACTCAATAGAGCCTGATGCTCAACTGTTTTTTTAATAACTTTGTCATGCCCACATGGAAAGAAAATAGATGGACATATCTGAAATTGGCCCACTATATATATGAACCTGACTATGGCATATACTGTATGTGGATATGTCACATGTGTAATATGTGTATGCATATGCAACAGTCAGGTTCATACAGTAGTAGGCTAATTTCATATATTATATGAAATTGGCCTACTACTGTATATATGAACCTGACTGTTGTATACAGCAGTGGTTGTCAACCTTTTTCATACCAGTGTCCACTAACATTTTAGCCCCACAGACCCCCAAACTAAAGATTTATTTTGCTTTTGTCCACAATTCCAGGCTGTATTTGGGAAACAAAACAGTCAAACATACAGATCAAAATGACCTTAAAAAAAATAATTTTCTACATTCTCTAGTTGTGTAGACGTGAATATTTTAACTCTTTTTAACTCTTAAGAGTGTAAAAATGAAACCAAATGGCCCCATACATACTGTATATGAACCTGACTGTGGCATTTACAGTATGTGGTTATATATGACATATACTGTATATGAAATTTGCCCCTACATATATGAACCTGACTGTGAAATTATGTAATTATGAAATATGACACATAATTTCATTATAAAATTTCTTGTTTGCCTCTTCAGGAAAAATGGCTTCATTTTTCCATTAATATAGTGGTGTCAACTATATTAAGTGTAGTTTCTGTCATTTCTGTGGGGGTCACTGGGGCCACGCAGTACAAGTAAATGACTCTAAAAAACGTCATTTGTATTGTTGACCAATTTCTAAAATATTACCACATCCTTTGTTCATTTTGACCCCTCTATCACAGGGAACTATGTTTGTTGTGTTCATATCACTAAGCCTAAAAAGTAGTTCCATGTGGGGTAAATAATGGATGATATTTTAGAAATAATATGAACAACATTAGTTTTGTGGACTAATATACTTTTACTGCGTGACTCCAGGGACCCCCACATAATGAACAGTAGCCCTTAGGGTGGTTGTATTCCACAGGCCAATTAATCTTCTTCTTTTGTCACAACAGTTCACAAATCTTCACCGCTGTGTTTGCACATTGTTGCATTTTCTCCCAAATCCATTTACTCCTGTCACACACAAGCTGTCGTATTCACTCCAGCGGACTGATCAGTGTGCACTGATCCGGGGGCCGTGTGCGAGTCTGCATGGGTGTATGTGTGTGTCTATTAAAGAGAGGGGGTCCTGGGGGTGGGTGGGTGGCTTAAATCCTCTGCCCATGCAGGCTTTCCTCGAGGGAGCGGACTGTGTGAGTGACTTCAGATCCCTTATGAGCGCTGGCTGCAGGTGCGGATCTAGGCATGGGTATGGGGGGGGGCAATGCCCCCCTAAATACCCAGTTTGCCCCCCCCAACACGATGCCATGCAAAACAACCCAAGATATTTCAAATTAAAGCGCTTATGTTTAAAGTGATTTGAAACACTACTACTGCTACTAACTAACTACAGCTGTGTCACCACTAAACCAACAGCATTTCATCATTGAAAACAGAAAACTCTCTGAGTCAGACCTTTAGCTTTATGCATGCTGCGTGTCTGTTGCAACTACTGATGTTATTATTGATGCTTTACTTGACTAATAAAAGTCCTGTAACTGAAAATGGATGCGACTTCATCGCCCGTGGTGCGAAGCGACGCGGGCGATGAAGCCGCACCCATACAATTTTCTCTTGCCCCTCCAACATGTTCTCTTGCCCCCCCAAATGGGACATGTTACATCCGCCCCTGGCTGGCTGCTGCCCCTCTCATCAGCACGGGTATTTGCAAACAGATGCACGACGCCAGGCACCCAGTAGTATAGGGGTTTTTGATCAATCAAGCCTTAACAAGTCAAGTTGACTAGATTGCGAATGTAACGCTTTGCATGTGAAAGGGCCGAGGCCCCGGAAAGGCCTGGTTTTGATTAGGGCCTAAGCAGATAAATGGCGGATTGAGGCGGCCCCCCTGCCATTTGGGGTTGCAACCCCAGAGGTCCAGGGGTTTTAGGAGCAAGACTGATATCAACTCTGTTGCTTCTCTTTCTTCTCCCCAAGCCCAATGAATAGATCCATTATTCAGTGGACTCATTCCCAGTCTCCTGAATTGAAGTGGCAGCAGCTTAAGTTGTGCCCCTCCGTTTTTCAGCCCTCCCTTTAGTCTCTCTTAATTCTCTCCCCAAATGTGGTTACTGAAAACGGTCATGAATTTGATTAGATATCAAAGTCGGTAAGGTTATTGTTGCTTCGCTCGGCGACTTGCGGACCAGCCCAGATGTCTTCCCCCAGCCCCCATCCCCATACGCTTGACTCAATTTGTGCGTTCTTGTGCGAACCGTGCTGTTGTCATATTGTGGACTGATATCTGCTTAGTCGACGACAACTTCTGAAAGAGAGAGTGATATGATGATGTGGTCTCCTCATTCAAAACGAGCTCAGTGGCCTTGTGGTTAGAGTGTCTGCCCTGAGACTGGGAGGCCGGGGTTCCAAAGACTCTAAAAAAATGGGACCCAACTCTAAAAAATTGGACCAAATTGAAGCATCATTATGTAGCATGGATCAAGTCCGTCAAGCATGTGCTTATTTCCCAGAATTGGTATTGTGTATGAGTGTGTGTGTGTGTGTGTGCGTGTGTGTGTGTGTGTGTGTGTGTGTGTGTGTGCGTGTGTGTGTGTGTGTGCGTGCGTGCGTGCGTGCGTGCGTGCGTGCGTGCGTGCGTGCGTGTGCGTGTGCGTGTGTGTGTGTGTGTGTGTGTGTGTGTGTGCGTGCGTGCGTGCGCGTGTGCGTGTGTGAGATGTGTGTACAGTTCCTAGAGGTTCATTGTTTTGACCCTGCTGTCCCTTTCCCTTCTGTTCCGCTTTTTACAGTCGACTTCTTGGCAAAGTACTGCATCTTCAGTCAGGAGAAGCTGGCAGAGTACAAAAGAGCTTTTGAAGCAGTAAGTGAAAGAAAGAAAGGGGATTTAAAACCCCTTCTGCTCTCTCTCTCTCTCTCTCTCTCTCTCTCTCTCTCTCTCTCTCTCTCTCTCTCTCTCTCTCTCTCTCTCTCTCTCTTTTCTCTCTCTATCTCCCACTCTTTCTCTGTCCTTGGGCAAGACACACCGAACCCCAAATTGCTTGTGTTTGATGCCTTGCCTGGTTTCTTAATACTTTGCATCAAGGAGCCATATAACTGCCCCTTTTACCATTTCTGTGAACTAAAAGACTCACTATGTGGGTGAAATTGAGGTGTGTGTTGACTTGGGGGACCCGTTGTATCCATTCTCGAGGAATCAGTCCAGAGCAGCTTCCTAAAATACAGTATGATTGATGATGATGATAATGATAATGATTACTGAGGATGCCAGCCACCTGTCTGAGAAAAGGTTGGCTGGCATCAAGTTTAGTCAGTAGAGCCGCTGCTTCTTCGCCTGGAAAGGAGCCATCCTATAGGGGTGTTTGGGAATCTGATTAGGATGTCTCTCGAGCGTCGCCGTAGGGAGGTCCTCGATGCTTGTCCCACTGGGAGGAGACCCCGGGGCAGACCAAGGACCAGATGGAGGGATTGCATCGACTCTCTGGCCTTGACCCGTCTTGGGATCCCAAGGAGGAAGTCGCTATAATGTCGCCCCAACAACCCGACTACGGATAAACATTTGAAGCTGGATAGATGGATGTGTGATGATGATGATGCATTGACCCACATGTCATTCTAATACTAGTACATGGGAACACTTCTTGGGGTAGTCTATAGATAAAGTTGGACAATTACTATAGTCTAAAGCAGTGGTCTCAAACTGCCGGCCCGCGGGCCATTTCCGGCCCCCGAGATGATATTTTGTGGCCCCCACCTTAATATGAACGTTTAATATTAATGCGGCCCGCGACGGCCGCGAGTTCCCCCGTCAAATTCCGACCAGGCAGCCCAAAGCATTTGCGGGAGAACAGTCTGTTACTATTGACTGCTCATTACTGAGATCCTGTTTAAAGCCCGCCTACTGGCTTTGCCATTTGCACAGAATAGCAAAGAGGAACCGGATCTGCACCCTGAAACACGCCCCTCCCCCCGTGCAGTTTAGTTCATTCTGTCGCTGAACTGTCAATCTGAGGAAATGCAATGACGCCATTGGCTGCAGTACGGGCGAGATCCTGTCATGGCGTCTCTCTATCCACCGCTCCGTGTTTACAAACACACGTAGGGAAAAGAAAACTTTGCCTTTTTACCAAGGACTGCGTTCGGTTTGGTAAATAATGACAGCGTAGCAGTTTTCTAAAGCCCGATACGGGCGGATGCATGGCTTATAAAGCAGCACGCTGAGCTAAGGTGAGTAGCCTAAAACGAGCTGTTGTGTCCCCCTTGCCCGTAGTGAACGGTGTTGTCGTTGCTCCAGGGCAGGCTTACATCTGCGCTGGATAGAATCATAGCCATCTAGTAGAAAAGTTGCGACATTGTGGGGTCAGAAACCGAAAGTGCTGAATTATTTTCAAAGCCCCATTGCGCGACCACTGCAGACAGCATTGCCAGCAAAGATGAGACGTCGCGCAACGGGGATATAGTTTTCAAAGAGGTTAGCGCAAATAAATAAAAGCCTATTTAGGCATGTGTAAAACATGACAACTATTGGGAAACTAATGCTGCTAGTTGGGCCTAAGTGGCGATTCTGATGGTCTACTAGTGTCATCTTTGCAAGACTAGTTTCTGAGTGACACTGACAAACTATATTTTTGATTTTATTTATTTTATGGCGCTGCTTTGTAGGGGCTGTATAAGTTCAAAATTGCTGTAGTTGGCTTTGTTAGGAATATAAATTGATAGCTAAAGTAAAGATTTTGTTACTGCTTCCTTATTGGTTGTAATTCATGCCATCACAATCAAATCAGAGCCACTTTGTTGATGGGTTGGCTGGTCCGTTATTTTGTATTGTTTGTAGGTTCTATTGTCCAGTAAATAGTTCATTTAATATTGTTCAGTTATAGTTATTATCATAATCCTATTATGTGCTACTGAATGAAACAGATAGCACAGTGGTATATCAAAGGAAGGAAGGAATAGAAATAGAAAGGAATAGAAATATTATTATAGAAATGTTATTTTTGTTTTTTGTGCGACACAACACCACATATGCACACACTCTTTATCCCACATTGGTGAGTCTGAATCTACTTAAATTTAAGTGAAATGAAGGCGAAAATGGCGAAAAAATAGGCTTGAAATGGCAAAAAACATTTGTCCATGTGACGCGCTGTGGCTGCGGCCCGGCCTCAAGCAGGCTTTGCTTCTAGTGGCCCCAAGGCAAATTGAGTTTGAGACCCCTGGTCTAAAGTAATAGCCTAAATCAATAATAATACAAGTTGGGATGTCCCAATCACTTTTTTGCTCCTGATCTGATGATTTGATGTTGAGTATTTGCCAATAGTGTTTTTTTTTTCCCCGATCTAATATTTTTCTACAACAGTGTTCAAAATCACAGACAATATATACAGTCTATAATACCACGATTGATGTGATATGGATATGATATTGATACTAGGGATGTATTTTTGTTTGGCTCCCAATCATTGAAAATGGCGTGATGATTGGCCACGATTTACAATGGCATGATGACAGGCCTAAATAAAAGTGATGATGATGATGATGATGATGATGATGATGATGATGATGATGATGATGATCAGTGGCGTTTCTAAGCAATTTGGAGCCCTAGGCAAGATTTTCCCTGGAGCTCCCCTTACCAAATGGACCCTTACGGGTCCATTTGGTAAGGGGGGCTTTAGGGAAAGTCTCCTGTAAAATGGCGCCCCCAAGGGATAAAATGAACTATTTTAAAACTAAAGAACATATTATGTGTGTTTTAAATTTTCAATTCTAGTTATAGAGGACAAGTATAATGTATTTATCCATATTAGTCTTATTAGCCTGGTATCCTTTTAAAGCATGTCTGGTGGTCGCCCCCTCCCCTCATGGTCGCCCCCCTCCCCTCATGGCGTCCTAGGCAACTGCCTAGTCTGCCTAATGGCAAAAACGCCCCTGATGATGGTGTTGGTGTTACAGGTGGACACAGACAGGGACGGTTATATCTCCTGCTTCCAGCTTCTACTGGCTCTGAAAGACCTCATCCCCCCTGAGATGCTGTCTGCCGATGAGGAGATCTACGTTTACAGGGTGGATATGGACTCTCACACTCTCCACCCACACACGCGCGTGCACGCACTCACACACGCACGCACGCATGCACACATTCAACAGTTTGACATTTCAATGAAAGAAGAGATCATGTTGTTGCAAATTAATAGATTTATTTGGCTGCATTTTGCAGATGTATTTCACAGCATATGCTTTAGAAAGATGGGTGTCGTCTGGGCACCGAGGCTGCCAAGCCAGCATGACGGTTTGCCTTCGGTTCGAGTCCCATCGCTCTCCCCCCTTTTCCAAGTTATTGTCAACTATCAATAGAGCCCAAAAAACAAAGCTAAAAAATAAAGCTTGGCATTGCGAAACATTTTCACACAAAGAGTGCCAGGCTTTAAGACCAGCGAGCCAACCATTGCGCCTCCGCCTATGTCTCCGCCCTGTTTGGGAAGCTGTCTTTGCTAATGTCAATGCTAGCGAGCTCAAACGGAACCCATCATTGCTCCAGAAAACGCCAATGATCCTCATCTGCACCACCGGATAATCGTCAGGAACCATACCTTTTTATCCATACCATACCATGGAGAGTTCTCTGGATCTATCTGGAGTAGAGGAGTTATTCTGCGTTTTAGTCTGCCGTTATAATGGAGGTGGATGGCAGGGCTGCGGTCATAGAGTATGGTCAGGGATCCAGCACAAAAAAAAGAAGGGAAACAGCGATCGGGGTCTATTTGGATTATACTGTAATGACAGTTATGCATCGTCAAATGCAGTAAGGGAAGCATTCTTCGTGTTAATAGAGAGAACGGCCAACAGTTAAAGTTTAAAATGATGGTTAAAAGTGGTTAAAGGCTAACATGCGCTCACGTCTCCACAGCGGGTCAAGGCAGAGTCCAGTCGCCAGATTTGGATGACACGGACAACAGAGATCTTCCTCGTATTTGAACATCTGAACCTAAAAAACTACAGGGGCAGATCTAGACATAGGCATGGTGGGGGGCAATGCCCGTCTAAATGCCCAGTCTGCCCCACCAAACACAATGGCATGCAAAGCAACCCCAAGATATTTCAAATTAAAGTGCTTATTATTTAAAATGATTTGAAACACTACTACTGCCACAAACTAACTGCTATTATGGCACCACTAAACCAATAGCATTTCATCATAGAAAAACAGAAAACTCTCTGAGTCAGACCTTTAGCTTTATGCATCCTGCTTGTCTGTTGCAACTTCAACAACAATTATTATTGTTATTATTGATACTTTTGCATCAATTAATTAATATAAGTCCTAAAAAATGGTATGGGTGCGGCTTCATCGCCCGTGGCGCGAAGCCCTGCCCCCTCAATTGGGAAATGTTAGTGACCTTCTGATCCTTCTCCTCCAGATCCTGGAGATGGTGGACTTCAGGGTGACAGATGGACTCACGGACGTGCGTCTCTTCGCCGTGATCGCCAGCCTGGCCCAGAAAATCGCCACCATGGAGTAAGTACGACGTGCCCCCCCCCTACACACACACTCACCATGGGGTCACATGTCCCTCATAATAAGGACCCATGTCCTTATTATCTGCGTGCGCGCATTCGCGCGTGTGTGTGCGTGCGCGTGTGTGTGCGTGCGCGTGTGTGTGTGTGCGCGCGTGCGTGCGTGTGTGTGTGCGTGCGTGTGTGCGTGTCTCTGTGTGTGGGTGTGTGTGTGTACACACATCCACGCGGCGTGCTGTTGCGCCTTGTGTGACCTTATGTTCACTATGTGTGTGTGTATGAGCCTAGTATATCGACATACTTGTGACGTGAAAAGAGTTTGTTTCAGGGCGAGTGTGTGTGTGTGGGGGGGGGCATGGGTTGCATCTGTGCATATACATATATCACAATCACGGCACAAAGTTCATGTTTGTTATGACTGAACCCAAGACCCCGTTTGACCGTGGAGTCGACCCCTTATAGACTGAGTCATAAGAAGACCATCACCCTGATTAAAGTCTGGGCTGGGGTCGTTCTTTGGGATGTCCCACCCTCCCTGTGACGCTATTTATAACCCATATGCTGCGGGATTCCCACACACGGCGCTCTGCATGGGTATGTTTTATGACTGGACTACAGGATCAGTGTTGTTCTTGACAGATTTACATTTTGAGCTTTAGTTCTAGGGACCTGTGTCTTGTGGCTTTTCTATTTTGGAGAAGAAAAAGAGCCATCAAAATAATAAAAACTGGCAAATAAGTTTGGGGATAATGAGTGTAGGGGAAGATGTAGCCCATCGTCTTTTGAATACATTTTCATTTCAGATTTAGACACATTTGAGTCAAGTTTTTTCCGTTAGTCTAGTGAAGTCGACTAAATGAACTAGACAACTTTTTAGCCAAAAATCAAAATAGATATACAGTATAGCTACATTTTTTTCCTTTACCCCCTCTACGTTACTTCTACTTTGATGCTGCAGCTGTTTTCCTGCAGACAGGCATTTTCCTTGTCCTGCAGGAGCAAAACATTTGTTGGGCTCAGGAAAGGCGGTACTAAGTTGTGAGAGGGGAGGGGGGGTGAGCCAGCGTTTTAGCCAATCACAGCACAGCAGTCTCCGGCAGATTCGTAATGAGCCAATAGTGGAGGTGGAGGTGGAGTGGAACACCGTGTTTGTACACTAAAGTTGCCTCTATTACCTTTAATCTTATGAAATTTAGTCGACTTTTGTAGCCAAATGTAATTTCACGGGGTCTATATAGTTGGACTATAGTAAGTAATAAAAAAACAAGGCTGTCAGCACGAACTAGTTAACTCAAGTTAACTCAGCCATGAGTTGACTCGATCAATTTCTAATGCATGATTAACTCTACACAATTAAAGAATTTAGAATACATTCTACAAAATTTGCATGTTCGCTCCTAATGGTACCAACATCAATACAGCGTAGAATTGTGGACAACTTCTTTAATCTAGGTCTGGAAGTCTAAATAAATGTCATCAAATACGTGTGCTGTGGCTCAAATGCAGAATAAAGAATTTAACTTTCAGATTGGGGTCCACGGCCAAATACATATCCTTGACATACATGAAAAGAGTCGAGCAACACTGACATATAGAAAGACGTGTTTTTTCCAAGAACTGTTTGGATTTAGAAGCCTTTTTTTAATTGAATCGACCTCAGTCCCAAATTGGTTTCCTGGACAGAGTCAGCGCTGTGTGCCACACACGGCGCTGCTGGGTGTTTTTATGGCTGCGTGGTACAGAAGAGCAGCTCCAGGGGCCTCCAAGGTCAGGGCCCTCCGGCATGAGAGTCCCTCTCAGCCGGGGACAGAGCCCAGGGGGTAGGGGGGTCACGGGTCTCCTGATTTACGGTCTGCTCCATTGTGTGCACGCGCTGCCCCAATCCTGGGGTCCACCCAGGGAGGGAGGCAGAGTGTGCAATGACAGAACCGACTGGAACCTTCCACGTGTCCATTCGGTTTCATTTGTACACGATTTCTTCTTCTTTTGTTTCTCCCACGATTTTGTAACCCATTTTTCTCCCGGTGCCAATTCTTAATGTGATCCTGGGATCTACACACCCTTGGAGTCCTCATGCTTGCTTGAAGGAAGCATGAGGACTCCAAGCTTCCTTCTTTTCGCCTGACAGGGGGTGAGTTTTCCTGGTTGGACGTAGCATTCCAGTCCCCTCCATCAGATACTGTATAAGATATAAGCACTGACAAATAAAAGCCATGTTTTTATTATCCAGCACTTTCAGCACCTAGCACTTTACCACAAGGAAGATACAATAAAAGATGTTTTCTCAAAGTCTTGTCCAAGTAAGGATAAAGAAAGGCGCAGCAGTTTTTCCGCATGGAACTAAAATTTTGTGTGTGTGTGTGTGTGTGTGTGTGTGTGTGTGTGTGTGTGTGTGTGTGTGTGTGTGTGTGTGTGTGTGTGTGTGTGTGTGTGTGTGTGTGTGTGTGTGTGCGCACGCGTGCGTGCGTGCGCGTCTTTAAAAAAGAACCAAAGCATTTTTCTTTTCATTTTTCGGTTTCTCACAATCTCCCCCTTTCCTATTATTCAGCCTCTAATTATACCCCCCCCCCCCCCCCCCCCCCCCCACACACACACACACACTCTACACTCGCATGTCTATTCACCTTCAACGCGCTCTCTCTCTCTCTCTCTCTCTCTCTCTCTCTCTCTCTCTCTCTCTCTCTCTCTCTCTCTCTCTCTCTCTCTCTCTCTCTCTCTCTCTCTCTCTCTCTGTTTCTCTCTCATTCTTTCCTTGTACTGTGTGTGTGTGTGTGTGGCGTTGGTTGGCCCTTGACTCAGTCCATCTGTTCCCGTATAGTGCATCGTATCTCGTCACCTCTCACATGTACATACACGCGTGTGCATGCACACACACACACAGCACACACATTCCCTTGGGGCAGGTCACGTGAACTGCCCAAAAGTGAAGCACATTGCTGTACATACACATACAGTGACCAAATGGATTCCGGCTCAATAGACATAGTGGCTCCTACGTGTCGCACATGCATTGTGTGTGTGTGTGCGTGCGTGCGTGCGTGCGTGCGTGCGTATTTTCACAACTAATCATTAAATATGCAACTTCTATGCAATTCACTACAATCAAGTTCAGTGGTCAGTCTGCCCTAAGACTGGGAGGTTGGAGTTCGATGAAAGATGGGACACACAATCACGCCTCCCTGCTTGGCTCTCAGCATCAAGTGGGTTGGTACCGGTAAGTCCCTGTTGACAGCGTCACGTTCAGGGGGGTGTACTTGTTCAGAAAGCCTCCGGACCCATACGGGCCTCATGACATCATAGCCCGGCATGGCTACTTAATATGCGATTCATTGTTGAGATTCACCCCTCAAGCCGAGCGGAACGACAGGGAATCCATTAAATAGCGCAAGCTACAGTGAGTCAGAGTGACAGAGCACTACATTCAGCTGCCCTACAGTGAGAACACATGAGACAGCAGAACCAGAGGGTCTCTGTGCTACTGTACTGTAACTACCTGCTGTAGGCTGACCAACGATACAATGTGGTGGTGAGTGGTATTATAGACTAGTGCTTTTCAACCTTTTTGATACCAGGGCCCACAATTTATTCAGGATTGGAGCCACGGACCACAATTTGAGGGCATTTTAGCCCCACAGACCCCAAAACTAAAGATTTCTTTTGCTTCTGTCCACAATTCCAGCCTGGATTTTGGAGAAAACAAAACAGTCAAACATACAGATCAAAATGACCATTAATCTTCTCCATTCTCTAGTTGTATAGACTTGAGAATGGAGAAGATTAATGGTCATTTTGATCTGTATATAAACCTTTTATGCTATAAACCTTTTATGGAAAGCTTTGGGCTAATTCAGATGACGAATATTTTAACTCTTGAGAGGGTAAACATGAAACCAAATGGACCCGCAAGGGTCCATTTGGTTTCATTTTTATGCTCTCAAAGAGTTACATGTAACCAACTGTAAATCATTTATCTGGGGACCACCTGGAAGGGCCACTGGTGGTCCCGGTACCACTGATTGAAAACCACTGCTATAGACCTTTTATGGAAAGCTTTTACAGAAAGTGTGTGTCTAACCCCCAATTTTTAACCTAACACAAACATGAAATGCCATCGACAGTGAATGGACAACGAGTGGGAGGTGTCACATAAAAACATCATTTTAAAACTTTCTGTGCTGCTTTTTGAAGAAAATCCTCCTCCTAGTAGAATCATAGTACCTGACGATCATGTTTTGGGGGTGCTCACCCCACCCACCCACTCACTGGGGTTCACAAAGCCGAGTGGTCACTCGTCTGCCCTCGGCGGCACCCTATATGTCCCGCCTGCTCAAATCCCGCCATGCACCACCAAAAATAAAAATAAATCACGATTCCTCCTCCTCCTGTCATTCAAGCCAAACTGGGTCATCATAACTAAGGTTGGGTACCAGTCGACTCCTCCCATGCACCCCCCCTCACTGTACCTCCCCCACCACACCCACACACACACACACACTCAAAATGAGGAAGGCCGCCAAAAATCTTTGGGACATTACGTAAGCGAGAATCCTGCTCTGTTTGGGCCCCCGGCGGGGGAGCCAGTGGAGGGTCAACCAAAAAGAAAATGGGGTTAGGCTGCTATTATCCTCCTCCAGCACCACCACGGACCCCCACCAGACCCCCCCCCCCCCTCACACACACACACACACACACACACACATACACACACACACACACAGCAGGGCCGGATTTAGCCAGCCCTACTCGGCTGAGCTGGAAGAATGGCAGGGTGGGAAACTCCAAAATTTTTCATATGAAGCAGTGGTTTTCAATCTTTTTGACACCAGTGCCCAGTATTTATTCGGCATTTGGGCCATGTACGGACCACCATTTGATGACATTTTAACCCCACAGACACCAAAACTAAAGACTTCTTTTGCTTTTGTCCACAATACCATGCTGGATTTGGGGAAAAAACAGTCAAACATACAGATCAAAATGACCGTTAATCTTTTACATTCTCTAGTTGTGTAGACTTGGGATAATTTACATGATGAATATTTTAACTCTTGTGTGTAAAAATCATTTGGTTTCATTTTTATGCTCTCAAAGAGTTACATCTGGTTAACTAACTTTCCACCATTTAGCTGGGCACCACATGGAACTCTCTCAAGAAACACTGGTGGTCTCCAGACCACTGGTTGAAAACCACTGATATTACCTTTCATTGGGTGGGCAGGATGCATGTTTGGGTGGGCTCTACATGCCCACCCCTGCCCCCTTCTAGATCCAGCCCTGACAGACACACACACCGACACACACCCTAGTAGTCTCATTTATAGCGGCCATTATCACTACCACCAGCACTACTTCATGGGCTCTTTTACTGCGAAACCCCAAGTGCAATTAATGATCATTAGCTGCCCTGTCTCCCTTCATCCCCATCACGCACACCCCCCTCCAGCCTGTAGCACCCGGGTACGAGGGGGCCAATCACTGTGGCGGGGAGCAATCAGGCGTGCACTGTAAACCCACGGGGCCCCTCCCTAAACGTGCCATTATTGAGCTTCTCCGGGGGGTGGGAGGGGCTCATTAACGCCGCTCGTTAAGAGACGCGGGACGGTCAACCCTGGCTATAGTGGCCGTCATCGTGCCACACGCTGGACGGGACCCTGCACGGGACAGAGGTCTCGTCGAAAGGAGAAAACAACAAAAAGCGCGACCATCGCTCGCACATGCAACGTGTCTCCCTCCAATGATCTGAGTGGACTGAGTGCATTCGGTTGGTCCTGCACAGTGTTGGGAAAGTGACTTTCAAAGTAACTGCTGTTCTGGAAAAAGTAACCTGTTACTTTACTAATTACTAAAATATGAATGTAACTTACTTTACTGAAAGGGGGAAATTACACTTTTTGATTTTTTTATTAGTGTTTTTGGTACTCCCATGTGTGTTGTCTATCCCCACAAAAGTTTGAACAATCAGTTTTTCAAATCATATAGGATTTTTTTTTAATGTAAATTGCTCTCAGGAACAGCGCGTTTGATTTTGGCTTCATAATGATGTCACTGTGCTTTGTATAATTCCTATAATTTTTCAAGTTGACATGGGATTTCAACCAGCCTGGTTTCATCTAGCATCAGTATTATAATGACTCTACTATAAAATGCTTACCAGTGCCCCCACCACCTCAGGACAGTGGTGCTGCAGCTAAACTGTGCATAATAGAAATAACAAGGATTGGTTATATCAGAAATGATCGCTGTCATCCCCCTGCACCCTTCAAACTGGGGTCCCACAGGGATCCGTGCTCAGTCCCCTCCTGTTCACCCTATATGATAAAACCTCAGCATTGTCATGGACAGCCAGCTGTCATTCAAAACACACATCGCAAGCTGTCACCCAATCCTGCAGGTTTACACTCCACAACATCAGACAGATTATACCCCTTATCACCTAAGAGCCAGCCCAGCTTCTCATCCAGACAACAGTCATAAACTGGACTACTGTAACTCCCTCCTTACTGGTCTACCGGCATGTGCACTTAAGCCCCTCCAATTGATGCAAAATGCCGCTGCCCACTTGGTCTTTAACCAGCCAAAATTCTCACATGTCACTCTCCTTCTCCGTTCCCTCCATTGGCTCACGGTCGCTGCACGCACCGGGAGCCAACTTTCATGCTTGCATTCAAAGCAACCAAAGGTTTGACTCCACCATATCTCACTGGTCTCATAAAACCCTAGAAGCCCTCCCGTGCACTCCGATCAGCCGACACTGGGAAGCTGGCAGTACCCCCGCTAAAAACTGCATGGGGTCCCCCAGAAATGCTATGGCCCTGCCTTGAAACCCCCCCAACCCAATTCAAAATGTCTGCTATAATAACCTTACATGGAATTCCACCCATGTTCAATATTTTTCTGGGAGTGGACTATCTGAAAAAAGGCCCTGAAAGTAAAATCACTAAAATGGCAAATAATGTATGGAAGATGTGATTAGCTATGTTAATGTTTTTCCAGGCTCCAGTTCTAGGGAACGCAGAATGGGAGGATTTTCTTTTTTTATTATATGTTCACACAACATTTCTAAGGTATGTTAATGACATAGTACCGGTGACATGATGAAAATGGGTGGAATTCCACTTCAATAATAGAGATAATATGTAATAAAACCCAGATATAATCACAAAGAAAAGTTACCATGTAAACTGTCAATTTCCACGTTTAAACCATTCAGTTGCAAATTAAAGTTTTTATGTTATTTTACTTTACTTTATTCTTGAAATCATATGGGGTCCCCCCCAAAATTATTTTTGGGATGGGGTCGCGAACCCCTGCTTTACACCATTGTCCAGTGAGTGGTCATAGTGCACCAGAGCGTGCCCCCAATTCTACCCCATACGACCCCCCCCCCCCTCCCCAACACACACACACACACACACAACATCCCCAAGCGCGAAGCAGCAGTTTTATCCGTTACTGTGGCGGGATGTCCCCCGTGTGCCACATGCATTGTTTGGCCAACCAGGCCACTGTGAGCAACCACAATGGGTTCAGAACACTTTACCATCACGTCTCCCCAAAACGCAGCATCGCACGGGACACAGGGGACACACACACACACACACACACACACACACACACACACACACACACACACACACACACACACACACACACACACACAGACAAAAAAAAATCACCCGCCACACAAGCAGCAGCTAGGCAGCAACCAGACCATTGGTTACTCACTAACTAAACCTCTTTCAACTGCATTGTACCAGTTTTGTATGTCATTAGAGGTGGGAATTTCAAAACATTAAAAAGAAGAAAAAATAACTTGATGACATCATCAAGTTGTGATTCACCATGTGTTACGGTTTTGCTTTTAGGACCTCTTTTTTTTCGGCGAGTGTGCAAATGGAACCAAATGTACCCGCTAGGGTCTATTTGGTTCGCAGTTGTACACTCTCAGGAAAATTTTGAAAATGGGTCGACCTCCCCTTTAAGCCATTTTGGACTGAGGACTGTTTTCACAAATGTCTTCTGGAACCTAACAATTTTCGGAAAAAATGTTTTGTATGGCAGTGGTCCCCCTTTTCATGTTAAGGACCATCCAGAATTATCTGTATTTGGCTGCGGACCCCCATCAGAACATTGGTTCTTCCAGGAACCAACTCACTCTGAAGTCTGAAAGAATATATATTTGAAGCACATTTTCACATTTAAAAAAAAATCAGATCTACAAGCTCATGGCGTGCCACCGAGTCGAGTCCCGCACTATGAGCTTGTGGATGTGCTATTTTACAATAAAGAACAACATAATTCTTTAGAGCGCCAAAAGGCGCTCCCGCCCGCCCAAAAAGGCTAATTCCAGTACTCACAGTGCATTGTGATGTGACTTATTGTAATATTGTGGACTACACCAGGGCCGGATATAGGCATGGGCATGGGGAGGCAATTCCCCCCTAAATGCCCAGACTACCCCACCAAACACAATGGCATACAAAGCAACCCACATTTCAAAGATATTTCAACTGCTTATCTTTAAAATGATTTGAAACACTACGCTAACTACAATTGTGGCAAAACTAAACCGACAGCTTTTCATCATTCAAAACAGACCCTGAGTCAGACCTTTACCTTTATGCATGTTGCGTGCCTGTTGCAACTTCAACAACTACTGATGTTATTAATGATGCTTTATTTGCCTAATAAAAGTCCTGTAACCGAAAATGGTATGGGGGCGGCCGCGGCATATCGGCAGCGAAGAAGCTGCCCCCATACCAGTTTCGCCTGCCCCCCCAATTAGGAAATGTGGATCATACAACATACAATCCCATGCAATTACATAGGGCTGGAAAATGGCCTGTTATTTTCAACTTGATTGTTAATAATCATGTACCTTTTTTTTTTTTTTTTTTACAGCGAGTTCATGCGATCTCTAATCAGAAACATGGACTTCCGCTCTCTGGAGACAAAACTGTTCAAAGCCAAGGTACTTTCAAATGTTGCTTATTATTCATTCTGTGGGGCAGCGGTGGCTCAGGGGTAGAGTGGCTGGATGGTAACTGCAATGTTGCCGGTTGCCTGGGCTCCCCAAGAGTTTGTGTCAATGTGTTCCTGACCAGGACACCTAACTGCAGCGGCAGATTTAGGCATAGGCATGGGCCCAGTATGCAAAACAACCCCATATATGTCAGTGCTTATATTTAAAAGTATTTAAAACGCGCCACGGGCGATGAAGCCACCCACTTACTATTTTCTTCTGCCCCCAGAAATGTGAACACCCCAGACAGTTTATAAGTTACTCCATTCGGACTTTATGTATCTGATGTTCATTTTAGTTGCCCTGCCTCCTTCCTATGCAAACATTATAACTTATTTCTCCAATTTAACCATGACAGATTAATTGAAAACACTGAAAACATTTTTTTTCTGGTGACTGATATTGGGGGCCGTGGAATTTCGTTTACAGTTTTCATTTATTTACTTATTTTAATATTGTTTTGGTGAATGTAGCAGCCTCATTTTAAAAAAAAATGAAAGCAGTAAATGTAAAAGCACGGCAGTCTCTCACATTAGGAGGACAATATCAATATAATTACCACCGCTTTGTAATGTGTACCTTGCTTTGCCGTAGCTGGTTCCCCTTTTCCCACAATGAAGTATCCTCACAACTACATTAAAGCAGTACTTCAAAATACAAAATCAAAATACTTACATTATTGGTATTGATTTTAAATCACATTAACCGCACTGTAAATCACTGTAAAATATATGAACACTGCAAAATTGGTGTTCATATATTCACAACGGGTAAGGTCCTAGTCTGAATAAATACTGAGACAAGTAATGTACTTGTATAAACTGTTGTTCACGTCAGCTAGAGTAGACGATATACTGATGACCTTTTGAAAGTGAAATAGCCCTGAATGTACTTACTTAGTTACTTTCCACTAGTGATACTGAGTACAGATTGAAGATGAAAGCTTGTAGCCTACAGGTGTTAGAAAGTGAGCCATGGCCAGGTAAAGAGAGAGGGGGGGGGGGTGCTTTGTAATTACAGACAGAGCTGTTAGGGATATAGGTCTGATAAGTGGAGAGGTGGGGGAGGAGGAACAGGCTAATTGCCATGGGGATTATAGCCCCCCTCCACACACACACACACACACACACACAAACACACACACACACACACACACACACACACACACACACACACACACACACACACACACACACACACCAATTATTACTTAGAATGGAATAGCCGTGCTAACAGGTGCTCTCGGACAGGACTAGAAACAAGCCGCAGTAACCTGAGGCAGCTTTGAAAGGAACAAACACAGAGGCACACACACATGCACACATGCACGTGTGCACATACACTCACCCTCTCTCTCTCTCTCTCTCTCTCTCTCTCTCTCTCTCTCTCTCTCTCTCTCTCTCTCTCTCTCTCTCCGCCTTGTCAAAATTGGAGTTGTGACTTTAAAAAATTGTCAATTATACTTGCATGACACAAGGGGAGGAGATGAAGTATAGGTCCTAAAAGGTTCTCTGGCTAAATAAGAGAAGCATGCCAGAACATTATACTTGCCCTATGTCACTAAAACAAACAAAAGCACCATTATTATTGTTTCTTGACACACATGGGAGCACCAAAAACAGACACACAAAAATTAAAAAGTTGAATTTCATGCTATTCCCACTTGCAGGTACATTCCATTATATTATTCCATATAGGCACTCATATGACATCATCAACGTGTGACAGGAGCGGTTCCTATTGAGTGAGAAAATTATATAGGCAACAAATGTACGTTTTAGTTATAGAAGGCAAGTATTGGGTTATAAGGCAGATTTGCCTTATTAGCCAGGAATAGCTTGTTTCCTCCAAATGGCAAGAGTATTTTTGTTCAGTAATCTTTTGCCAGCAAAGTCTATTGTATTATTGCTGTCTGTTTGTGCATGCATGTGAGCGAATCACACACATGGCGAACTTCATATATGCCAGAGGTTTTCAACAGTTGGTCCGGGAACCACCAGTGGTCCCTGAGAGGATTCCAGATGGTCCCTGTTGGTAACCAAATGGAACTCCTATAGCTCTGTAACTCTTGAGAGTGTTATAATGAAACCACATGGACCCTTATGGGTCCATGTGGTTTGATGTTACGCTCTCAAGAGTTACAATATATTTAAACATCTGAATTATTTAATTTTCAAGAATCTAGACAATTAGAAAATGTAAATTGTGGACCAAAAAAATGAAAATCCTTAGTTTTGGGTCCGAGAGACTAAACGCAACATCAAATGGTGGTCCATGGCTAAAATGCAGAATCAATAATGGCCCTGGTATAAAAAAGGTTGAAAACCACTGATATATGCTATTCGCGTCCCGCACAGTGTTGCACACTACTTGTGCGTGCATGTGTGTGTGCATATGCGTCATACACTCCACATTTGGGGGTATACGCCTGACCCCAAATATGAAGAAATCCTCCATGTGTGGGAATCGAACCAGTGACGCCGTTCACCATATACCGGTTATATATACAGTATATGGTGAACGGCGTCACTGGTTCGATTCCCAGCAGCTTTTCCTGTTCCTGCTGGAGGGCCAGGCGGACGGGGAGCAGCCGGGGGGTGTCATCGGTGCAGAGCAGCTGCTGGTGGAGCTGAAGGCCGGGGGGATCGACCCGGGGCAGGAGGCGGTAGTGCGCCGGCAGCTAGCCCGCATGGGGCCTCTGGACCTGATGGGCTTCCTGGCCTACCTGCCGCTCTTCATCCTCATCCACAATGCTGTCGTCCACAACCCCCTGGACGACTCCACCAACCTCTGAGGTCACCCGACCGGCCATCCGCTGTTTGACCGGTGCCTAAATCGCTCCATTAAAGCGGAACTCCACACATTTTCAACATTTTACGTTGTACTATGTCATTAGTACAACCCATTTTCAACATTTTACGTTGTACTATGTCATTAGTACAACCCATTTTCAACATTTTACGTTGTACTGTGTCATTAATATACTTTAGAGATGTTGTGTGTGATGTTGTGTGTTCCCCTTTCACCATGTTAATGATATTTCTCTAGGTTTTTTTCCTGAGAGTGTCCAAATGTACACTCTCAGGAAAATGTTGAGAATGGGGGCAATTCCCCTTTAATTAGCAGTGTGTGTGTGTGTGTGTGTGTGTGTGTGTGTGTGTGTGTGTGTGTGTGTGTGTGTGTGTGTGTGTGTGTGTGTGTGTGTGTGTGTGTGTGTGTGTGTGTGTGTGTGTGTGTGTGTGTGTGTGTGTGTGTGTGTGTGTGTGTGTCTTTGTCTTTTTATTGGATTACTAGTGAGTTAAAGTACAGTCAGTGTCAGTAAGCCCTGCCAAGTCTACCTCCTCTTGATTTACAAGTACGCGCACCTGGACATGATGCCATAGTGCTCCGCAGTGACATCAGAGACTTGTTCTGGAAGTGAATTCCACGTTCATTTTCCTCAGAGACTTTTCAGTTCAAAGTATTTATATAAAGATGTTTGTAGTGCCCTGGATTGATGAAAGAATGATATCGTTGGATGTGTTATCGTTGGATTTTTCATTCAAACACCCATTGAGACCATCCAACTTCGTAATTCTTTCAAAAATCGAGGGCACTATACAGTGAAAACTCAATCTACCAATCGAGCTGCTAAGTTCAGCCACCGTGAAACTTCATAGGCAACAAACAGTCACAGGGTAATGGCCGCTTAATTGTTACACCAACAGTCACAGCAGTCAGGCACTTGCCATGCTGTGTTTTAAACAAACTGTCCTCCTTTCACTGGCTCAGCAGTGTGACTGGCTGTGTGTGAAGCCAGCAGGTCTCAGCTACTGTATGTGTGGGTGAACTTAACATTCCATAATTTTGCTTATCCTCTAACGTAACTGTAATTATATGCTGCACTACTTTGTCATACTGTAAGTGCTTCTGACTGAAACATTCATACGGGAGAACTGTCTATGGTACTGAAAAATATTGTGAACTTCACCTGGGGCTTTGAGCTTGATGCAGGGATGGACGCATTCAGGTCCATTTGGTTCCATTTGTACCTCATGTGGAGTTGTTAAACGTACACTAGGTACTTAGTACTTTCAAATTACAATTTACAATTCAGGCATTTAGCTAATTATGTTTTTTGCTGACTGTTCATTAGATTGGAAACTACAACACATGCATAGTCAGTTATACTTTGGAAAAAATGTATGTTACGTCCAGAAACGGGCTTAATCACGCGCACACACACACCTCTGCCTTTTATAGCATTTAGTCTTTATAGTATAGCATTTCCATACACGCATAACTGACGCTTCATACATGAGCACAATTATGCCTTCAGTTAGTCAGATCTGTTTACATTTTCTGGTTCTAAAGCAATTAAAGAACTCATAAAATACCACAACCGCTAAAGCCTGCACTGTGTGTGCGTGTTTGCTGTCACTTAGATCGTAATCATGCATTTGAAAGGACTGTGCTTGTGGGAAATTACTCTTGCATTACTGCTGTATTTGCTTTGTCTTGGAATGAGACAAACACGGTGCTGCTTCATTACAAGATCCACAGCTGACATGATCAAATATAGAATAACAATCTTCGTACAGAAGTCTTGCCATAGGCTATCAGACCTGAATGTCACAAAAGTCTAAAATAAAAAAATACTGTATGTTGCTATGTAGCTGACAAAATGGGTGAAATTCCCCTTTAAGTGTCTGTTCTTGTTGAGTGAGCCTAGCAGCAGTCTGCTGTCAGAAGCCACACGACTCACCGCAGGCCTTTCACTGTTGTGTCCACTCGACCACTAGAGACAACCTCATTCACTGGGCACGTGTCTGGCTTCACACACACACACACACACACACACACACACACACACACACACACACACACACACACACACACACACACACACACACACACACACACACACACACACACACACACACGTCCCTATATCTGTCAAACTTAGTTTAAAGGAAATGGGATATACAAGCCCTGCCCAATTATCCAGATGTATTTCCACTGATTATGGAAAATTATCGTGATAGTCACATTATTTCTAAAGACCCATCCTTTTTTTTTAAAAAAGATTTGTGCTCTTCCTTTATATGCACAAAAACTTACGAGATAAACCAATTAATTGGCTATTGGCTAGTGTAGATAGCATTAATACGTATGATGACCGATCTGTGCAAAAAATGACGAACACACACACACACACACACACACACACACACACAGAGAGAGAGAGAGAGAACGAGCGCAGACGACAATTCATTATAGGAAATCATTTTATTCTGGGGCTAGATTGTAGAAAATATTGTTTTATAAGACTTTGTTTTAACATGTTTTTATATGAAGACAACATTGAGCTGGCAGTGAATATTAATAGTCATGCGCAACAGCATCGCCGTTGCGCACCGTTTGGACACTAGCTGCATAACGTTTTTGATCATTGTGAACATACACATAACATGAATTTGCTATTAAATAAGACACATCGGTGCTATAGTATAGGATACAATGCAGGGGAGTATCAAACCCCCTCCTCTCCAGACCTCGTGAACAGAATAGCCAGCTGCAGAGAATAATAGACTAGCAGGAGGTATAAGCAACAGAGCAATATAATAATAGACAAAATATATATACAAAAGCATGTGTACAAAACATCTATAAATCTCTTTACATACAAAAATATATTTTAAAAAACGGTTTCAATATAGAATTCCATAGAATAAAATCCGCGACTGGGAAGCATTTTGGAGTGGTCTCAAGAGTTTGTGTTTCTTTTTATCAAAGGGTTTGCGTTTCTTTGATTGGATTTAGCATAGTTGAAGAAGAGCGTCGTTTTTCTTTTCTTTATAATGTTTTGTGTGCTGTGTGGCAGAGCATAAAATCACTTGAAAATCACATGAAAAATGCGGTTTTGGGGCAGATCGATGCACGGTTGCCCACGCAGCACGCTGTGTCGCGTCGCGTGGAAGAGAGAGAGCCGTGGTGGGTCCTTCAGAATGACCCCGCGGCCGGCAGACGGTCCCTCTTCTGCCGCTGCTGCATGCGTCGTTCTCTGGCCTGTCCGTGCATCATCACCATGTCCGAATGTTTTCATGGTGGCCCCGGGCCGGTCCGTTCCGGTCCGTTCGTGTCTCTGCTTGCCCGTGGGAGTATAAGGTCGGGGTGGGAGCTGAGGGCCACCGGGCTGTGTGGCAGACAGTCTTATAGTATAGTGCATCTTGGGGAGCCTCCTCGGTCCGTCCTCGCCGCCGGGCCGGGACCATCCCAAGCGCATTTTAGGCTATACTTGGAGCTGAGGATCCATTAAAGGTTATTTCTGTAGTGGAGAAGAACAACAGGCAGGAAAGACTGTTATTAAAATGGGCATTTATTGAATTTGTTCAGCAACACGCATGACTAACCGATAAAGGCGGTGTATTTGGGATAACGGTACAGCTTAAGCCCGTTTCTGGACGCTTTTTCCTTAGACCTTTTTTGTATTTGGGACGTCGCCATTCCCCAATACAGAAAAGGGAATTGACCAAGGGGTCCCGAAAGGGCCTGTAGGCCTATAGATTAAGATAACAGCCGCTTGCTCTTACCGTGACATAACGGTGGTCTCCCTCAGAACCAGTTGGTGAAGTCCAGCAGCTCCTGCTCCTCGGGGCTGAGCGGGTCGTAGGACGAGCCTTCGTCGGAGGAGTTATAGGACGAGTTGGACACGGGGGACCCCGCCATGGAGTTCATATCGTGGTTGGAGGAGGAGGAGGACCCGTAGCTTCCACCACCGCCCCCCTGGACGCCGCCGCCGGGCGAGTGCAGCAGCACGGCGCCGGACTGGAAGGCGGCGCTCACGGCGTCGTGCTCGTCGAGCAGCTGCTGCAGCGCGCGGATGTACTCCACGGCGGAGCGCAGCGTCTCCACCTTGCTCATCTTCTTGTTGTGCGCGCCGTTGGGCACGTGCTCGCGCAGCGTGGCGAAGCCGTTGTTGACGAGCTTGACGCGGTTGCGCTCGCGCTCGTTACGCCGCGCCACGGCGTGCGGCGGCGGCTGCGGCGGCAGCGCGTAGCCGAAGGCGGCGAAGTTGAGCCGCCGCTTGCAGCGCAGCAGCTCCGGGGAGCTGGAGCGCTGCCTCCGCAGCACCTGATGGATGAGGATGGAGGATACCACAGATTAGTGCACTGGACAAAAAATGGTAGCCTACCAGTAAAAGGTTTCGGATTAGCAATTTCCTTGAGTGAAAGTAGATATATTGGTATCAAAATTATTAAAGTATTAGAAAGTTCTCACTAATGCAGAAAAGTTTTCAGCTGCTATAACAGGTCTATGTCCATAAAAGAGCATTTTCAAATAATACAAGCGCATCTGCTGAAGTGGGTAGGCCTAATAATTAACAATAATCAAACCTAATAGTAGTTTAAAATAATAAGAGTGGAGTAAATGTATAGGCAACAATATCCCCTGGGTCCTGCAAGATGCGTAAAAGTGTGCTGGAATTTTATACTCCAAATTTTGCATTTAGTTAATAGCCTAGTTGTAGTGTAAAGTGCTGTAATTCACCTGCTTGGATGCTGCAGTCTTGCCGCTGCTCTGACTGCTGCTGCTGCTGTTGCTGGGGCTCAGCTGGATGCTCTGAGAGAAGAAACAGGCCGGTGGCAGAAACTGCTGCTGAGAAGCCCCGACGTTTATTTCCATCTTGGCCGTGATGTCCATTATTAGTGAATGAAGGAGAATAATAATTAACAATAAAAAAAAGAGCGGGGGGAAAACCGCAGGAAAAATAAGAGCCTCTGGTCTGCAGATTGTTCTTTGGTTGGATGGGAGTCGTTGTAAGTAAACGGTGGCGGTGCGCCCTGCTCGTGCCGTTCGCGCGTGGCTTTCAGTGCTTATCTTCTTGTCTCATGGGGCAGTCTGGTGGGCGCCTGCCTGCCTCCGTGGTAATAGTGCGTGCCTCGCTCTTACGCCTTCCACGCTCCTCTTCAAGCTCTTGTTGTTGCAGTGGGTCCGGGGGACAACCCGCGAGGCTTTTCAATACGCCTGGCCGCTGCGCCCGGCCGGGCCAGGCCCAACCCCATGCACGCGCTGCCCCCGCGCTGGCCACGCCCCCCGTCGCCCCGCTCCGTTGTGTTCCACCTTGGCTCCTGTGTGAGATGCGCACGCCGGACGCGTGCCACTTCAACTCCCTAAACAAACAGTCACTAATGCACGACCGCTTCTGCACTTTTTTTACTCCCGTGTTTTCCCTCCTCCTCCTCACCGGCCTGGTTTGTTGAGAGCGCGGTTACAGATAAGGGAGGCGAATGAATGACAATCACTGGCATTTAGTCAAATTACCATTTCAGTGGTATAAGGTGACAACTTAGGTTAGGCACGTTCTAATCACACACAGGCCTTTATTTGGCCTGACTGTAAAAACCCCTTAGGACAAAAACGTCCATAGGATACGTGACTTAGTTAAATCGACCCAAGAACTGGCTTAAATTGGGTGTATGAATTATATAGCTATAGCTAGATATGTAGATAGTCTCCTAGTGTATACATGCGACAAAATATGAAACATTTATATAGGCTAGTAAGGCTACTAACAAATTCGATGGTTCCACCCTCAAATTAGATCTAAAAATGTCCCCACACACACGCCGATGTGAGACCAAAGTGGTGCTGAAAGACAGTTCCCCCACTGTCGATTCTTGTACTTTGTTTTAAGTCCGGTATATTCGAAACATTTGTAAAAAACAGGATTTAATGTTGATTTAATGTTAATGAGAGAGAGAGAGAGAGAGAGAGAGAGAGAGAGAGAGAGAGAGAGAGAGAGAGAGAGAGAGAGAGAGAGAGGAGAGAGAGAGAGAGAGAGAGAGAGAGCATTGTGCTGCAAGGGGCGCATGCATTTTCCACTTTCATTAGAACTAATCACCAGCCTCTGGCAGAGGCGGAACGGAAGGCTAAATCTGTGTGGAGAGGCGCCCGTAGAATTTAGAAAAAAGCATGCTCTTTTCACCCTGCATGTTTTGTGCATGATTTGATACACCCTATATTGTTACAGTAGAAGCCGCGACGCGGTGCATTGTTGTTTCTTTGAGAAGCAGACGTTATAAAACTTCACGGAACAAAACCCAACTCAATACCGAAGCCCTCCCTCCCGCTCTCATGTCTCTCTTTAGCTCTCTATCTGTGTGTGTGTGCGCGCGCGCGCGCGTGTGTGTGTGTGTGTGTGTGTGTGTGTGTGTGTGTGTGTGTGTGTGTGTGTGTGTGTGTGTGTGTGGCGTGGCGCGAGAGAGAGAGAGAGAGAGAGAGAGAGAGAGAGAGAGAGAGAGAGAGAGAGAGAGAGAGAGAGAGAGAGATGAGGTTTGTAATAAGTTGTGCAATTTTTCAACAGCGTTGGCAGTGCAAGGCATCCACAATCAAGCTTGCATTGAAGAGCCCCCCCCCCCCCAATCCCCCCATACACCACCAACTTTCTTTTATTGTCCCTCCCACCTTTTTTTTCTGGCACAGCAAGAGAGTTTAGAAAAGAAGCGTGGGTCCCATTCATCGAACCCCGCAGCCCCCTCGCCATCGCAGGGTTTACTGAAACCTATCCATACCCTGTCAGTGCGGGTTCCAGTGTCCAATTAGCGCTTTGTAAAGACTCCTTCTCTCTGCTTTGCCCGTCCAGAGGCAGGGAGAGAGAGAGAGAGACGGGGGGGGGGGGGGGGCAGCAGGGGCGAAATCCAAAAGCGACCTCGCCCGCGGGCGCCCGTTTTCAAAAGCGGGCGCCCGCTTTCACAAAAACGGGCGCCCGGTTTCACAAAAACGGGCGCCCGTTTTCAAAAGCGGGCGCCCGTTTTCACAAACGGGCGCCCTTTTCAAAAGGTTATGGTTAGGGTTAGGTTAGGTTTAGGCATAGGTTTACTGAGGTTAAGTTTAGGGTTAGAGTTAGGTTTAGGCATAGCCTAGTTTGTGAAAACGGGCGCCCGCTTTTGAAAACGGGCGCCCGCTTTTGAAAACGGGCGCCCGCTTTTGTGAAACGGGCGCCCGTTTTTGTGAAAACGGGCGCCCGGTTTTGAAAACGGGCGCCCGCGGGCGAGGGCTCAAATGGATTTCGCTGGCTCTCGGGGGGGGGGGGGGGGGGGTCCAGTCATAGCTGGGTGTAATAATTAATATGACATCTGGGCGCCCTTAATTTCCATTGTACACTTTCTGTCCTCCATCCCCTATTTTTTTTTATGTTTGTGGACTTCACGGAGACACAATAAAACAAAAACTCATCAGTACTTCTTATAATCCCCGTGTCTTGGTGTTGAGGGGATTTTACCCCTCCAATTTGTTAGCAATTTAATAGACATAATTAAGCATTGTTTAAATTACACAAGAGCGTCTATATAGCCACTGTCCCGATGGCCTCCAAAGTTTATAGTATGTATGCCTTTTTGGTCTAGTGGTTAGGATGTTGCACTTTTACAGGGGAGTGTGAAAGTTCGAATCCCAGGCGTTACAGTGCTGTGTTGGCATGACCTGGATCGTGTTTCCCTGTGGAAGGAGGTCAAAAACTCTGGTACGTTGAACTGGTATGTTGGACACGCTAGAGAGACCCGAGGTTGGATCCCGGGCGTTACACAGGTGCATAATGCAATCCGTTCGGACAAAATAAATGAACAGACAGCAGCTTCACTGTTAACAGAAACGGAGCATCAATATGAAGGCATGTCAACCACCACTCCAAGGAACAGCATCCAGCCTATCTATGTTCCTATGTCTAGCGTGCCAGCAGGGGGCGCTGTTTCACCACTTACTTCACACCAGAGGCCTCATTTGTTTTGAGCAGTGCAACCCCACTCCAAGGCCTGGCTTTGTCCCTATGTCCACACACCTGTGTAGCTGTCACTATGTTTACTGTAACAACAGTGGGCATTGTTTCAACCAATACAGAGTACACACCGCATGCACCACTCAGTTCACACAATTGGTGTGATTTTTATAATTTGAATGGGCCTACAGTTGCCAACCAAGGAAATTGAGGATGCATATTTTATTATCTTTTTTCCTACCACTTCTATCATGGCCGTACCTTATGGCAAAAGACATATATCTAAGATTAACCTAACTGAAATAATAATCACTATTATAGCTCTATATACCATTGATTAGGCCTATATTAAGCAGGCCGAAACCCAATTGGCTGGAAGTGCTTTTTTGACATTTTCTACCAAATACTGTATTTTCTGTAAGATGTGCACACTTATATTGCGTCCATCATGCACATTTCTCAACAATGTCATGATTTCCCTATAGTGTCCAGTTGCCCACTATACCTTAAAGTGCCCACTCTTTCAGGCCGGGAATCCATATTTGGATTCTGTAGGCTACCGTATGTACAGTATTCCAGACTTAACTTATTTTTATGCTGATACATAAATATTTAAAGTTTTTCAGAAACCTTAGGTCAGGCCTAAATGGGTTTTAAAGTGCCCACTCTTCCAGGTAAGTACCCCACTTTTCTATACAGCCCAGTGCCCACTAAGGTGTCCAGGTTTGATTCTGGGCACTGTGAAAGGCAGAATGATTTGGTGCCCACTTTTCCTGATTGATTGATTGGTTGATTGATTGATTGATTGATTGATTGATTGATTGATTGATTGATTGATTGATTGATTGATTTTGGTGAAATATCAAGTAGTGAAAATAAATGAATTTGTATTGTTGACCCATTTCTAAGATATTAGCAACCTTCATTCATTTTGAACCCTCTGTCACAGTGAACTATGTTTTTGTGTCCATATGAGCAAATAACGTTATTTTTGTGGGTTCATTTTAGCCTACTTTTCCTGTGTGGCACTGGCCCCAGTGCTCCCCACAAAATGACCAGAACTACGCACGAAACTGTGCAAGATCAAATGGCGGTGGCTAAAATGGAGAATAAATAGTGGGCCCAGGTATGAAAACGATTGAAAACCAAGTTCTAGCGCATTGTAGTGCGTTTTGGAAGTGTCACTAGTGCATTTTGGATTTTGGCAGTTGGCAACACTGATTGGAACGCCCATTAGCCCCCTCTCTCTCACACACACACACAGACGACACGGAGCCAGAGAGGAAGAAAGGAGAGCGGTGCTTTTGTCACAACCGGCGGTTTATGATTATCAAAAGTGGTTCGGGGACGGGGGACAGTATTATTTGGCCTTTAGAGAAAATGGTTCTATAAGGTGCAGTGGGAGTAGGTAAATTGATGATTTAGCACCCCCTAGAGGAGAACAACAGTAGTCACCACTTGGTGTTCATATTCATAGATATCTATGTCGACTCGACGTGAAAGCCACGGTAAACCACGACAAACAGACCTGGAAGCAAATGGATCAAATGGTTCCATTTGTACACACTCTGAGATACAGTCCCATACAGTAAGTGTCAATAATTTGATCCCATCGGTTATTTAGTTGAGGAGTTACGCAACCTCCGTTCACTTCATGGGGTCAGTCCAAATGGAGGCTCTTCTATATAGAAAAGTCCTGGACCCGTAGGCTACTCCAGGACCCGTACTCCAGGTTTGTCCCTATTCAGGCTGCACGAACGGCGCTTGGTTTCTGACCCGCCAATATCGCTACTCAGACACTAGGTGGCTCTCTTGTACAGTGATGTCCACTGCGAGCATCCGTACTTGTCAAGTCACATGTGTTTTGTGTTTACAGGAAGAAGACGGAGGAGAGTTCTGCAGTGAAGAAAGATGGCGAGGATGAATCTTATGGACGGGATGATTGCTTACGGACCAGGGCCGTATGGCCGACCCTTACACGTATATTAATCAATTACAGAGAGCTTTCCTTTTGTTAAATTCTAAATCAAATAAGCGATTTTTATAAGAAGCCGTTTGTCACTGAAAAGGAGGGTCACACAAGTTGTCCTGAGAAAACAAATACAGCTTGAGTGAAAACACAGTTATATTTGGGGTTTAAAGTTTTAATGCCACTGAATGCAACTGTAGATGAATGAATTTGCTTGATGGTTCGGTTTAATATATATATCACTAAAGTCAGCTGCAGTTGAATCATTTCTGAATCCATCTTCAACAACTGCTTATCCGCAGCCGGGTGGCCAGGGAATGAGTTATTATAAGTAGTAGATTAAATAACTTAATTAAATTAGTTATTTTGATATTGCTAAGGCATCTGTAGCCTATATGAATTCATTTAGCCTAATTTGAAGGATTTGTTTAATTGTCACAACACACAGGTTTGGTTTGCAGTGAGGTGGATTTGTTTCACACAACATTTTATTTACTTATTTATTTATGACTATATAATCCTTTTGGATGTTGCAATACTTTGAAAATTTTAATAAAATATTCAATCACCATTAATTCCTGTGAGAATTATAAGGGATAGAAACAGCACCACCAGATCAACATAAAACTAATATATAACTGACATATGTGTGGTTGTAACAGCTGGTATATACAGTATATATCTATGATGTTTTAGAACATCATTTCATAGTGTGTACATGTTCTTTTAGTGGGTGGCCATGCGGTCCCTTAGCTTTGTCCAGCGTGTTAGCCTGGATTTCACAGGAACCCTATTCCCTCACGCTATCTGTCTCGGAGATGCGGACAATGATTCGGTAAGAGGCTATTATTGGATGAAATGGAAGAATACTATCATGTCCCTCTTCTCGTGTGCAGATTATCGAGTCATGTGCCTGTCTCTCTTTCCACTGTCGTAGCTGAACGAGCTCATCGTGGGAGACACCAGCGGGAAGCTGCTGGTTTATAAGAACGATGACCCCAAACCCTGGATCACAAGAAACTGTGTGGGCACGGTCAGTACAGCAAGCCACACAGCACATCATCTTAATACGGAAACATTTTATTTCTCCCCTTGTGCTCGCAAAGCTGTTGTAAATGTTTAAAAGATGAAATCATGTGCACTTGGCACACTTATAGAACCGCTTTGTTCATTGGAATCATTTTTTTTTTTTTTCTTAAAATAAGAGTGAACAAGTCAAGTCGCTAGTGAGGACTGAACAGGGTTGTTTCTCTGGGGACTGTAAACACAGTCACTTCCGCAACTAACGTTCTCAGTCTCAAAAGCGCACCGTTTAACCAGGGTGACACCTACACGTATCGTCTACCAACATCATGTCATAACCGTGTTTATTGAAACAAACAAACATACATTTAGTACAACGATTGTTCCATCACTCGCCTGTCCTATTCTGAGTAATGTCTTGGCATGCTCCGAAAGTATGAATGAAAACAACACTACCTTATGTCACGTTAATCATGTTTATTAAAAACAGTTATAGAATGACACAGATTGTTAGTTAAATGATTGTTAGTTAAACACACACACACACACACACACACACACACACACACACACACACACACACACACACAGAACTATATTTTCATATGTCTGTAAACACAGATTGTTAGTTAAAAGTTCTGCAACGTCTGCTTCGTCTGCAGACGTTCCAGAACTTTGTTGTTGTCAACAAACCATGAAAACAAGACATTCGTCTGGATTATGAAAGGCGGTGCTAATTTGTGAGGCAGAGGGAGGTTGTCTGTGAGGCAGCGTTTTAGCCAATCACAGCGCAGCAGTCTCCAGCAGTTTCATAATGAGCCAATAGAGTGGAGGTGAGGTGGAGTTAGATTCTGTTTTAAACAAATCTGTTTACAGACACAGTGTTTGTACAACACGTTGCCTCTGTTACCTTTAAAAGGATCCCTGGCTAATAAGACAAATATGCCTTAAAACACTGTACTTGCCTTCTATAACTAAAACATGTAGATACAAACACCTTCAATACTTTATTTCATAAATGGAGGATCTTTCACTCAATAGGAGGTGCTCCTGTCGCAGGATGATGATGTCACATGCGCATGTGCATTCTTATTCCATATAGCTAGCCCACACAAGGACACGTGACATCATCCTGCGACAGTCAGGAGCAGTTCCTGTTGAGTGAAATGTTCTCCATTTATGAAAGAAATAAGATGCCAATGGTGTTTTATTTGTTTATTTTAGTTATATAGGTGGAGTATCATGTTTTAAGCGATTGTCTTATTAGACAGGGATCCTTTTAATAATGTTCATTGTCACCCAAAGCTGGATGGAGGGATGAGCTGGATGAGTGTGTTGACTTGTGTTTTCTGTGCTCACACATGGTCTCTTTTGGTGTCGTCCTCCGTGCAGCTGACCTGCGTCGCCGTAGGAGACGTCTGCAACAAAGGAAAGGTGAGCCGATGCACGGTGGTGTGCCTCAGGGATGTTCACGTTTCCAGTGTTATTTCCCACCCACAACGTTATCCATTCTGTGTGTCGTCATTATGGCCTGTTCCTGTCCCCGCCAGAACTTTGTGGTCGCGGTGGGCGCGGAGGGATGGTTTCACCTGTTTGACCTGACGGCAGGCAAGGGAGATTCGTCCAGCCAACACGAAGGCCTATTTTGGGACGACCAAAAGTGTTTCACTCAGCACATCCCTGCCAACACCAAAGTCATTCTCATTAGCGATATAGGTATTGATCCTGTTTGTTTTTGTGTTACTTTCCTTTTTGTATTTGTGCAGCAAAACTAGTGAAGCTGTTACTTCAATCCCTGAACCCACCTCACCCCTGCCCCCACACACACGTTTCATATCCTAAGTCTACTACCAGTCTACTGTAAGTCTACTACCACTGTAAATACCTGTATTGTAAATGCACATGCATGTGGATTTTTCAGATGGCGATGGCCGCAGTGAGCTGGTGGTGGGTTACACGGACCGGGTGGTCAGAGCGTTCCGTTGGGAGGAGTCTTGGGAGGACGCGCCTGGACAACTGGTCCTGCTCAAGAAGTGGATTCTGGAGGGACAGGTACACAGAAACTGAAACTGATATGAAAGCTTAACCGCAAAAACATGCAAATGTTTTAGGGCTCAAATACGTCCTTACTATGTATGAATGTCAAGTGCTTTGCGCCCATTTTGTCACAGGTCCTCCAGATAAACGCAATTATGTGATCGCAGAATCCATTGCATAATCAACCAAAAGGTGCTTATTATGCGTGCATCAATTTAATTCCAAAAGGGCGTGTATTTTCTGCAACACTTGCATATTTCCATGCTAGATGTCCGCATTATGCAGTCCTCGCTTGATTTCACACCACATTTCAAATCCCTGCATATTTTTACATAAAGTCTATAAAGTTAGAACCTCACTCATTTGTTCACATTCACACAGAAGCGTGGTGGTGATGAGCGCCTGTCTAAGACAGTTCTCTGTCTCTCTCTCTGTGCACTTGCATGAATGACCGTTTAGGCCAGGGGTTTTCAACTGTTGGTCCGGGGACCACCACCAGTGGTCCCTGAGAGGATTCCAGTTGGTCCCTAGCTTAATGATGGACAGTTGGTATCCAAATTGGACCCCTTATAGATCTCTAACTCTTGAGAGTGTAAAATGAAACCAAATGGACCCTTATGGGTCCATTTGGTTTCATTTTACACAAGAGTTAAATTATATTTAAACTTCTGAATTACTTGATTTTCAATAATCTACACAATTAGAAAATGTAGAAGAATGGGTATTTACACCAACGTTTTGCCAGTTATCTCAGCTAAACTGTGGACGAAAACCTTTAAGTTTTGGGTCTGAGAGACTAAACTCAACATCAAATGGTAATACGTGGCTAAAATGCAGGATAAACTGCAGGCCCTCATATGAAAAAGATTGAAAACTGCAGGTTTAGGCTGCTGTTTGACAGGCCTGCCAGCTCATCATCCATTACACATTAGGGGTGGGCAAAAAATCGATAAGCCAATATATTGCAATTCTTAATGCCATGATATCCATATTGAATCGCCAGGTTCAAAATTGATTTTTTTATACTAATGTCAGAAAGACTGACTGATGTTATCAGGCTGCATTGAGTGTATGATTGATTATTTTATTTTTTTTGTCATCTATAATGTTTAAAATTTCGTTAAAACGTTCTCTTGATTGAACTTGTGAAACACAACTTGATCACATCATCAAGTTGTGTTTGTGTTTGTTAATGATATTTCTTTTAGGACCTTTTTTCTGATGGCGTACAAATGGAACCAAATGGACCCGTTAGGATCCATTTGGTTCCATTTGTAAAAAATCTTAAATGTGTGGAATTCCCCTTTTAAAATGTTCTAGTATAATAAAAGCTCAGCCATTTCTGGGGAAAAGACGTGATATATCAATATATCAAATCGAAACGCAGCTTAATTAAGAATCTCAAAATAAATCGATTCATAAGCCTAAATATCAATATTGTATTGTATCATGAGGTACAGTAAGTGAATCGTCCCACTCCTCTTACACATGATGAACAGTGACTAATGGCACACTGCACTGTACTGTGGTCCAGGTGGACAGTCTGGCTGTGAACCCGGGTCCAGAGGGCTGGCCGGAGCTGATGGTGTCCCAGCCAGGCTGTGGCTACGCCATCCTGCAGTGCACCTGGACCTGTGCACAGCATTATGCCGGTGGTGTGGGAGAACACGGTCCTACCAGTCCTGGGAGGTAAGACCCTGCAGGCAGCAAGGATTTGCTTTGCGTCCTCGTCATAATTGTTTCCATGTTGTCATATATTTTAACATGTTTTTTAAAGGTAATAGAGGCAACATTTTAGCCAAAAATCCTTTTTTTTTTTTTCCTTTTTCCCCTCTACGTTGCTTCTATTTTGATGCGGCAGCTGTTTCCCTGCAGACAGACACTTACTTTGTCCTGCAGACGGTCCAGAGCTTTGTTGTTGTCAACAAGTCATGGAAACAGATAATTCGTCGGGCTCAGGAAAGGCGGGGCTAATGTGGGGGGGGTTAGGGTGTGTGTGGGGTGAGGCAGCCAATCATAGCACAGCAGTCTCAGTGGAGGTGTACACACTAAAGTTCTCTCTATTGACTTTTAAAGAATAATAGTGGAATCTACAAGCTCATAGCACAACCACTGTGAGTTTGGACATCGGAAGTATAAAAGTTATGAATTATTTGTGTGACAATATATGATCATGTAAAATGTCATTAATTGTGAAATGTCTTAACTAATACTTATGCACATATAATTACTGCATGGAAAATTAAGGCCCTGATTTACTTGGCCTCATGATGTACATAATGTATTATCTCAATAACTTGATTATTTGATATGATTTTTTTTCTGTATCTTTTTTTCCCCTACAGTGAGCTGCCGTCCAGAGATGTGATTGTCCATCTGGCCACTGGGCGGATGCACAACAAAAATATCTCCACTCACCTCATTGGCAGCATCAGCAGAGGTAGAGGAACCTTGTTGTCTGTCATCATAGGGCGTACTAAATATTCGACTAGCAAAACACTGGTTAACATTATTAATTCACAACTGATTATTCACTATTATTATTAATATTATTGTACTTACTATTATTGTTGGTATTATGGGCAACTTTAGTGTGTACAAATTGTTTGTAAACAGATTTGAAACTAACTCCACCTCACTTCCAGTCCTCCACACTATTGGCTCATTATGAAACTGCTGGAGACTGCTGCGCTGTGATTGGCTAAAATGCCACCCACATACTCGCGGTATAACACAGAGCCACTTTCCATAGGTAACGAACAGAATCAAAATTCTGTTCATAGTATACTGAAATAACATAATGCTCAAGACTGACCACTGACAATGGCGGAGTGGTGCCATCTCTACAGTACTTGAGCATCGTGAAGCACCACGGAGCGAGGCGACAGCCAAGCTGAGTGTTCCGAAGTTCGGTAATATATGAAGTGGTAATGGTAATATGGTAATATATTAACAGATTTAGGGTACAAATTTCAATGGTAGGTTCTTTAGTAGGATAAGAACGGACTTAGGGTACCTACTCTCTCGTCTGCATTTCAATGTAAAGCACTTTGATCTGCATTTTAGGTCATGAAAGGTGCTATACGGGTAAAGATTATTATTATTATTATTATTACTCCTACTCTATGAGCGGGACGTCCGTGTGTCTGTCCATGCTGCTATGCATACCACTTGAGGTGAGATTGGGCTGAAATAACACATTCACAATCATTTTCAATGTTACGAAAGAGAAAAGGGAAATATGAAAAAAGAGGATCATCAGTCATGTACAAGCACTGTCCAATTACATTCCCTTCAATGCTGTCCAATCAAATTCCCTTCACTACTGTCCAATCATCACATTCCCTTCAATACTGTCCAATCACATTCCCTTTCAATACTGTGGTTGATGCAGGGTTCTGTCCTTTCACAGGTTCAAAAGACGAGTCTTCTAAATGTGGCCTGTTCGCCCTCTGCACTCTGGATGGTAAATCTCTCCACCTTAACCCATTGTGTCCTGACACCAGATTATACAGTAGTTCCTGACACCAGATTATACAGTAGTTCCTGACACCAGATTATACAGTAGTTCCTGACACCAGATTATACAGTAGTTCCTGACACCAGATTATACAGTAGTTCCTGACACCAGATTATACAGTAGTTCCTGACACCAGATTATAGCTGCAGCAACATTCTAGCTTTTGACGCTAGATTCTACAGTAGTTTCCGACACTAGATTCTAGTAATTGACACGAAATGATAGTTTCTGATGCTAGGATCTCCTTTTTGACACTAGAATCTACTTTCTGACGCTAGAATCGAGTTTTTTGACACTAGATTCTATAGTTTCTGACACTAGATTCTAGTTTTTCCGAAAAATCTGTGTTCCTGTGTCAGTGATGCTGACATATTTCTAGCCAAGGACCGCCAGAATTATCCATATTTGGCTGCAGACCCCCATCTGAAAACATGTTGTTCTTGGGGTTCCCCAGAAGCGAAAAATTGAGATAAAATGTTTGCTTCCAAAATAATGTATTCAGAGATTTGCAGCACATTTTCACAAATTTTCAAAAATAGCAGAACAACAAGCTCATGTCGCGCCACTCGGTGGCGCGACATGAGCTTGTTGATCTGCTATTTTTCAACAGATAAAACACCAAAACGCGTTCAGGACACGTTCAGGACAAGAGTTAATAGCAACTGGAGTATGAAACATCATTTGAAAAAAATCCACTGTGATTTGCATTCGTTTCGGTGTTTAACAGCAGGAACAGAATTAAATTGTTTTGCTTTTGTTTGAGAGTGACAACCGTCAAGGAAAAGTGTTTTTTTTTTTTATGTTGAACTGGTGTCTGTCTGTTTTGCGTGTTGCAGGAACCCTGAAGCTGATGGACAGTTCAGAGCAGCTGCTGTGGTCAGTGCAGGTGGACCATCAGCTCTTTGTCCTACAGAAACTCGACGTCACCGTGAGTTTTTTTCTGTTTCATTTTCTTTTCTTTCTTTTTTTAGCAGTGCAAAACAACATACTATTGCTCTCAATCCAGACAGCAAGAACAATACCAGGTGTACAAGACATTTCTTTTGTTTGGTTTGATTCTCTATGTCAGGGGTTTTCAACCTTTTTGACTCCAGGGCCCACCATTTATTCAGCATTTGAGCCACGGACCACCATTTGAAAACATTTTGGCCCCACAGACCCCAAAACTAAAGGTTTCGTTTGCTTTTGTCCATCTTCTTGTTGTGTAGACTTGGGGCTAATTCAGATGATGAATATTTTAACTCTTGAGAGTTAAAATTTTTACGTTCTCAAGAGTTACATCTGGTTAACCAACTTTCCATCATTTAGCCTGGGGACCACCTGGAACCCTCTCAAGGACCACTGGTGGTCCCCTGTTGACCACCTGTTGAAAACCCCTGCTCTATGTCATTGGTTTTCAACCTTTTTCAAATTGTAGTCCGTGGCTCAAATGTTGAATAAATAGTGGGCCCTGGTTATCAAAATGGTTGAAAAGCACTGGTCTGTGTCGTCAGGGTGATGGCAGAGAAGAGGTGGTGGCCTGTGCGTGGGACGGCCAGACGTACATCATCGACCACAACCGGATGGTGGTCCGCTTCCAGTTCGATGAGAACGTCAACGCCTTCTGTGCAGGTGAGGTTAACCTCTGCACTCCCAACCTCGCAATCAGCATCGATGGTGGACATCACAAATCATTTCGTTTCACTTAATTATTCAGACTGAAGTCCCTCCCCACCACAGCAGTTTCTGGGAAGTGCGTTATCAAAGCACCAGTCTTCGCAGTGATTTGTTCATACCAACCCATCAGAATATTTGGAAAGCAGACAGCATTGTTGTCATTAATGTGTCTAATGTGCTAGCCCAGTTGCTAACCAAACAAACACGAGATAAGGTATGATATGTCGGGTGATGATGTTTATAAAAAGGCAATGCTACTTTAAAAATTCGTTGGAGGACCTGGCACTGTTGACTGATAGTGCTGTTGGCCAATCAGCTGCTGTAGTTGGATTTTCAAATAATACTAACCATACGCAGGGGTAGTAAGGTGGCGATTCAAGGGTGGAGGCATACATTGGTTGCACTTAGGAATGCTCAAACCTCTTCAGCCTTATGTCCACTAGGTGGTGACGTTGATCTTCTAAACTCTCTTCCCACTTCCTCCCCATTTCCATCCTCCTTTCTCAAATATGATGTGTGGCAGTTGCTTAAAACCAGAGGTGTCATCCTTATCTTTCTTACTGGTACCCCTGTGTTTTAAGGGGTTTCCACCATGAATTTTACATTTATATTTGGTGTTTTTCCATACCTAGGTGTAGTTTTTACACCCCAAGAAGTTGTTTCATAAACAGTCAGACATATATTGAGATATCAGTTATTTTTCTGTGTGTGTGTGTCTGAACGGTGGCACTTTCTGATTCTTCTGTTTAGTGATGTCACTAAAAATACCAATTTTCTCTGCTCTGTGGCCTTGTGGTTAGAGTATGTGCCCTGAGATTTGGGAGGTCGGGGTTCGATTCTGGCTGGGCCATACCAAAGACTCTAAAAATGTGACCGAATGCCTCCCTGCTTGGCACTCAGCATCAATGGTTGAATTGGGGGTAAGACCCTGCGACATACTAGCGTCATGTCCAGGGGGTGTACTTGTACATCAAGCTGCCTCACGCTACAGAAACAGGAGATACGCTCCTGACGCTGTATGGTCCTCTATGGCTCAGCTGGGCCTCATGACATCATGGCCTGGCAAGGGTACTTACTTACTATGCATGGGATTCACACCCCCTCTCAAAGACGCCCAATGAAAGCGTCGACACCAGGCAGATCATGCATATTCTAATGAGACAGGAAATAACAATGAGGGGAAGGGGCAGCGAGGTAGGAGGCTGCACATTTCTGGTACGACAGCCACAGAGCACACTGAGAAAATATTAAAAAGAATTATCAGAATGGTTATTTAGGCTATAGAGAGTGTATATAAAGGTATTAAAATGCATCATTTACATGGTACATTTGATTTTAAATTTATTGAGCCCCTTTAATGATGTCACATGCACACGCACAGCTACAAAAAATATAGAGTATATTCTTGACAAACTTAAAATTGATTCATATCAGCCCTAGTGGTGTGAGATAAATCATTGTAGGAAACTTTGGGTACTTGTCTTTTATACATCTTCTCAAGGAATGCCTTGAATTAATTATTTCACCATAGGACATAATGCAAAGAAAATGTTGCAACATTTTGGCTGGTCCAAGTATTATTTGGCCCGAGCCATCATGTATTCGTTGAAATGCTGTGAATATGGAGTAGAGTGGTGGGTACGAGTGTGCCCACCAGTAAACCTAAGCGTTGGCTACTTGATGCCTCTCAGAAAGTGAGGAAGTCTCATGCGTCTTCTCTCTATAAATCTAAGTGGACATAGTAGTGCACGTGCGTGCATGCACCGAACTGTTTCCTCTCTTGCACGTCAAAGAATTACCGGTGCCAGCACGGCACCACTGCTTAAAACCCATTGCATTATTAAGAGAAGGGATATTATGCAGAAATAAATGGATTGATAAGAGGCCAGACTGCATAGCACTGCAGGGAACTGCTGCGATTCTTTCTCTTAACCCAATGTATTTGTTTCCCTTATTTTAGAGAGCGTGAGAAATGGCAAAACATCAGCAGCCAGCCGCTGCCTGCCTGCCCCCACTCTGTCTGTCTGCTCTGCATGAACATTAGCTCTGTTGTCTCTTGTCCATTAGGATCATTTTAGAATCCAGGCAACACAGCGTTTTGCTGATGAGTTCATTGGGATGATACGCAGCGTGCTACATGCCTGTTATTATTGCCTCGGTGGGGCAGAGATTTCACTCTGGCATCTGGCAATATTCAGAGATTCTTAACCGTTTTTCTGCAATTGTGGTAGATCTAGGCCAGGGGTGCCCACACTTTTGACTTGAGAGCTACTTTCAAAATGACTGGCTCAACAAGATCTACACATGAAAAAATCCATTTCAAGGCCCCCAGGAAAGTTTGACTTTGAAATAGTGCACTTATAATGACAAATGGAGGGGGAGAATTGGAAAGTTTTCATGTACATGCTACTACTGACATTAGAGTACAGTATTTGGGGTTTGAGTTGACAGTTTGTGATTTTGAATTTAGTCTCTTGCACCCAAAGCTAATAACTTTCATGTTTTTGTCCACAATTGGGAAAGATGGCAAAACATTGTTCAAAATAACAATTATTCTCCATTTTCTAATTGTGGACTAAATGTGGACTCTTGAAATTACATAATTCAGATGTTTAAAAATAATTCAACTCTTGAGAGTGTAAAATGATTTGATTTTAACGCTCTCAAGAGTTACAGATCTGAACACTTTAGGGCACTGTCATGTGATCTACCTGCACGGCCTGTGTGATCTACTGGTAGATCACGATCTACCTTTTGGGCACCCCTGATCTAGGCTTATCAAATGGAGTTATGACCGCTGCCATTGCCAAATATCTATGGCAATCTTTGATTAGTAGCACTATTGTTTTGATACGATCCTGGCGCTAGCAGCCGTGAGCACTGCTAGCCTCCTCTTGCCAGCTCACAATAGATACTGTATATAGCTATATCGGGCCAGAACTTTGTTGTTGTCAACAAATCATGAAATGAAAACATTTGTCTGGCTCAGGGAAGGCGGTGCTAATGTGAGAGGGGAGGGGGTTGTGTGGGGTGAGGCAGCGTTTTAGGCAATCACAGCACAGCAGCCTCCAGCAGTTTCATAATGAGCCACTTTATTTTACCTAAGTACTTCACTTAAGTAAAGTACTTAAGCAAAGTAATCATGCACATGTCCAATTGGCCATCATCCTTCAAATTGTCAAAACAACAATAAACAGTGCAATCAATGTCAATCAATGCTCCTCTTTGGATGCACACTTCTTTAGTAACTTCCTGTGTGTGTCGGGTCCACGCCCTCCTCTCAAGGTGCAGTGAATGCACTGATGCTGATTAGTGTGGGCAGTTTGGTCAGTGATTGAGTGACAATCAGCTGAGTGGCAGGTCAACGAGGGTCAGTCCATATCCAGATTCGAACCCTTTAGCCCTCTATTTGCCCGAGTTCACGTCACACAAATGGTCGCCCTGATTACTGAAGGGTGTGCGGTGAATCTCCATAGGGACAAAATTCCAAAGTGTAATTCCAAATGGCACAGCAAGGGTCAGTCCAGATCCAGATTTGAACCCTTTAGCCCTCCATTTTCCCAAGTTGACGTCACACAAAGGGTCGCCCTGATTACTGAAGGGTGTGCGGTGAATCTCCATAGGGACAAAATTCCAAAGTGTAATTCCATACTGGCACAGCACCAGTGGTGTTTCTAAGCAATTTGCGCATCACCTATTAGTGATGCGCAGGTCAGGGTTTTTCATGACCTGTGGGTCCCGCATGTTATAATAATCTGACTCGGAAACTTGATGTGACTTGAAAACACATTAAGAATAAATCGAATTCAAAAATATTTTGAATATATTTTAATATAAAAGGCACACAATATTTTCTGATGGTTGTCCGTGGACAATTCCATATTAATCTGGGGTTCCTTGATGAGAAGAACTGTGGGTAAAGACTGTTTTAAACTTTAGGAAGCAAGCTCAAATAAACAACTACTTTAGAAACAAGCCCCAAAAAGCATCAACCAGCAACTACCAGCAATTTATTTACCTCCTGTTTCACATCTGAGTGGAAAAACACTGGAAGGTCTTGAATGTATGTACGTGCTCTGTGCAGTGCCTCCTATTATATGACCAACAGGGCCAAGCGCCAGGAGTGTTAACAGTGTCCCATTTTTTGCGATTTTCAGGGCAGTACGCCTGTAAGGAGGGCCGGAACAGCCCCTGCCTGGTGTACGTGGGCTTCAACCAGAAGATCTACGTCTACTGGGGGGTGGAGCTGGAGCGCATGGAGCCCACCAACCTGCTGCGTGTCCTGGAGAACAGACCTCAGTTCAGGAGCCAACTGGAGAAGCTGGGAGTGGGTGAGTAGTTGATGTCATCCTGCACCACCTGTAGGGGCTGTCCATCCCAGGGACGTGCACACATCAGGAAGTTCAGCCAGTGCCCTTTTTAACCCATCTGCACGACAACTGTCCTTTGCAGACCACGAATGCAGGATTTACCGAATGGTGAAAGAAATGCACATGCCCTTTCCTTCCTTTTCCATGCCGTACCCAAAGTCTGCATTCACGATATTTTTGTGTTGAACAAATTTGTTCAACACACCTCCACATCTCGACTAGCTAACTTAGCTAGCCTAACTAGGGGTTTAAGGGTGTGTTTTATTGTGTGTTTTTTTATAAGCATCGCACGCTGGAATACATACAGCACATAAAAATATGTGTGTAAAACAAAGGTTAAACATATCGGAAATAGCTGATCTACAAGCTTAGTTAGTTTATTACTTGCTTGAGCAGAGCGGGCGCACGTTAAGCGATCAGTGTTTGGTCGTCCCTAGGTGTACTTTAGGTGATGACATAAAGGTTGACGTAAGTAAAAGACCTTTATAACTAAATGTCATAAATATTAGCTTGCTCCACTCATGCACAATTAGGCCATGTGTGCGACGTGCAAGTTTGCCATCTACTGAGAGCTAATCTAGTTTAATAAAAATAAAAATGGATAAATGCTGTTGCATATTGAATATTAGACAGCATATTCCATCTTAGGAATAGGTAATAGGATTAAAATACCCAGTTCTATCTTCAAAGCATGAACACTAGCATCCCTATTCTGGGGGAAAAAAAACAAAAAAACAATGAACATTACACTAAACATGACATTTGGGACAAAAGCAGCTGAACTACATGCCGAGACTGTGTTTGGTGTGTGTAGTGTAGACAACACAGGGCAGGCCCATCATTGGTTAAACCTTTAACAAACAGTCACAACCTTCTTAGTCACGAAGGGTCAGACATGAAGCAGAAAAACATATTTGATTGGGGGGAGAAATGGTTCAAATAAAATTAAAGGAATGACACCAGACCTCACTGGTAAGAGAAATCAAATTTATTTTTTCCCTATCCCAGATAACAAATCAGATGCATTGCACGCATGCGCACACACGCATGCATGCACCTTCAATGCTGTGCGGTGGAAGGCCGTGTTAGTGAGAGGTGCATTTTTTTGCTTTTTTTGGTGGGGTCGAATATGGCTCTCTTCACAAGCTCAACCGTGGTGTAGGAAGTAAGTAGGCCAATCACATCAATTCTCTACCCTCTAGTTTGTTCCTATTCACGCTGCAGGAACAGTGCTGGCTTGCACGCTCAGTTTCTGAATGTCGCAACTCTTCTACTAGATGGCGCCTTGGTGCATCCCAGAGTTTTTGGTCAACAGTTCACAACTAATTCCACCCAGTGAGATCACTTACATTGTCCTGCTTGGAATTAATCATTATTAATGATTATAATGACTGATTCTGAGTGGCTGTGTGTGTTGTTCGCTTGTTGACATGGTGGTGCCTGCTGCTGCACCAGACTGATATTAAGCCTGGGGGGACAAGATGTCCAGGGTGGATCCTGATTTATGTAGGACTACTTTTAAGTGTTTTCATGGTGCCTTTTGGAATTAATTTTCTGGAACGGGAGGAATAAAGCCACGCATCTGTCAAGAGGGGAGGAGGGCCATAGAACTATATTTAGCAAGGCACGCTGTGACTTAAACAGTGGGTAGTGATTCAAGAAGCATCTTATAAATCCCTTGTTGTCCACGCTTCATCCAAATGTATGCAAATCTGCCCAGTGACTGCTCCGATTGGCTCAGCTCTTTGCTATCTCTCTGTAAAGATGTACAAATAATTACATTGTGAATGCATTCCGCCCCAACAATGGGGAAACCACTGCTGGTCAGACACTAATTACATTCTCTCTTACAAGACATACACCAGCAGTAAGTTTGTAATGCCATGTGAAGTACCATAGTACTGGGTATTAAAGGTATACTGGGGAACATTTTCATTGAAACACACGCTGTGAGCTTGCAGATTGGCTGTGTTAACAACTAAAAATCACACCATGTTTGGTGTGTATATAACTCAAAAAATGGGTCATCTACATGCTGGTGTGGACCAATAATTAATTTTCTAGGTTGCAATTAGAACTTTACTCCTGTTTGCCCCCATGTTAGTCCTGAACCTTAACTCAGTCATTTTGGTCAACACGATTATCCTCCTCTAGCCCTCACTCTCAACATAACCACTGCAACGCCGCAGTGTTGACACAGGGCTTAGGCGATTTTAGGCTCTTGGGGGCTATAGAATAAGCAACTAAATATGCTAGATAAGTACTTGTTTTTTCTAGACACTTACTCATTTTGGAACATACTATATCCAATCAGTAGACCTACCGTATCATACTAAAAACAGGGAGATGTCTGTCCGAATGAATGTCTGAAACACAAATATCTCCGCGATGGCTCCAGCCATCGCTGTAAGTTTTCACACAGCCGTTCACCATAATGTCTTGAAGAGACTGACGTAGCCCTTTTGCCAAATTAACACACCGTTGATTTATAATGAATTTATTTGTGCATCCCATTAGCTTTATATGCGGGAAGCGACCCGCCCCCTATCACACACGTCACACCGACCCAAGCCAACATGGACCAACATGGAATTATCATTGCGCATGGAGACGAGTGAGACGCTAGCGCAATGGACACGAGTGAGACGCGAGCACAATGACTACAACGAATCGCCGACCCTCCCTCAACGCCTTGCATTGCCTGCTCTGCTGCTCCGTCAATGAAGAAAATAAAACATAACCTCGACTTGCGGCGTGTCGGCTGCTTTAGCCTGCTAGCAGTCACCCTGCTAGCAGTCAAAGCTACCATCATCCACTTAGCCACATCCAGCCTCTGCCGCTGCTGCCCAATGTCCATATTCCAACACTACCCACTGCAAAGTGCAAACACGATCGTATTTCACTCTTTTTCGAACAATGCCTATCACACACGTGTTGTGTTGTCTAATAATAAACTGTATGTTCGACTACGCGTCTGTCCCTATTCAGGCTGCACGAACAGCGCTCGAGCGCTCAGTTTCTGACCCCCCAATGTCGCACGTATGACTCTACATGCCATTGATGTCGCAACGTTGACTCTGCATGCCCTTGAACGGCCAGAGTGTTACAGACAGTAGACAGAGTTGCGACAACTCCATAGACATGTACAGGCAGTTCGCCATCATGGCCATCATCGTTTCTTTTTTTCTATGCGTGTGTGTGTGTGTGTGTGTGTGTGTGCGTGTGCGCGTGTGCGCGCGTGCGTGCGTGCGTGCGTGTGTGCGTGTGTGTGTGCGTGTGTGCGCACGTGTCGACTCCACACTAACACCGTGGTTTTCAACCAGTGATCTAGGGACCACCAGTGGTCCCTGAGAGCATTCCAAGTGGTCCCCAGGCTAAATGATGGAAAGTTGGTTAACCAGATGTACTGTAACTCACATCGCACATCATGCCACAAAGAAGTTAAGAACACAGCATACCTTCGGCTGGCACGCAACACCAAAGATTAACATTAACACAACCAGGTAATCATAACAGGTTCTGACAACTTATGTTTGTGGAAGATTCAGATAAATAGAACACTTGGAACAATACTTCATGATGTCCACAAAAACAACCATTTTTATGCAACAACATTATTTATCACCATTTTTCTGTACGCCTTGCTTTGCCACAACTGATTTATCATTTCCCATGTTACAATATACATTAAAACAATTGTTCCTCAACTCACTTACATTATTGGAATGATTAGTACATCACATTACCCACGCTTCGCATGATTTGGACTTCACATATTAAACGGGTAAGGTCCTAGTGTGTTACAACTGACAAAAAATATATTTTTTCTATATAGCATTTTTAAACTTTTTTTTGGCCACTAGGAGGAAGCAAGTGACCCCCTGGCACCCTCGTAAAATCGCCAATGACACAGGGCTTAAAACAAGCGTCCGAGGATTGAGGATTTCCGGGTTTTTTTCGTCTTATCAATGCCAGCCGTGCCGTCCGTTTCCCAGACTACATGCAGTAGGCTGAGAAGATCTGGCTTGATAAGCGACCTACTGGGGAATAATCACTTGATAACAGTCGAAAGCGAGTGTAGCAGCGTTGTTTCGTGATTCCTGCATGTGCGTCGTCTTCCACTCAGCACCCTGGCGTGGTGCACTTGTTGGGTCCATCTTAACCCATTCTGTGCTGAGGCCAAACGGAGGACTAAAATTTTGTCCCTAGAACTAAAATGTTGTCTCTGGAGCTAAAGTTTTGTCCCTAAAACTAAAATAATATCCCTGGAGCTATAATATTATCCCTGGAACTAAAACATTGTCAACAATGAATCTGGAACTAAAGTTTTGTTCCTAGAACAAAATTTGCGTCTCTGGGACTACAATTTAATCTCTGGAACAAAAAATTTGTCCCTGAAATAAAATATTGTCCCTCAAACTAAAACAAGTTGTCCCTGGAACTAAAGTTTAGTTCCTGGAACTAACATTTCTTTCCCTGTAAAATGTTCAATCACAATATTTCAAAAAAATATCAGACGTACAAGCTCATTGTGCGCCACTCGGTGGCGCGCTATGAGCTTGTAGGTCTGATATTTTTCAATAGTTAAATAGTTAAAAACCCCTTCAGTATGGGTAAAGCAAGCGTGCTGAATTGCACTGACGAATTCTGAATCCAGTCCAGCATAATAAACACATGTCGCGTCTGCCAGCGTAGCGGCGCCAGCTGCTCGTGCCACATAATAATCAACTAGCAGGCAGTGAAAAC
>CM076987.1:13874259-13931759 GCA_039105355.1 Benthosema pterotum
CTTTTGGAAAAGCCTATGTATGAGGAATATGATTGGGGAAATTAATTACTTATGGGCCGCGGTCAACGTTACAAAAGGGATGGGACTGCTCAGCTCTCTAGCAACATAAATGTAAAGATGAATGCATTAAAAACAGTTTTCTGTTCTATGATCTTCACCAGCCACTGCTTCCATGGTGAAATGAGAAAGTAAATAATTTAAGCTGAGATGGTAAAACTTTTAGTTGCATTCATTTTTTTATTGTCAGCAATATACCAGAGGGCCAGTTTTAATCCCACAGGCTTAAAGGGGAATTCCACCCCTTTTCAACATTTTTTCTGAGAGTGTACATTTTTTCTGAGAGTGTACAAATGCGACCAAATGAACCCTAACGGGTTCATTTGGTTCCATTTGTACACTCTCAGAAAAATGAAGCGTCTAAAGAAAGCCATTAACATGGTGAAAATACATCGTGATGATGTTTCACCATGTTAGTGGTTTTCTTCAGACCTCCATTTCTTTGGCAACACAGAATGGGGGAACTTTTTTTTTTATCATGTCCACCCAGCACCTCTAGGGTATACTAATGACATAGTAAAATGTTAAAAAATGGTGGACTTCCCCTTTAAGATCATTCATTCACGGGGCTGGTTTGGCCCCTGGCCTTGAGTTTAACATATATGGAGTGTGTGGATTCTATTGAATTTTTCAATATATATATTCTTTCTTGATTATATTGAATTGCCTCAGTATAGCGCACGTTTGCTTTTGTGCTGCTAAATGCCACTTGGAAACTAGGTCAACAGAGACGTTGCCTCGACAGAGACTGTTGTTCTATAGAACAGAACAGTGTGGTTTCCACGTCAGAGCACTGTTGGCAGTGCTCTGTTTGCACGGACCACGTAGTGTATCTCTGCAGTAATCCCACTGGCTGATTACCCTGACTTACGTCATTAGAAACAATTCTCTACTTCTAACTGGCAAAAGGGCTGGATCTGCAGGGGGAGCAGAGCCCACCCAAATGTGCATCCTGCCCACCCAATGAAAGGTAATATCAGTGGTTTTCAACCAGTGATCTGGGGACACACCAGTGGTCCTTGAGAGAGTTCCAGGTGGCCCCTAGCTAAATGGTGGAAAGTTGGTTAACCAGATGTAACTCTTTGAGTTAAATTATTCATCATGATTAGCCCAAGTCTACACAACTAGAGAATGTAGAAGATTGATGGTCATTTTGATCTGTATGTTTGACCGTTTAATTTCCCAAATCCAGCCTGGAATTCAAAGTCAAAGTCAAAGTCGCATTATTTGTCACTACGTTACCGCAGCGAAATTGGTTCTCCGCTTTTGACCCATCACTTGGAGCGGTGAGCTCCAAGGAGCTGTGAGCTGCGGCTTTCCGCACTCGGGAATTATTAGCTGATTTTGACCCCCAATCCATCCCTTAGATGCTGAGTGCCAAGCAGGGAGGCATTGGATCCCATTTTTAGAGTCTTAGCTATGACCCGACCAGGAATCAAACCCTGGCCTCCCAGTTCCAGTGCGGACACCTTAACCACAAGGCCACTGTTCTGGACAAAAGCAAAATTCTTTAGTGTTGGGGCCTGTGGGGGTAAAATGTCATCAAATGGAATTCTGTGGCTCAAATGCTGAATAAATAGTGGGTCCTGCTGTCAAAAACGTTGAAAACCACTGCTTCATATGAAAAAATTGCCAACCCTGCCATTCTTTCAGCCCACCCCAGTAGGGCTGGCTAAATCCGGCTCTGACTGGCAAATGTCTTTATCCGGCTGTTGCTATTGCATATTTTACAATGAGCACAAAGTGTTTGCCTTATGTTTGTTTGATGCTTACACATTCCGATGACAATGTATTATGTAGTAAGTTTCTTCTGCTGCAGAGGAAGAAAATGCAGGCGAAAATGGTATGGGGGCGATGGAGTCGCACTTTAATTTGAAATATCTTTGAAATTTGGGTTGTTTGCATGCCGCCATCATGTTTGGTTGGGCAGTGAGAGCATTTTTTTGGGGGGGGCATTGCCCCCCCATGCCCATGCCTAGATCTGTCCCTGATTAACCCCACCGGTGGTCACTATACCACCAGGTCACTCAGGACAAACAAGGGGTTGCTGTGACATTCCCCTTCCAATCTTAAAATACATCTATTCGTCTCCCTTGTCGTCAGGCTGGTCGTGCTGGATGGGATGATACCATCGTGATAGGGAACAGGGCACCTCCCTCTTCCCCTTCTCAGCACAGCAGGGTCTGATTCATCCTGGTTTGACGTCGACCCCCTCAAGGTCTCTCCATCTGGAAGCTGAAATTACAATGTACAGCTTTAGAGCCCCTCCTTTCTCGACAGCTTGCCTTTGAGGGTGTAAAAATAAGCTTGCTGCACAAGGCTGTTTGCTTGGATCGATTTATTTATTTTATTTGTTTTTTATTGTACTGTTATACAGTTTTGCAGTGCCTTGTGACCAGGGTTGGACTGGCCATATAGGTCATGCCAGGCTGTGATAATAGTGGGTCGCTAGTGGGCTGAATTTTTTTTTGTCCCAGTCCAGTCCTGGGGATATACTGTATATGCCCAATGTCTCAATACAATTGCACTCTAGTGAACTGAACTAGAGTGCTGAACTAGTTCCAATTTATTTTATACTGTCATACATGGAGATCATATTCCGTTTGTGTGACACTGGACAGCCTGAGAACTGCCGACAGAATCGCATGCTTGTCATAACAAGACCCTCGCGAAACCATCACATTTTCTAAGGGATGACATACTCCAACTTAAGAGTGAATAGCTCCACTGCTACAGTGTGTATACACACACACACACACACACACACACACACACACACACACACACACTCTTTTTAGAGTATACAAGTGAAACATGTTGGGGAGGAAAATTGACAGACTAGAGAAGCTACTGAAACTGAAGTGATCTCCATCCACTATACAGTTACTGCAAACCTCCAATTTGAGAGACAACTACCGGTAGATTATTTTCCGTTTTTAAAAAGGTTGCAACAGACGCTATACCGGTCACCACCTTTTTTTTAAGTCGGCAACCCCGACATTTGTGTCCTTTTTTTTTTTTTTTTTTCTTTTTTACAAACGGTCGACCTTTTTCTTCTTCTTTTTTTTGGTCTTTCGTAACCTTTTCCCACACACCTTTTTCATTGGATGCAACGAAATCCAACCCTAACCATAGCCCTACACTTGACATCAGTAAAACCTATGACTGAACCTAACCTAAACCCCTGACCTTTTCTAGAAAGGTTGTTCCTAGTTCGAGGTCGCAAAATGATTTTGTCCCTCCTCTCCAATTTCCTTCACACTAAAGTCTGATGCATTACTTCTCTTCTTCTCTACTCATGTAGTAAGAATAATGGCCCTGCTTAGACTGACTCTTGACTCTTGATGTGAGCATAATATGACACTTTGTTCCACAACAGTATGGTGTTTGCACCACTGAACTCTCAAATCTACATTCATCTTCACATTGAGGAGTTTCTATGCAACCCTATTCGCAAACCTACTGATTTATGGTAAATGGTGCAGTTATATAGCCCCTTTAAGTGCCTTGCCTGCATTACATTTCACCCGTTTACACGCATTGACACAAACATGGCACAGGAAGCTATGCAAGGCAACACCAACCTGCACATAGGAGAAAAGTAGGGGTTCAGGCAGGGTCTTGCTCAAAGAACACGGAATTCCTTGCAGATGATTTGCTTGTTGCTTGAGTGCTTGTTGACTCAACAGGCCATACCTCACACCTGTTTTGAATGTGCACATAATGCAGGAGGCAGCAGGTGGTTGTGTTATTGATAACGAGCGCTTCCTAACTCTGAGGTTTCTTATGGTGGGTTATTATTATTATTATCAAAATAGATATTGGTTGCCTTTTCAATGCCTTTTGCCAATCACAGCACAGTAGTCTCCAGCAGATTCATAATGAGCCAATAGAGTGGAGGTAAGGTGGAATTAGATTCTGTTTTTAAACAAATCTGTTTACAAACACAGTCTCTGTGTTTGTAAACCTCTCACTAAGGTTGCCTCTATTACCTTTAAACGAAACTTTGAGATGGAAAGAGGATAATACAATCCTTCTATACAGCTGCAATGTTGGTGAGTTTAACTTGTTTCATGCAATTCGATGGGACTTTTCTGTGAACCAGTAATGAACCAGCGTGATTCAATCCAAACGTGAATTGCTGAATTATTAACGCCTGGTAGCATACATCTGCCTCTGTTATACGTTCTCCACTTGTTTATTCATTTTCCTTTTCATATTTTCGCCGTGACGTATGTCTCACATACCTCTTATGCAACGTAGTGTGTTATTTTTATTCTATTCTTATTGAAGGATCTAGATGTATGTTCATTCACACAGCGGCCCTGGCCATCCATGCATGCACAGATAATACAGTGTCAATTCAAGTGGAAAGTAGAGAGCCTTTCTGTGTTGACTGCAATCATGCAGCACTGTCTATTAAAGAACATGGATTTTCATCATTCTAAAATATATACAGTATACTGTATATGTTGCATGGGTCGTTAGTTTAGTTATCATTCAGAAAAAGCTCCCGTCCCTAGTCAGACCGAATCAGCTGTTGGCAAAAAAATGTCTGTCAGTAGAATGAATGAATGAATTATTTTTTTTATTAACAGAGATGAGAGTTACAGTACAAGTCAAGTACACACTGCTACAGAACAGATAACAGCTTGGAGAATTACAGTACAAATCAAGTAGGCCTACAACTACTGCAAATCTGACAAAAACTGATTGGACACACTAGTTACTGTAAAAATACACTTGTTTACAATAGTGGCCAACTTGTTCAAAAGATAGATCGGTCTGGAATAGCCCACTTTCCAGAAAAGTGGGGTGGCAAATCAAAACACAGTATTAAAATTGAGCTATTCCAGACCTATCTGCTGATGGGCATTATTTTTTGCCAACAGCTGATTCAGTCTGGCTTCAGCCATGCTACCACGGCCATCTCTTGCTGGCGGTAACACCAGCTGAGGATTAGCACTGGCGTGCACACTGGTGTGTATGGCTGACTTTGATGGGAGCTCAGCCAGTCTTCTTTTTAACAGCTCCAAGCCCCTCTCTGTCAACTGACAAGGCAAGGATCGATGGCGTCCAATCTTGCCCGTGTCAGGCTTAATACTTCACCCTTTTATCATCGCCTTGGGGGATAGATGTGGGTTGAATGACAGAATCCCCCCCCCCCACACACACACACACACACACACACACACATACACACACTCCATCAGTTTTATCACAGGAGAACATGTGAGGATCCCATTGCCTGGTTGTACAGTAATACTGACATCAAAGCCAACCACTGCTGTAAAGTACTACTATGTTACGTTTACGTTTAACATACTATTCTTTAGGCCTACTTCCACCCCACTACATCTCACAGGCAGGGTTATAATGCTTAACTAAAACGAAAGCTAGAATTTAAAAAAACTGAAACTAATAAAAACTAAGAATCAATTTAAAAAAAATACTGAAACTGTATTGTGTGTTCACACACAAACAAACTAACTGAAATTAACTTAAGTTTTTAGCAAAATAACTAAAACTGAAAATAAACTAAAACTAAGCATTTTCACCCAAATAAAAACTAGCAAACCCACTCTAAAGAACGGACATTGCTGTTCCTCGGGGGTTGCGCCACTCAAAACCAAAGTTATAGTTTGCATGTTCTCCCAGACATTGCCGTATCGATGCATCTCAAGTAAAGCATGTCGATATGTTTTCCACCACCCGTTGTGTGTGTTATGTTAAACGTTAACATATTAGAAGGAACACGCTGTGCCAAACACAAGTGGAATGTTCCACGATGCTGTTTCCTGTGGTAATATGTGATCTACAGTTCATCTACAAAGATGAAGGTAACAACACACAGGATGCGGTGTGCATTCTGAATGAGATAACACATCATTGATGGGAACGCCTTTTGCTGTTCCAAACAATATGTTGTACTTTACCTATTGAAAAATACTAGAACTACAAGCTCATAGTGCACCAAAACATCCCAAGTTGAGCTGTGTGCACTCACTGCACACCCAGTCAGACGTGCACATGCACACAGACGGGCAGAAAAAACCTAATCTCTCTTTCTGTGGGCCCACACTGGGTGAAATCCCAACACGATGCACAGATGTCTCTTTGCCGCACAAAAAACAAAGCATGAAGCCCAATGCATAATAACTTCTGTCACAGAACAGCGTTTTCACACAGCTGACCTCGGTCGGGCTATTTTCAGGTCGTGCGAGGTGGGCTTTAAAAGGACATTTTGTTCACTATTACATCAAATCCCATGTGAAACATTCCATTGTGGCTGTGTACCGCATCCATGGCGCACACACACCCACCCACACACACACACACACACACACACACACACACAGCATATTGGCTGATGCTGCAGCCACTACTCTGGCGGATCTAGGCATGGGCATAGGGGGGCAGTGCCCCCCTAAATACCCAGACTGGCCCCCAAACACGATGCCATGCAAAACAACCCAAGATATTTCAAATTAAAGTGCTTATATTTAAAATGATTTGAAACACTACTAGAAAAACACTACAATTTTGGCACCACTAAACCAACAGCATTTCATCATTGAAAACAGAAAAACTCTCCGAGTCAGACCTTTAGCTTCATGCATGCTGTGTGTCTGTTGCAACTTCAACAACAACTGATGTTATTATTGATGGTTTACTTGTCTAATAAAAGTCCTGTAACCGAAAATGGTATGGGGGCGGCTTCATCACCCGTGTCGCTTCGTGCCACCGGCAATGAAGCCGCACCCATACCATTTTCTCTTGCCCCTCCAACATGTTCTCTTGCCCCCCCAAATGGGCCATGTTTTATCCCCCCCTGCCACTTGTTTCCACCAATTTAGCTGCGTGTGCATAATGTGTGTGCCTGTGACATGAGCACGCGTTCAATCGGGGATGAGAATCTCAGGGAGATGGGGACCTTGAGAGGTCAGAGAGGGGTCCACACTCAGAAGACACCCCCTCCAGCCACCGTGGGAACATCATGTTTTCCCTGCACTGTTCCGGGCAGTGTGCTTTATATAGCCAGTGTACCAGCATGGCTGGGCCATGCATGCATGTATTATGCACCGGAATAGTTGGGAGGCTTCACTCCGTCATTTTCAGTGGAGTATATGCCAGTATAATATGCACAGATTTATTGTAGGCGAATATGCACGGATTTATTGTAAGCGAATATGCACGGATTTTTGCCTATTGCATATTCGCCTATGAGACTGGGTTGGTCCATGACACTACTTGTCACAATATTACATTTTTTTTTTCATTAGCATGTTTGGAAATGTTTCAGCTCCCAGGAAGAAATCCTAAATACTGTACAACGTTGCACATCAAAAACACACAAAGTCATGAATAAATTACAAAATGTAGACAGTCGTAGTCAGAATACATTTTTTTAATATATGCAGAGAAAATACTGTTCCAGAACAAGAAAAAACACCCAAAAAATAAATTTCTTTCATACATCAATTGTCCTACTAGTCTTGGTACATCAAAAGATGAAGAAAACATTGAAAATCTACCATATGTGTGGATATCCTGTTTAGGAGATCAGATGGATTACTGTAGCACAGTGGAAAGCAATTCTCCATGTATTTTCTCAGCCATGATTTATTATATGATTTGTAATAAGTGAGAAGCCTTTTCTTTGATCGCTTTTTATGTATAAACCTGTAGTGTGTGTGTGTGTGTGTGCGTGTGTGTGCGTGTCCATTGTGGTTTCATAATCAACAAAAAAACTAAATCATTAGCTTAATTAACCGCTTATAATAAAGCCCTTAATAATAATACTTTATCGCACAACAGTGTCACTAAAAACAATTGTGTTTATTCATAAGAAAAAGCATTCCGTTTTATAATTTAAATTAGATTTTCCGATTAACCGGCAAGCCTCTTGTGAGCGCATCAGAGAAGGCAAGTGACACTGTAGTGAAGGGCGCGAGGAGGGCTTCATAGTAGGCTATACAGTAGTTCAGTCACACGTTTGCGTGTGACTGGCATGATGTGCCAGCTCTAATTCCATGCTGGCAGCACGTCTCACGTCGGCAAACGTGACTCATCACAAGCAGTCACTTGGGGCAACGCGGTGTGGTGGTGCAGTATGAGGAGCTAACAAAACGATAACCTTTTGACGTGATTACAAGCTAGAACAAGTGTGTGTGTGTGTGTGTGTGCGTGTGTGTGTGTGTGTGTGTGTGTTCCAACAAACAGTGAAGAGCGCATTTTGGCACTGAATGCTTAATTGCCTCCGCGCCCATTGATTAAAGGACCACTTCACCAATTTTCAACGTATCTTCATATAATAGGTCCTCACTAATGTACATGATGGAAAAAAAATCTACTCTAGTCTGTGTCTCACAGGAGGTCTGTGGACAGTTCAGAAACCCGTCGTCCAGTGACATCATGGATGGCGAATCCAAGCTAATAGAAACTGCAGAGCTTTCTATTCCTGAAAAGTTGCAATGCAAAAATGGCAGCCATCGTTCTCCCATTAATAAAAATATATACATTTTTTCAAAAGCATATTGTTAAAAAGAAATCTACCAAATGATGATGTCATTGGAGGACTGACACAAACTGAGTAAAAAAAAATAGTGGTATTTTTTTTATCATGTACAGTACATTAGTGAGGACCTATTATATGACCTATTATATATACAGTATATATATATATATATATATATATATATATATATATATATATATATATATATATATATATATATATATATATATATATATATATATATATATATATATATATATATATATTAAAGAGTGGTCCTTTAAGAAGTCCTGGCAGAGGTGAGTGAAGGCAGCTATAGAATTGATTTTGGCAGCTTTTTTCGGAACCAGAGTAAGTCGGAGTGACATTAATATCCCCACTTTTCTAAGAATGAAACCACACTGTCTGAAAACACACCGTCAGGCTCCCAACACGCGGTCACTCACCAGACATGGCCACTTTCCGCTGTGACAAAACAAGTTAACGACACAAAGTAAACATGCCAACTTAGCGTACAAAAAGAAAGCAGAACCCTACAAAGTCTACAAATGGAATGTTTCGATCGTTATATAGACTACTCCGACTTGAGAAGGAGGTCATCACCAGCCTGCCTCCGTCTAGGACAGTAGTTTTCAACCAGTGTTGCGGGGACTACCAGTGGTCCTTGAGAGGGTTTCAGGTGGTCCCCAGCTGGATCCAAGTTGGTTAACCAGGTGAAAACTTGGTTACCAGATGTAACTCTTTGAGAGCGTAAAAATTAAACCAAATGTTTACACCCTCAAGAGTTAAAATATTCATAATCTGAATTGGTCATTTTTGGGTTGTTTTCCAAATCCAAACTGGTATCCAGCCTGCTGTTGTGGACAAAATCAAAAGAAATCTTTAGTTTTGGGGTCTGGGGGCTAAAAGGTTGAAAACGCCTGGTCTAGGAGGACAGGAGGCACACCAGTCGGAATCCGGGCATCTCCTGATATTGGGGGGAAATGAACGGCCCGATTTTTGGAGAGCGAAAACAAGCATGTAACAATGCAGATATGACTAAGGGAAGGGCAACCTGAATAATGGCTTATAGCGTGCGTGATGCATTATTTCAATGCTTTAACCTGAACTGCTGAAATGAGCGTGAAGGTTCATTCGACGATTTCGATGACGACTCGTGACTCGAAATGATTCCGTAGCGATCATAATATCACACACTTCGACGAGTGACAATGCACTTGAGCTTTAATTGTACGACTTGATTTGAGGTCATAATCACAAAGAATGATACATCATTAGTCCTCTAAATTGGCCTCCAGCTTGTAAACTAGACTAATTGAATGTGTTGGTTCGGAGATAATCGTCTTCGTTCTACAAACACAACGATGTAAACCCAGAAAACGAAGAGGAGACAAAAAAAACGACGACGCTCATGCGTTCGTTTTGCGTGTTCTTGGCAGTGCGGATAGACACTGGTCAGACAGTCCAGCAGACACAAAGCTGTGGTTTTCAACCAGTGGTCCGGGGACCACCAGTGGTCCTTGAGAGAGTTCCAGGTGGTCCCCAGGCTAAATGATGGAAAGTTAGTTAACCAGGAGTAACTCTTTGAGAGTGTAAAAATGAAACCAAATGGACCCTTTTGCGGGGTCCATTTGGTCTCATGTTTACACTCTTAAAATATTCATCATCTGAATTAGCCCAACTCTACACAACTAGATAATGTACTAGATTAATTAATGGCCATTTTGATCTACTGTATGTTTGACTGTTTTGTTCGCTGAAAATGCTGCCTGTTATTGTGGACAAAACCAACAGAAATCTGTAGTTTTGGGGGCTCTGCCGGGCTAAAATGTCATCAAATGGTGGTGCGTACGTGGCTCAAATTCTGAATAAATAAATATTGGGCCCTGATATGAAAAAGGTTGAAAACCACTGCTCCCCGGGGACCAATCAGAGGGCAGGCGCCGACGGGAGCGGCGGTGCACTGCGGCCCTGCAGGTTCTCGTTGGTGTCGTGGCGATGGTGGTGGCACCGCCGGCTGTCCGATGTACACTCCAGGAAGGGCAGCTCCTCTCCGGAGCCCTGGAGCTTCAGCGTCCTGGAGCTCAGGTCCACGCAGCACTGCGTCGGGAGGGACGGGACCAGAATATATAGGCGTTGTTAGCATTTGGCGAAAAGCCCTTTTGATGTCAAGGTTCATTATTTATTCTGGACTATGGCAGAAAATGGCTAAAATGCAATAGACCTTTACGTTTACGTAAGCCCCGCCCTCTTATCCACCCTAGGACACTTTCCAGCCGGGATCATTCATTCCAATGTAAATATCATAGACTTTACACAATAAATATTGGTTCATTTTTGAAACCAGACCTTCAAAATCTCTTCCAAATCCATCAACAAGGCATGCCCTATGCAGTGGAAAAATGGGTGTGACATTTATTTTTTGAATAATATAGGAAAGACATTGGTGGAGAGGTTTGTCTATCACATGTTATGCTTAGCTGTGATTGGGCAGTTTGAGGAGGGGTTTACTGAATGGTCTATTGCAGCCCATTTGCTCAGGCCGCAATTAAGTCACATTTCGTTCACTGTGGAAAATAAGTTTTACCCCCCTGCCCCCCTATGGTCTGTAGGGTATGGAACGTCATATTAACAAGACCGGGATCTTACTTTGAGCTCCAGGAGAGTGTGTAGACCAAGGCACAGTTCAAACACCTCGTCCTCTGCAAGACAACAAGAGAGAAAGAGAGGGAGAGAAAAAAAGAGAGAGATAGATGTGGGAATTGGGAACAGATCAAACAGAATGTCCAACTGCACCAGGAACACTCATTTGCACTATAGTAGAGTACATCATGAGCATGCATTAAACAAGTCTTGAATTTCTATTATTAGTATAGCTCTTTCATATCGTGTGTGTGCGTGCGTGTGCGTGTGCGTGCGTGTGTGTGTGTGTGCGTGTGTGTGTGCGTGCGTGCGTGCGTGCGCGCGCAATGTAGGTGGTGTTACTTTACCCCTTTACTGAGCTCAACAAAGGGTTTGTGTAAGGGAGAAGGCTGTGGTTTAGTGTTAGGTCATTCCTTGTGATTGGTGAAGAGTTAGGTCATCCACTCTTTGTGATTGGAGTACAGATACTGTAGGTCATTCTTTGTGATTGGTTTAGAGCACGGGTGCCCACACTTTTTTTACTTGAGAGATACTTTCAAAATGACCGGCTCAACAACATCTACACATCAAAAATGTGATTATTCCATTACTGAAAATCCATTTCCAGTCCCCCGAGAAAGGTTGAGCTTTGAAATATAGTGTTTAAGAATAATGCGCTTAAAATGAAAAATAGAGGGAGAGAATTGGAAGGTATTCTTGTATATGCTACTACTAACATTTGAAAACAGAATTTGGGGTTTGAGTTGACAGTTTGTAATGTTGAGTTTAGTCTCTAATGTTGAGTTTAGTCACCCAAAACTAAGAACTTTCACGCTTTTGTGGCAAAACATTGGTCAAAATAACAATAATTCTCCATTTTCTAATTGCGTGGACTTTTGAGAGTTACAGATCTATTATGGGGACTGTCATGATCTACCTGCACGGTCTGTGATCTACTGGTAGATCACAATCTACCTTTTGGGCACCCCTGGTTTAGAGTTAGGTCATTCTTGGTGATTGCAGGCCGCTGCCCACCTCCATCGCCATCCATTCAGGTCAGGTATCTTATCTACCCAACTCAATCTCACCCCCAAGTTGCTGTGCTGAGCGTCGTGAAATTCACTCATATGCAAATGATCGAGTCTCTATAATAATGCTGATGCTAGATAAACCACGCAGGCTTGCGTTCTTTCCATTCATTCACCCAGCTTCAAAAAAATCAACAATGGCAGTAATTGTACAGAAAAATGGAAATGCTAATTTGAAACTGAAGACTGAATATGGGAAGGAATTACATTAAGTAGGGCGATACAGATTATACAAACAAATCGTTTGAGCTGTTCCTGAGAGCCGTTTCCACAAAAAACCCATATGACGACATATAGTATGAGCATTAGTATGCTCAAAATTGCGTATTTGTGGTGATAGAAAATGTATACTGCAGGGGAGCGGAAAAAAGGGAAATTCTTGGCAGATACCGATACCGATGTTTAAAATGACAATTTCACTGCAAAATCAATTTGCGTCGACAATTTACAGCGGTTGCGACCGCTACAAAAAACCATGACCCTAAACATAACCTCAGTAACACAAAAAAACCTAAGCTAAACCTAACCTTAACCCCAGACTGTTAAGTAATGGCCGTGGCCGTTATGCAAAACGGTCGCGACCGCTCTGTAAAGTGGCCACGCCGTATGCCACGGTCACAAAATTATGTCATGGGAGTTGAAAAATAAATGAAATAATACATTTGTTGCGAATGTTTTGGCCATCGGTCGCCACCATTGGACACCTACCGCGGCGTACATTGTGGTCTCAAATTGATTTTTATTTCTTACTTGTGTGTCAGGGAAACTATACATTTGTACATCTTCAATACAAGAAAATAAATATAGAATGTACAATAGAATCTACAATGTACAGCTTGGTAACCAACATACCAACATAGTATATGTGAAATGTATGCTAATCTAGAGTTCTATAATTAGGGAGAGCTTTGATCTCGTGCTTCACGCCTTCAATGGAGTCCTGCTGTCAGTGCAAGTGGATTTGCACAAGAGTGGTTTCTTTGGAACTAGTTATGTTAGTCCAACCATGCCCTATTCAGCCAATAGCCGTCTCTGTTCAGCCGTAGCATTGGGAGTCAACAGGAGTGTCGATACTCTCCCTTATAGTACTCTATGCTAATCAACGACGGATAAACATCGGCTACTGCCAATGATTAATGTCAGTTTTATTTTTTATTATGCCAATACCGATATTGACTTATAAGAGCAAAAATTGGTGAAACCGATATGTGGGCTGGTATAAAAAAAAACAGTTGAATTTCAAGTGTTTGGACATTTGAATAAATGAAAGTCACAACTTCTTATAGTCTTACAAAGTCAAAGTGTGCAAATTTTAAACAATGCAACAGACACGCAGCATGCATAAAGCTAAAGGTCTGACTCAGAGAGTTTTCTGTTTTCAATGATGAAATGCTGTTGGTTTAGTGGTGCCAAAATTGTAGTTAGTAGCAGTAGTAGTGTTTCAAATCATTTTAAATATAAGCACTTTAATTTGAAATATCTTGGGTTGTTTTGCATGGCATCGTGTTTGGGGGGGCAGCCTGGGTATTTAGGGGGGCATTGCCCCCCATGCCCATGCCTAGATCCGCCCCTGGCAGACAGACAGTGCAGATGGACAGTGCAGAGTGCAGACGGACAGTGCTTACCTGTTACGACGGCTGAGCACTGGACACTCTGTCTGCCAACGTGCAGCTGCAGACCTCGCACTGTGTTAACCAGGCCACAAGGTGCACTGTCCTGGACCGGGACTAGTCTGAACACACACACACACACACACACACACACACACACACACACACACACACACACACACACACGACTTTTCAGGATGTTGACTAAACCGAGACTAAATATGGTTAAAGTGAATAGGCACTTTTTCAAAAGACTATCTAAAAAAAAAACGCCTGCGAAAAATAATCAACCAGATCTAGTCTTGGGACACTAACTGTACCTTAAATATACTGTATCTAGTTATTATACTCAATTAAGTGGACTACAAATTACAACATGTAACTAAGACCAAATGAGCCCTTCTCTAAACCCCACCCTTTGGGGCAGAGTTTAGCCACTGTCCAATGCCATTCTAAATAGTTTAGCAACTGTTGCTATGCAGGTCAAGCTTTTCTGGTCACACTTTCCTCTTCTAGCGTGCCTATTGGACAAGGACGGATTGGGGGAGGGACTTGGTGAAGGACTAATTTAAGCATTTTGCTGGTCACATTGTGTGGTAGGATAATGGCCTCTCTTACCCCAGCCTCCGACAGCAGGAGCTGGAGATGTGGTTGTGCTGGCTGCCTGTGTTGATGGCCGCCTTGATGTCAGTCTCAAAGCACTGTAGGGGGGACAGAGGACAGGACAGGACATGTCAGATTTTAGTGACAGCAGACAATACGATGTTCCCGCTCACAGCAGAGCAAAATCTTCTGCCTCGCAGAGACAGTCATACAGTGTACAGAGAACCTTGAAAAGCTTGGAGTGTACACAAGAGCCTGACCCTTTGACTGATGTTTTTCCAGTGGGTGTGAAGGTGGAACGGTAAAACGGTCTTCCAATCCAAAACTCCCTTGAGCGTGGACAATCAGTGTTTTGTAATGGTTATATAAGTTGGTATCCAGGTTGTTTGATTTTTAGACATGTTGTCTGTATCTTCTATCAATAGTCTATTAATATCTCACCTATATTAGGTTGTCAGAGTGATAGTTGTCTTGTATAGATGTTAGTATAGTAGTTGTCATAGTTGTTATAGCATAGTATCTCATACTTGTGTTGTTGTTCAGTTAGTCAGCACTTCATTGCCTTCATCTGCTGCACTACCATTACTTGCTGCTCTATTGTTTGTCCCTTTTTTCTTGTGGCACTGCGGAAGAGCAGAAAACGTTATTTCATCGACATACACTGGTGTGACAAATAAAAAACCTTGAACCTTGATCCGGGTGGGATATTCTTAAAATATTAACTATTCGGTTAAACAATGCAAACTTTTACTCAAGAAGACTTGGAACAGCAAAAATGCATTCCCAGGCTTAACTATTATTGAGGCCTAATAGCGCTGATGTCTCAGCATGGAAGATGCTGATTCCACAACTTGTGATGTGCGCTTTGATCCTTGAGGATCTCTTAAAGCCTGATTCTTGTTGATTGTATACTGCTGATGCATTCAATATATTTCTTCCATAGGCCAGGAAGAATATAAGTTATTCTTTCAACCATCTGCGTGTTGGTCAGACATAGATTATGAATGTTCAGCACAACTGAGGATAGTGACTTACTAGGCTCTTTAAGCTGCCATATTTTCAGAACGGCACCCCTTACAGGAAGTACGGCTGCTATGACGCAATCGGCGCAGATGTCAAAATCATTATAAGCTCACAGCCATCCGCAATGGCAACAGGTTACCGTTACCAGTGTGACTCGTCTATGCAGCGTGTGTCGAACAGGCCTTGTGGACACTGTTTTATAAAGTGTAGGTTCTGCTGTAGTAGGAAAGCAGGTTTATCTATCAAGCATGGATCGAGTTCCTGTTGCCATATCTGTTGACTTCCATGCAAACACTCTTAATCCAGAGTGACTTACATTAAAGCAGTGAACAAAAGAAAAGGCCTGGCAATACATCAGATACATACAGATTAGTCAATGTGAATCATACATAAGCTAATTAACATGACATAAAGAATTTATAGACTAAATAAACTGTGGCTAGTGGCTACACATACTATGAGGTGCTATGTTTACATGAAATGCTGGTACAGTATCTAAGGTACGTAAGATTATGAGACTTTTCATACGGATGTAGGAGGTCAAAGCTAGGGCAAGTACTGCTGCAAGTGCTATGGTCTGAAATGGAGACTGAAGAGGTGTGTTTTCAGACTGCGGCGGAAGATTGGGAGCGAGTCTGCAGTTCTGACTCCAATGGGAATTTCATCCCATTGTTTAGATTGGGAGCGAGTCTGCAGCTCTGACTGCAATGGGAACAAATGCATTCCATAGTGTTGGGGCCAAGCATTCTCCACAGGGTTTTTTTAAGCGAGGGTACTTCCAGTACTGTCACAGGGCTGTGATTCATGAGAAAGGGGGAAGTATGGCATTTAACACGAGACTGTAGTGGTTGTGGAGGTTGTGTTTGTCTGACTGTGACTGTGTAAAGTTTTTTATGAAAGGTCTGTGGCTCAAATTCTGAATAAATAATGGGCCCTGGTATGAAAAAGGTTGAAAAGCACCACTCTAGTTGATGTCATGTCATGCCTTTTCTCTACAAGTACAGTATACTGCACGTATCCTATCTTCTGCACGTAACTGTGAGAAGATAGGATGAGAAGTGTAATCACAGCATATGGTCGCCGCTGTATCTGTGAAATGAGCATCTGGTGCCTGCGCCGTGTTGTCAAGTGTGAGTGTCAGTCACACCGCAGACTCAGAGCGCAACGTGACATGTTTTAACACAAAACCCGGCAACGTTATTTGAAATCCTCTTGTGCCTGACTCCGCCATTTCATCATGACCTATACAGTGATGATTTGTCAACCAAAACCAACAACTAAATTGTTTTGGCGACTATCTTTTTTCACTGAAGAATACGCAATGAAACAATAATTAATCCCAAAGGGATATAATTGTCAGGAAATGCTCCAGTGTCGTTTTATTATTGCTTGAAAAATCCATGCAGATGATGTTTTTCCGGAGTGCTTTGGAAGTGCTTGTTGACCATCATTCAACAGCTCATAGTACAACCTGTTTTGAATGTATAATACAGGGGGCTGCCAGGAGGTTGAAAACGAGTGCTTCCGAACTCTGGCACCAAATGAACTAAATGCAGAGGATTTCTTTGATAGAAATGGGATAATTCAAGCTTTCTGTACAACTGCAACGTTGGTGATTTTAACATTGTTTAGTGCAATCATATGGGACTGTCTGGGTGGATAGACTGTCAAGGCCAGGAAGTACTTTTTTGCCACTCGATGGCCGTTATCCCATACGATATCATACGCATGCCTTCTAGAGAAGGCAATCGCCATAAATGAGTGAACCCGACAAAAAAAAAACGTCAGAAGTGAACGAAATCGGAACGCTGCAACTCATAAAGAGCTTGTCGCCACCTTGGCAGTTATGACTGAGAGTCGTTCTGGTTTGACAGAAAACATATGGTGACTGTCTGTTAACACCTGTCTCCTCAAACCGCCACGCACGTAAAACCTGAGACCACATCATCCTACTGCATCCACTTGACTCATGGGTAGTTTCCCTTTCCCTCTCTTAGATGAAAGTGTTTAATTCACCATGAGTCATTCAGTAGACAAACACATTTGCATGCACACACGCACACACACACACACACACACACTGAATCCATATGTGGGCAGAAGCGTCGCCTCAGTCCTCAGAGGCAGACAGGCTTATCAGCAGTCCCACAACCCTCTGCCTTTGTTTCGCTGTCAGCGGCGCAAAGGGGGAAAAAAACACTCTTCACTGCTGCGATGTTTAAAAATAGGCCCAGAATGAGTAACTAACAAGAGTATACTCCGCATTTAATAAGTTGATGCCAAAACCCTGGGGAAGGCGTAATGGGTGATGAAGTAAAATGCTGAATTTGGTGGAAATTGTAGTGAATTAACTGGAAGGTTATCCATTTTATTCATGTACACAGATGAGATTACATACATACGCATGCACCATAGGCAATTTTAGGCTCTCCCAAAAGGGGAGGCATAGATATGTAATTCTTGAGAGCTTAAAATGAAACCAAATTTCAGGGGAGAGAGGGGAGGAGGAGGGGCGAGGTGGTGGTGGTCTATGAATAGCGGTGGTGGTGGTGGTCGGAGCGGTGCTGGCGGTGATCACCTCTGAATGAGCCTTCACCCATAAAACCCATAGTCTGAACACTGGCCTAAGCAACATACTGTAACACCCTGTGGCACACAAACAGATTTACAGTCAGGCAGCCGACAGGCATCGTTTGTTTAAAGTGGGACTATAAATAAATACTGTAGATTGGTCATGAACGAGAGCGTTCTGCACCTGACAGTTATTATTGTGTTTACTTTGTTCCGACTTGTCCTTGTTCAGGGCTCTCATGTTCTCTGAGAAACAGCTCAGGTACGGATGACTAGTCGTCCCTCACAAAGCCCTTGATAGGTCCATGAGTCCATTCACCTATTAATAAGTATCCTCCTGTCTGGTCACACCGTGTTCTAGTCGCAGATCAAAGGTCAGATTACGCACATTTGGACGGCACCGCTGGATGGCACAGTGATAAACGAGAGCAATGAGAGAGCCTAAAAGATAGTGTATATGCATAGGCTGTGTACATTTTACTATGGCCTTTTTCTTTCTTTTTTTAGCTCCAAGAGTTTCATACATAAAACTCATACATAAAGCATACCTGAAATGTTGCCTTACATTAGTATGTTTATGGTATGCTCACATGTCTACATACATACTGTATGTACAGTAGCCAATATATTTAGTCCAATAAAATTTCCCCACTTTCCCACAAAAGACGCCTGGTGACTGCTGGACTAGTAGCAAGGCAGAGGGAGGGATTTCTTCCTCTGGAATTTCTTGCAAAAGAAAATGCACACACAACAGAAGAAGTCTTCCGACGACAACACAGGGCACGGTATATAGATAAACCGATTATTCTAATGAAAGCTTTCCCTGGCGGCGACCATTCCGGGCCGATGAGATGCTGCTCAGCCTGTGCAGCGGACGGAAGAAATGAAGGGCATAAATAATTAAGCCATTTGGGCGCAGAGGGGTGCCGTCTTCTATTCCTCTCACGTTTCCGTTGTGTCTTGTGTTCTTCCTTTGGAACAATATTTTCAAATGAGGGGCGTGGTCCCTCGCAGTGTTGTCAGCATAATGTTCTGTATAATGAAAATGCCTTAGTAGAAGAAGTGACTCGGCTATGTTACTTTAGTAAAATGGCACGAAGTGCATATTAGAGCGAGGCTGGGGACCTGAGACCCTTCCCAGCTCTGAGAATAGACCTCCTCCAATGTCTAGAACAGGCCTGACCAACCCGTGGCTCTTGAGCCTCATGTGGCTCTTTGGCTGGTTTCACACGGCTCTTAACCCATTTAGGCCTAACCTAAGATTTCTGAAAAAACTTCAAATATTTATGTAGCAGCACCAAAACAAATTAATGTTTGAATACTGTACATACTGTACAGAATCCAAAAATGGATTCCCGTCCTGAATGGGTAGGGGCTTTCACATGACAAGTGTCAGAGTTGCTCAGCCTGACACAGCCATTCATTCCCTATTATGATTATAAAATTGAGTTTGTGTGTGTCACAGTGCTCACAATGATATACTGTATTTTTATTTGTGGACTTGGTTGAACTCGTTGAACTTTTTGTGTGTGAGACAAAATATAGCCTACTGGACAAGATAACTGGCCCAGCCCTAACCCAGGGGCTAGGAGTCCATTTCTGTCATCATCATGTTGGCGTGTGACAGGAAGGGATGGGGTCATGTTCATGTGTACGTCCATGTGTATGATGTGGCTCTCTGCAACAGTAACACAGTAAAAAGTGGCTCTTAGTTTCTGACTGGTTGGCCACCCCTGGTCTAGAAGGCTAGCGTAGTGTTTTAAATCATTTTAAATACTAGGACCTTACCCGTTGTGAATATATGAACACCAAATGATCTACAGTGTGGTTAATGTGATTTAGCCTAATATCAATACCAATTATGTAAGCATTTTGATGAAGTACTGCTGTAGTTGTGGATACTTGATCATGGGAAAAGGGGAAGCAGTCATAGCAAAGCAAGGTACACTTTAATGCAACATATTTTTGTAGCATTAAAGTAGGTGTTTGTGTGAACATCATGAAACCACTGGTTTAGAAAGTGGAGGGTGGTGAGTCTTAGTAACACACACACACACACACAAACACACAACAACTTGGCGTGTGCCCCCCCCCCCCGCACGCACGCGATCAAAATGGCTAATAATCTACATTCTGTAGTCGTGTAGACTTGGGCTAATTCAGATTCAGATGTTTTACACTGTCAAAGAGTTACATCTGGTTAAGCAAATTTCCATCATGTAGCCTGAGGACCTCCTGGAATCCTCTCAGGGACCACGCGGATCACTGGTTGAGAACCACTGTTTTAAGGCATTATGCACGTCTCTAGCGATTCGTTGTAGTCGTTGCGCTCGCGTCTCACTCGTGTCCCCGCAATGATATTCCATGTTGGGTCGGTGTGACGTCCGGTGACAGAGCTCTTTCCCCCGGCGACAGAGCAGAGAGAGAGACGGGGAATGAGTGGACTTTACCCCGGCCACAGAGCTCTTTCCCCCGGCCACAGAGCAGAGAGAGACGGGGGAATGAGTGGACTTTACCCCGGCCACAGAGCTCTTTCCCCTGGCCACAGAGCAGAGAGAGAGACGGGGGAATGAGTGGACTTTACCCCGGCCACGGAGCTCTTTCCCCCGGCCACAGAGCAGAGAGAGAGACGGGGGAATGAGTGGACTTTACCACGGCCACGGAGCTCTTTCCCCCGGCGACAGAGCAGAGAGAGAGACGGGGGAATGAGTGGACTTTACCCCGGCCACGGAGCTCTTTCCCCCGGCCACAGAGCTCTTTCCCCCGGCGACAGAGCAGAGAGAGAGACGGGGGAATGAGTGGACTTTACCCCGGCCACGGAGCTCTTTCCCCCGGCCACAGAGCTCTTTCCCCCGGCGCGAGGCAGATAATCGAGGATGTTTTTTCCTTGGTTGAGCAGCAGAGCAGGCAATGCAAGGCGTTGAGCGAGGGTGAGCGATTCGTTGTAGTTGTAGTCGTTGCGCTTGCGTCTCACTCGTGTCCCCGCAATGATATTCCATGTTGGGTCGGTGTGACGTGTGTGATAGGGGGCGTGTCGCTTCCCGCATATAAAGCTAATGGGACGCACAAATAAATTCATTATAAATCAACGGTGTGTTAATTTGGCAAAAGGGCTACGTCAGTCTCTTCATGATATTATGGTGAACGGCTGTGTGAAAACTTACAGCGATGGCTGGAGCCATCGCGGAGATATTTGTGTTTCAGACATTCATTCGGACAGACAACTCCTTAATTTTAGTATGGATAAGCACTTTAATTTGAAATACCTTTGAAATGTGGGTTATTTGCATGCCATCATGTTTGGTGGGGCAGTCTCGGCTTTTAGGGGGGCATTGCCCCCCCATGCCCATGCATGCTTAGATCTGGCCCTGGGTTCTTACCTTGCACTGAACCAGCAGGGCGGTGAGGGTGGGGCACTCGCCATCCGTAACCTCAGTCTTCCCCGCCGCTGCGTCGTCGTCCTCCTCCTCCTCGGACCGCAGGCTCCTCTCGCTGCTCCCTTCCTCCTCGGGGGACGCCTCCTCCTCCCCCCCCTCCTCCTCCTCCTCGCCCTCCTCCGTGGTGGAGTCGTCGGCCGTGCTCTCGCTCCTCTCCTCGCTGTTGTCCTTGCTGTTCTCGGCCAGCGGCGATGCCGGGACGGCGAGAGGAGCGCAGCGGGAGCCGGCGTTCATGAGGCCTCCACCACCGCCGCTGCCGCGGGTCACCGCCTCCCCACTGCCGCGCAGTCGCGTGACGTTCCCCTCCAGGAGGCGCCGCTGGACGATGTTGTGAGGTTGCTGTGGCGGGACGGGAGGACGAGACATGTTTAGCAGGCATGAAGCGATACACTCAACTCCGCCAGCATTTTTTTTTTTTGTATTTTTGGAGGTAGCTACTGCCAGCAATTTTCATGTAAAAATCATATTTCAAATTTCGGTCTATGTTTCCGGAAATTTTAGATCAGTGCACAGGATGTAACTTCAGGTCCGTCTCTTATTCTGGTCCCTCAACTGGCAACTGAGGAGGCTAGTGTTGCTCGCAGCCACTAGCATCAAGATCGTATCAAACAATAGCGTTACTAATCGGTCATAACTCTATTTGATAAGTGTAGATCTATGGCAATTGGCAATAGCAGGAAAACGGCAAATTATATCAGATATTGATATCGGCCAAATTATCTTTTCGCTACATAGTCGAAACATTGGCATCCTTTACCTAAATGAATATGTCCTTGGGGGCTACAAAATTCATTGTGGTTCAGTATGGTTTGATTAAGACAAAGTTGACAAAGTCAGTCTGTTATGTTATTCCAACCAGTTCCAGTCCCCTTCATCAGGCACCCCGGCTCTCCAGGGGGAGGCAGTCTAGAGACCAGGAATACTGTATGTTTTTGTGAGGGTTTCTCTACCTATAGGGGACATGGGGAGAACATGCAAACTCCACACAGAGAGGCCCTTTCACCAACACCGCCTTGGATAGTGGGCACTGATGGAGGAGGAGACACCACCCACAGCGTCCCTAGGGGAATACAATCCATGGCCTTATGACAGCACTACCACTGTGCGATGTAATTTAGAATAAATCTTACAATAAATAGCTGAAATATATAGGATATTTACCGTACAAGTATTCTGGCTGGCAATACACATACAGTACAATTGACTTATCAGTCTTCTTCTCACATCATGCCTGTACAGGATTAGATGGTCAGATATTGCGTTCTCTGACTGCTACTACCGCTACCCACTTTCCTGACACAATCAACAGACCACTTTGCTCTGCTAAAGTGCTCCAGCACTGTTGAAGAAATTGTCTTGACGTTGGAGTAGGCCATTTCTATTTTTTTTGTGAATTCTCAACACAGTCACAGATGGCTGCACCGCCTTGCTTTTCTTTTTCTTTCTGTGGCTATGCCGCTGTCTTCTATTATCCCAACAATGGGAGCATTTTTTGTTTTGTTTGGTCCTGTTCTATTCAATTCCTGTTACTGTCCTTTCCACGCCCACAGACAATGAGACCCACCACTCCACATCACTCAGCCATCCCTATACAGGGTTAGTATTGTTTTCTCTTCTCTTCGAGTAGGTTTTCTAGCCTCCCTCACGGGTCAATTTGAACCACATTCGTGAATTGCTTTAAAATGCCGATCAGGGGAACCAAATGGACCCGTTAGGGTTCATTTGGTTCACATTTGTACGCTCTCAGAAAAAAAGTGAAAAGAGGAGTCCCCCCACTTCTAAAAGTCCCACTACAACACTGAGGCCAATCAAATACGATTTAACAAAGAATGCATCCCAGTCGCAAGTCTCGGATGGTCAACATACTTTGTGGTATGACCGTGTCACATGCCGAGTGAACAATGCATTGAAATATTACCAGTGATCAGTAGCATCGTACGATAGAGAACAAGTTAAGTCATCTTGTTACTGTTGCTTATTACAGTACAACAAATATGATTTCCCCGACCTGTCTGACCAAAAATCACTCTTGACTGGACTATTTTCCCATAAAGTAGGTCCATTTTACTTGATAGTCTGTACCTTAGATCGGATCTACTCAAATTCATTGTTGCCTGCACTTGTATCCTGCCTTACAGAGTATGGTGTATATTATTGTAATAATATACAACACACATCCACGACCAGGTCAAACAGGTCGATGCACTTGCACTGCTCTGTGCTGCAGTTATGTTTAGGCCTATAGGGTTTACGGGTCTCCCCTGACCTATACTGTAAAATGATACTAGTTGCAACCAAGTTGAACCTATAGTTGCTCACTACAGTAGTTGAGACCACAAGCACCTATAGCCACGACCAGTAAAGTATTTGTGACCAGTCAGAAATTGGTCGCCAACCAGGTGGATACCAGGTCTATAGTCGCGGGTGGATTTCACTGTCTCTCTCGATGGCTTGTTGTGCTTCACTTTTCAAATCACTTCAAATTGAGCTCATCCTTCACATAGGCACTCTGCATTGCTCTCTCCATTCCTGTCCTTATATGGATTCTCAGACTGCATCAAACATTGTATAGGCTCCTCTAAATGGACCTGTACACTCTCACTCTCGCTTTTACGCTTTGTAATCACAAATACATGTTTTTCTATACGTGCCACGTACCATCTCAAATAATTGTCATTGGGCAATCATACACACACACACACACACACACACACACACACACACACACACACACACACACACACACACACACACACACACACACACACACACACACACACACAGTGAGGTAATTAGCTGCTAGGTGAAAGGTTTGCTCCTAATGCACATCAGTCAACAAAACACACCCGGCAGCATGTGAAGAATACACACACACACACACACACACACACACACACACACACACACACACACACACACACACACACACACACACACACACACACACACACACACACACACACACACACAGTAGCTTAAAGATGACAGCCCCCCCCCCCCCCCCCCCCCCCTCTCTCTCTCTCTCTCTAGCTTGGAGCCAAATGATATATTCCAGTGTCTCTCACTGGCTGTCTGTCATGGTGTGCTGATGTTGGGCAGTCCAGGGCGCCCTGCCTCCACAACAGGGTCAGCTTGCCAAGGAAAATTGTGTTCCGTGTGACCAACATGGCAACAGTGTCCTGTGGTGTATACAGTATATGATGATTCACATGCAGTGTGCTGTGGTATGGTATTCAACCTTGTTGATACCAGGGCCCACTATTTATTCAACGTTTGAGCCGCGGGGCACCATTTGATGACATTTTAGCCCCACAGACCCCTACACTAAAGATGATTCACATGCACAGTGTGCTGTGGTATATACTGTATGCTCCACATTAGTGTTGTAGTTTTCGTGATATTAAATTTTCGTTATCTCGGTGTTGTTTTGGCCTCCCCCACAAATTGTCTTGTCTTGTCTCGGTCCCGCGGCTCTCACACTTTATTGTCTCGTGGTCCTGTTGGCGCCAAGCACGGAGGCGCGGCATGGGCAACAACTATTTTCATAGTGGTACATGACCCGGTTCAGGGATTGAACCCCAGTCCTGCCGGCATATAGGGACATTGTCCTGTAGCATCAGATCACGTGTCCCTATCCAAAATACTCCCAACAGACTCTATTGTTTTTGCAGCTGAGCTAAAAAGAAAATAAGACTAGGGCATGCGTGTGAATCCAAGTTGGTCATCATCAGGCTATAGTCACGGTGACATTACAGTATAATAACATGAGGCCTATAGTGAGTGACACCTGTGGAGGCGTTGGGCGGTTTAGGAGATGCTGCAGAAGCTTATAATGATGACACTCTGTCCACCTACCCCCGTGGATTCACTGATTGTACAACAGTATGCAAGGTGGACTCCGTTTTCCCACTGGTGAGACAATTGAGCACTCATTTGTATCCAGCACTCCCCCGCCAAAGAGCGGTTCCGGTCTAATCCGTGTCGTTGTCCACCGCTGTTCAGCAACAAATGGAATAGAATTGGTGGATGCGTTTCCACTGGTTGGAAACGCAGTGTCATCAGAGACACTGGAACTCTGATGACACTGATGACAGCAGGAAAGTGTTTTAAATCTTCTAAATGCCTTTAGCATATAGGTCTACAATTCCAGGCTGGATTTCAGAAACAAAACAGGCAAACATGCAGATCAAAATGACCATCCTTCTACATTCTCTTCATTTGGGTTCATTTGGTTTCATGTTTACACTCTCAAAGAGTTACGTCTGGTTAACCAACTCCCATCATTTAGCTGGGGACCACCTGGAACCCTCTCAAGGGCCACTGATTGAAAACCACTGGCATAGGGTATATTGTCACTATCTGTCACAATTATTACCTAATCTTCTACTAAACTTCTAATTATTTTGAGATATTCACAATTATTTCTGCATAAGCGTAATAATAGCTTCCACTTCAAACATTTTACCAACACCACCAGATCTACAAGCTTAAGTTAAAACATATCAACGGCGATGTGTTGTAAGCTTGTAGATATGTGGTTTCCATTGTTTTCAATTTCTATGCTAGACAGTAGACATGGCTTGTACCGGTAATTATTCCTAGCGGCTCACACTGTGTCATTACTATCTCACAGCTTTGTCAGAGATCCTAGTATTAAATGCCCAGGGCCATATAGGTTGGTTAGATCTGGAGTCCTATATGGCAGCTTTAGTGAATATCAGTAGCCGAAGTATGGGAAATAAATAAAGTTGGACCCAAGCTGTTCCCATAGCAACACAATCCCATCTGGGTCTATAAATTCATCATGCTCAAGCGAGACTTGTCATCTGTTGTTAAACACATCAATCCCCCCTGGATGTGACATGTTCCATTGTGAAACACTGTCTCGTGAAATTGCTTTTTTTTTTTCATATGTCCGTCATATTGGATCCCAAATCTCACGTCGGTCATAACACATATCATTTGTTATATTCTTCAACATAGTATTCTTTTGTCCCCGTTTCAGAGGAATTGAAACATCAACCTCGGTTATTTCACTTGTGTCAGTGAAGTCGTTTAGCGGTTATGTCTCTGCACTCGCTCCGTGACAGCCAATCAAAAGCTGCGTTTACGTTTGTGAAACCCCGCTGTGGTTTCACACACACTGAACTGACACTGAACACAGAGGCGGGTGAGGAGGAAACTGACAAACTGCAGCACAGTCTCTCTTTGTTCAAGGATGTCCTTTTAAGAAAAACAGAAAAAAAAAACTAGAACCGCACGTGTTGCACACAAGTAGGCCATGCTGAGCTTACAGGGCGTTTTTGCCATTATGGCAGACTAGCGGGGGCGACCACCAGACATGCTTTAAAAGGGTCCCAGGCTAATAAGCCTCATATGGATAAATACATTATACTTTTCCTCTAGAATTGAACATTTAAAACACATGTAATATGTTCTTTAGTTTAAAAATAGTTATCCCTTGGGGGTGCCATTTCACTGTAGGTATGACGTCACAGGAGATTTTCCCTGTCATAGGTATGACATGGTAAAATCTTGCCTATAGGGCTCCAAATTGCTTAGAAACATCACTGTGAGCTTACTTGTGCACGCGTGAGCAGAGCGAGCGACTGGCCTCTTTTTACATCTTACGTCCCTACTGCCCAAATATGGACTGTGTGACGCATGCACAGACCACACAAACGTTTCTGCTTGTGCTCGCAATTACACCTTATTATTACTCTTAGCCTGCACATATTACACTTATTACAGATATTACACTATGACACTATTACACGTTACCTCATTACACTATGATACTATTACACATATCACCCTATTACACTATGACACTATTACACATAGCCTTTACCCTATGACACGCTACCCATATGCACACCATATGGGATATTGAGCATGCCCAAATAAATGGAAATTGACTATCTCCCCCCAGCCCACAACCGATATAAGTTTAATACAGTACATAAAACAAACAAGGCTGTGTCGTTGCGACCTGAATACTGATGATGGTGTGTTTCCGGTCCAAACCGCCTCGATTCACTGTACTGACTCAAAAAGATAAGTGTCACTGTCACATTGTGACAGCGTGCCCTCCTTTTTCCCCAGGCTCTCTCTCTCTCTCTCTCTCTCTCTCTCTCTCTCTCTCTCTCTCTCTCTCTCTCTCTCACTGTGATTGTCGCCCAGTGCGATGAGTGTGATGAGTGCGTGTGCGGGTTTGCGTGTGTGCGCGAGTGTGTATCTTCCTTTCGCTCTCGGGGTGAGATTAGAGGTTAATTGCTGTGTGTGGGCTAATTATATCTGACAGCAACAGGCTCCTCTCCTCCTCTCTCTCTCGTCATCTCCGTCCAATCACGTGAGCATCATCTGACATGCTGTCCTGATGCGGGTCCCCAGTGGGTTAGAGCGTCTTTCTTGTCAGTTGTCACCCAGTCCAGTCCAGACCAGACCAGTCCAGACCAGACCAGACCAGGATGCGTTATGGTATAGCAGCCAGGCAGCCACACAGCTGCTCCCATCTCCCTCCCTCGCTCGTTCTGGCTAAAACATCCCTCCTCTCCCTCCAGGGGCGGATGTAACATTTCCCAATGGGGTGGGGTGGGGGTGGGGGGGGGGTATGAGGGCGGCTTCATTGCGCCACGGGCAATGGAGTTGCACCCATACCATTTTCAGGTACAGGACTTTTATTAGGCAAGTAGCCTAAGCATCAATAATAACATCAGTTGTTGTTGAAGTTGCAACAGGCAAAGCATGCATACAGCTAAAGGTCTGACTGAATTTTCTGTTTGGAATGATGAAATGCTGTTGGTTTAGTGGTGCCACAACTGTGGTTAGTTAGTACAGTAGTAGTGTTTCAAATCATTAAATATAAGCACTTTGCAAATATAAGCACTTTGCATGCCATTATGTTTGGTGGGGCAGATTGGGCATTTAGGGGGGCATTGCCCCCCCATGCCCATGCCTAGATCCGCCCTGTCTCCCTCCCTCCTAAATCCACACCCCGCTCCCCCACACGCCTGTTTTCTTGTTGTTGTTGTCTGGTATTTTTATCCCCATGTCTTCCTGACAGAGGCGTGCTCCGCGCAGCCGAGGGTGAATGTTCTTGCTGCTGCTGCCTAATCATCACTGCTCCAGTTGAGGCAGTCAGGCAGGCAGACAGACAGACAGACAGACAGATAGAGACAGACAGGATGCCAGGAAGACTATACAGGATCAGTCGCTAATGGGGATCCTTTCACACAGGGGTTTTCAACCTTTTTCATACCAGGGCCCACTATTTATTCAGAATTTGACAGGCGCACAGACCGTAAAACTAAAGATTTCTTTTGCTTTTGTCCACAAATCCAGGCTGGATTTGGGAAACAAAACAGTCAAACATACAGACCAAAATGACCATTAATCTTCTAGTTGTGTAGACTTGGGCTAATTAAGATGATGAATATTTGAGTGTAAAAATGAAACCAAATGGACCCTTCCGGGTCCAATTGGTTTCATTTTTACACTCTCAAGAGTTACACCTGGTTAACCGACTCAGCTGAAGACCACCTGGAACCCTCTCAAGCACCACTGGTTGAAAAACACTGCTTTAACACAAGCTGCATAAATAGAGATTTTCGTCCTTATAAAGAGTCACACACAGTGTATCAAGAATGGAGATTAATCAAAAAGACGGAGATGAATTAATGGGAGTTCCGGAGACTACTGTAATATGATCTCGCCTGGTTATGTGGGACAGAACTGCCGTGAATCGGCAGGTCCGTCATCCCATTCTAACTAGGGATGTCCCGATGCTGTATTGCTATCGGAAAAAATATTGGATCAGCCTTTTTTTTTTCTTCATATTGGTATCGGCAAATACTGTGTGGGTATCTGAAAAGTATACCAGTATCAGTATTATTTGTCATTATCAGGCAAATATGTCAGTCTAACCAGTGATGTGATACAGTAAGGGGTTGACAGTGACACTATGGTAAATATGCCAGTCTAATCAGACACAGGGGTAAGGGGTTGACACTATGGCAGGTAAATACAATGTTGGGGCATGTGGAATTTGCTTTGTAGTTGCCCAGTTGCACATTTGAGTGAGAATTCTAATCCCGGTTGGTGACCTTCATATAACAACTTTTTTTTTTCTTTTTTGTATTATTATACAGTATATTATCCTCTGGTATCGGTATTTGGTATCGGCATAATCCGGATAATCCGTATCGGATTGGAAATGAAAAAAGTGGCGCCAGGACATCCCTACAAATTCTAACCTATGGGAAGAAAAAAAGGTTGAGGCTTGAACTAATGACTCCTGATCTAAATCAAACGCAATAAAATGTGAATGAAATCACTTGTTTTTGGCGGCCCATAACGGCCACCATCGTTAGTCGTGGTATAGGAAGTATATGACCTCCCTTTGTTCCTGATCCTTGGTTCTTTCTTTTGGCTTCTCTTAGCCTCATCTGCTATGAATCCCAATGACGTCATGTGTGTCTGAAACTCGGTCTGGACGGAACGATCGCAGCCCACTGGATCCCAATAGTGCTGGCGGCTTAAGGTGGTAAAGACATAAACATAGACAGACAGACAGACAGACAGACAGACAGACAGACAGACAGACAGACAGACAGACAGACAGACAGACAGACAGACAGACAGACAGACAGACAGACAGACAGGGGACCTCAAGCCGCCCGGCCAGTGCTGCCTGCAGCCCATTATTAATGGCCCAATGCCAATATCTAAGCCTGTGTCTACATCAATTCAACGCAGCCAACAGCCAGGCACAACGAGTGCTCTGCCGTTTCCACTCGTTATTAGAAAGCTGTAAACAGTTATAGAGAGTCGTGTGAAAGGAAATCTGTGGAGAACAAATGTTTTTAATTTAGTGGATAAGACCTTGCGAATCCATGCCACTCAGAATAAATGAAACCATTGTTGCACCTTTTTTGATCAATCAACAGCTTTTCATTTGAAGTGAGAGAGATAACAATTTCCCAAGTACGTTGTACCACTTCCCATGACAGGATCATTTAGCTTATTGTCAGAACACCACAGATACTAACACAAACCTCTACTGTATAACACTAGTTTTAACACTTGCTTGGCTGCAGCCTAAGGCAGTGGTTTTCAACCTTTTTGATACCAGTGCCCACTATTTATTCAGCATTTGAACCACAGACCACCATTTGACGATATTTTCACCCCACAGACCCAAAACTAAAGATTTCTTTTGGTTTTGTCCACAATATACCAGGCTGGATTTTCGCAAACAAAACAAGCAATCATACAGCAAATCAAAATTACCATTCTTTGATATTCTCTAATTGTGTAGTCTTCTTAATTAAGTGGTGCTAATTTAGTTGATGAATATTTCAACTCTTGAGAGCGTAAACATGAAACCAAATGGACCTATGTGCACATAATGCAGCATGTAGCAGGGTTGCATACTCATAGTCAATGTTTCAAAAACTGACAGTGAGAAACTTAATCAAATGCAGGGCATGGCTTGACAGAAAGTAGCTCAGGATCATAGTCGGATCTAGAAATTATGGCCCCCCCCTGGCCACCCGCCAATCAAAAGGCCCCGTTTTACCCCGGACGTAGCCTGGTCTAGCCCTCAATGATTTTGGCCTTGGGGGGCGGGGTGTCGTGGGATCCACACGGCGGAAGTGCTGCGCTCTGATTTGATCTCACTATGTCGTCATCTCCGGCCCCTCCCCCTCTCGTCCACTGCTGTTCTACGTCACATCATTTAGAGCGACGCCCACCCCGGAAGGTTCACTCCCCCCTCAAGGCCACTTACCAACGTGCGTTAGTCCAGGCTTTCCGTTTTCGCGCAACGCGAATGAAAATGAAAGCCTGGGCGTCGAGGCTACCCCGGACGTGACGCGGCACATAATGTCTGCACACACGCATATCAGTTATGACACATAGCCCTGCGATATTCACCTGCATTTCAGCAGGATTTACCGCAAGGGATTGCACAGACAAAAACATTGGGGTTAGTTCATTGACACAAAATGAACAAGCCCACTGTTATTGTGATAAGGACTGTGCGCGACACTGTTTTTCACTGTTATCTCTGAGCCCTGAGCTTGAGCCTCTTAGCAATGACTCGGAGCCCCCCTAGCTCAGTGTTTCTATGGTGGATTTTTATGAAACAATAATCATGCATGCACAACCCACACACACACACACACACACACACACACACACACACACACACACACACACACACACACACACACACACACACACACACACACACACACACACACACTGAAAGATGGCAGCTTCAGACATCCTTCATATGAAATTGGTGACTGGGGGGGTGTGCATGAGACTAGGGAAATAAGTGCATGCGCGTGTTGACAGAGAGGCAGTGAAAGTACAGTGTATATCGATTCACTTCGCAGTACCTCTGGGGTAATAACACAATGCGACAATGTATTGTCGGGTACACACACTAGGGGCGGATATAACATTTCCCAATTGGGGTGGCGGTGGGGGTGGGGGGGCAGGTGAAAAAGAAGCCGCACCCATACCATTTTTGGTTACAGGACTTTAATTAGGCAAGTAAAGCATTGTTGAAGTCGCAACAGGCATGCCTCAGAGAGTTTCTGTTTTCAATAATGAAATGGTGTTGGTTTGACAATTGTAGTTAGTTAGTAGCAGTGTCTCAAATCATTTTAATTATAATCACTTTAATTTGAATTATCTTTGAAATTTGGGTTGTTTGCATGCCATCATGTTTGGTGGGGCAGTAAGGGAATTTAATGGGGCATTGCCCCACCATGCCCATGCCTAGATCCGCCCTGACACACAGTATCCCTGCCGAGGAGGTGTTGATGGATTCACAGTAAAAAATAAAAAAATAAATAAACGTTGCACACACACACAGACGGGGGAGGATTATCCGATGGCACGTTGGGCTGGAACCCAACTAGGGGGGTCCTTGAGCTTCAGTGTCCACATGATCGCTAAAAGCAGGGTGGGCAATTATTTTTCCTCAGGGGGGCAAAAAGGGTTTTATAAAATATTGTGGAGAAGCCAAGACTAAAGGCAGAACTAAAGTCGCAATATTAATTTAATTTCAAGATAAAAGTAAGAGTAAGACCAACCATTTTGACACCAGGTCCACTATTCATTCAAAATTTGAGACACAGAGGACCACCATTTGATAACATTTTAAAGATTTCTTTTGCTTTTGTCCACAATTCCAGGCTGGATTTGGGAAACCAAACAGTCAAATATACAGATAAAAAATGACCATTAATCATCTACTTTCTCTAGTTGTGTAGATTTGGCTAATTCACATGATGAATATTTTAACTCTTGAGAGCTTTACGCTCTCAAAGAGTTATATCTGGTTAACCAACTTTCTATATTTAACTGGAACTCTCTCAAGGACCACTGGTGGTCCCTGGGCCGGTCAGAGTCAGCCAAAGGGCCGTGTTTCATGGCCCCCGGGCTGCATAATGCCCAAGTATGGCTAAGAGGCTCAAGCTAAGAGCCCCCAAAAAGGGGAAACGGTGAATAACAGTGACACACACGGTCTGTGTCACTGTTATTAGCAATGGCCTTTTTTGTGGGAATTTTGTGGTAATAAAATAACCTCAAAAGTCCTAGACCATGATGATATGGTACAGTACATTGCTGGACGTGTTTAAAGAGTTTTCATTTATGTGGCTAAGTGGCTTAGTGATTTTGGTTTGTTATTTTTAAGCAATCCTTTTAAGCAATCCTGTGTGTGTGTGTGTGTGTGTGTGTGTGTGTGTGTGTGTGTGTGTGTGTGTGTGTGTGTGTGTGTGTGTGTGTGTGTGTGTGTGTGTGTGTGTGTGTGTGTGTGTGTGTGTGTGTGTGTGTGTGTGTGTGTGTGCGTGCGTGCGTGCGTGCGTGCGTGCGTGTATAGGGGGGCCCTTTGGTTGGTTGTGGCCCTGCAGGGGCCCATAATATCTAGATCCGCCTATGGAGACACAACACACATGTATGTCTCTCTCTCTCTCTCTCTCTCTCTCTCTCTCTCTCTCTCTCTCCCTGCTCAGTAAATGGACTGCATTTTTATATAACACTTCTTTCCTACCACTCAAATGTGCTTTTTACAAAGTAGCGGTATAGTTCACCTTTGCCCCTTCACAGTAGACCCACAGCCAATACGTGTGTGAGTGAGTGTGCGTGTGTGTGTGTGTGTATGTGTGTGTGTGTGTGTGTGTGTGTGTGTGTGTGTGTGTGTGTGTGTGTGCGTGTGTGTGTAGGTGTGTGTGTGTGTGTGTGTGTGTGTGTGTGTGTGCGTGCGTGTGTGTGTGTGTGTGCGTGTGTGTGTGTGTGTGTGTGTGCTATGTGATGTGATGTGATGTGCAATGGCAAAGCAGGAACAACAACAACAACAACCCACGCGTCCTGAGGACTTGTCTGTCTCTGAAGCAGAAGGACAGAAGGACACACTGACCCACAACCACAAGGAGTCGGGATTAAAGGGGAACTCCACCCATTTTCAACATTTTAATATGTCATTAATATACCTTAGAGATGTTGTGTGTTCGCCCAATTCTGTGTTTCCTAAAAATGGAGTTCTGAAAAAATTCATTAACATGGTGAAATACATCTGATGACATCATCAAGATGTATTTCACCATGTTAATGATTTTTCTTTCAGACCCTTTTTTCCTGAGAGGGTACAAATGGAACCAAATGGACCCTAACGGGTCCATTTGGTTCCATTTGTACCCTCTCAGGAAAATTTTGAAAATGGGTGGAATTCCCCTTTAAGCTCAATATCAGCCTGGCAAACAGTTAACGTTGGTCAGTTGAAAGAGGGTGCCAGCGGTTATCGTAACTACAATGGTAACTATTTTAGTGGTGTAGTCAGTGATCTCACTTACTTCAAATATGTTTTTTTCCCTATTCTTTTTTGATAATCCTCCCTATAGAATGTGCTTTGGGCATTGGGAGAAAAGCCGTCATCCAATCAGGATGAGAGTTACCTGCCCCCAATCAGGGTCAAGTGGGACCTACCAAATCACTGAATGATTCTTTAATTTGGCTACTCAGGAAACAGCTGTGTCCCACTATTTTTTTGTACCAATCTACCTGTCTGGGTCTGTTTTCTTATGGAGATTGTTCCAGTCTCTCTGACTGTCCCGTTTGCCCATTATATGTAGCACCGTCATCAGTATGCCATTGTATGGCCATGTACTATACCAGGGGTCGGCAACCCAAGATGTTGAAAGAGCCATTTTCAACCAAGAATTAAATTCAAAATCTGTCTGGAGCCGCAAAAAGTGCAAGCCTTAAAGGGGAATTCCACCCATTTTCATTTTGTTTTTTCTGAGAGTGTACAAATGTGAACCAAATGGACCCTGACGGGTCCATTTGGTTCCATTTGTACACTCTCAGAAAAAATGTCCCAAAAGAAAATTCATTAACATGGTAAAACACAACTTGATGATGTCATCAGGTTGTGTTTCACCATGTTAATGATTTTTTTTAAAACCTCCATTTTTAGTAAATACAGAATTGGGTGAACGTTTTTTATCATGTCCACTCCACACAACATCTCTAAGATATATTAATGATAAGTAAACCGTTGAAAATGTGTGGTTCAGATTAAATTTTGTGTCATTACCAACAAACACTATGTTAACTGGTGAAGTAGGCCTAACTGTCAGACAGCGCATGTTGGGTGCTGTCTGCAGTGTTGGTCTATATTACTTAGGAAAGTAACTTCTTTACTTTACTCGTTACCCCTTAGACAAAGTAATATCATTACTTTACTTATTACTGGATTTGAAGAGTAATATATTACATATTACGTTATTACTTTCCCAAGTTCTCAACACCGCTTTTGAAAAATTAGAGAAGTAACATAATCCGTTTATTACAAAATAAAGCAGCAATGTGATTTCTAGTGTACATAACTGCGCAGGATGCAGCATGTGGACTGGATCTACAATCTACTGCACATCTCTGTTGTTACAGTACCTGTCAATAGCTTGTAAATCTGTTCTATTTTTGCATGCAACAACAAGCTCATTTTAAAAAAGTAACTTGGCGTTACTTGCAAAGTAATGCGTTACTTATTACCCATTTTTGCAGAGTAATCTCGTTACTTTAGGTTTTGGAGCAAAAGTAATAATATTACAGTAATATGTAATCTAAAATTAGTTACTGCCCAACACTGGCTGTCTGTAACTGGAATGTTTATATTATGTTGGCGGATAGCCCTAATGTGTGCATGTAATAATGCTACATCCAAGGAGCCACTAGGGCTGTGTTCTAGAGCCGCATGCGGCTCCTGAGCCGCAGGTTGCTGACCCCTGTACTATAATGTATGCACATACAGTATGGACGTTTTTGGATGGATCGGTAGTTCCTCCATTTATGCCTATATATGGGCATATCTGTCGAATTGGCGCTTCCAGACAACCACTACCTGTCTGACCGACTCAGTGCCAGGCACTTGGGTCTTGCTCCTCTGCGAGTTTGAAGTCGATTGCTCAAGACAGTTCTCGATATATACTTATATATATGTGAACTAGTAGGCCTACACACACACCGTTGTACTCACAGGGTTGTTTCATACATTTATAAGAGGATGCTGTAATGTCACACATGTGGCCTTATTAAATCATTCATGCTCCATCGACCCTGCAGTTCAGGATTCCCATGCATCTTTCACTTCACCCAGTGGTGTTTCTATGCAATTTGGAGCCCTAGGAAAGATTTTCCCTGGAGCCCCCCTTACCAAATGGATCCTAACGTGTCCATTTGGTAAGGGGGGGCTCCAGGGAAAATATCCTGTAAAATGGCGCCCCCAAAGGGTTAAAAGTAGGAACTATTTTTAAAGTGAATAACATATTATGGGCCTGATTTTGGTTACATTAGCCCTTATGCGCAATTAACGCACTTAGCATTGGGGAAGGGGCGTTCCCACACTAAAGTTGATAATTTCGTGACCATCCTATGTCCCTTAAAAACCTCCTATACCCGTTAAATTATGCATAGGTGTGGTTTGGGCGTTTTTAGCTTTCATCCAATCCGTCTTGGTCTTGCCATTCCCTTTAATTCATCCCTTATCTATTTCCCTTATCCCTACTGCTATGTCTGACCCTCCTAAGCACGCAGCCTGGCTGCGGGCTTAGGACAGACGCCTATTCTCAAAGATTATGCTCTCATTTTCAAACAATTATAGCTCGGTCAATTCTCAATCATTTCTTACCATTCAACATGTTATGTTGAAAAAACATGTTCCATGTTTTTTTTGCTGTATGTGGCGTGCATTTATCCCAAGTCTGCGAAATGTTATAAAGTAAATTGCAAAAAAGTCGGCAATTCGCGGCTAAAAAACCTTTTTTTTTATCATTGATTTCTCTGTCAATTCTGGACCATTTTTTACAGTGCAGCGTGACGGGAAAAACCTCCTCTCTCAGATGCTGTATAGTATATGTGGGTAGGTCTTCTCTACGATGCGGGATCTAGCAAAATGTAAGTGTCGGGATTTTGGTGGAAACGGTCCAGGAAGAGGTTTTTCCCGTCAAGCTGCACTTTGAAATGTAAAAAATGGTCCAGAATTGACCGAGAAATCAATGATCAAAAAACGACTTTTTGCTGCGAATTCCAGAGTTTTTTGCAATTTACAGCATTGCGTTAATTAATGTATTTAATTATATTATATACTGTACATTGCCTAAACACAAGGAAGTGACCGACAGCAGGCAATCTGCAGCTGTTTATAGCACAATCCATAAATAAGGAGATGAATTGAACTGGCGCCTTTCCACGTGGAGTCGTGGACATCTCCAAAGGCGCACAGACACGCACTGTGCGCACGTGGCTCTGCCTTCTCGGATCGGTTAAGGGGTGGTCTGAGCTGGCCTTATCTAGTTCCCAAATCTATTTGACGAAATTAGCAACTTAAGGGACTGCGCAACAAACACGCCCATGACCACACCTCCAGCCACAAATAACGGTGTCGGCATAAAGAATAGTGGCTAAGGGAAGAGAAAAGGTGACCAAAATAGCAATAAGGGAATTCGCTGCGGGTATCGGGTAACGTTAGGGACAACGTCTGGAGCGAAAATCGCGCCATATGTGTTTTAAATGTTCAATTCTAGTTATAGAGGAAAAGCGTTTGCATTTATCCATATTAGGCTCATTAGCCTGGGATCCTTTAGCATGTCTGGTGGTCGCCCCCCTCCCTTCATGGTTGCCCCCCTCCCCTGATGGCGCCCCATGCCTAGTCTGCCTCATGGCAAAATCGCCCCTGGCTTCACCCTTGAGCTTCAATGATGGCTTACGTTTGGTCGTTTTTGTGTCCACTGGTCCCTGAATCTGCCCAGTGGTCCCTAGAGTATAACCACAGCCCGTCTAGAATGATGGAGTCATAGGGCCCTGTGGGCTAAAGGATAAATCCACTCTTACATAACAGACAGGCTCCGGTGTTGAATTAAGGAATGGTCTGGACAGGCCCTGCTACAGCTCAAGTAGAGGATAAAAAGGAGGTTCTGGCTAAAAGGTCTAGTTGTGTCATGTATATCTTCACTGTCAGGCGGAAAAAGGCAAGGAAAAAAATCCAATGGATTTTCCAATGGTTCTGAGGTTAATGCTTCTTGGTGGTTAAAGGGGAACTCCACCCATTTTCAACACTTTAATATGTCATTAATATACCTTAGAGATGTTGTGTGGACATGATAAAAAGTTCCCCCAATTCTGTATTTCCTAAAAATGGAGATCTGAAAAAATCATTAACATGGTGAAATACATCTGATGAAATCATCAAGAAGTATTTCACCATGTTAATGATTTTTCTTCCAGACCCCTTTTTCCTGAGAGGGTACAAATGGAACCAAATCGTCCCGCTAGGGTCCATTTGGTTCACATCTGTATCCTCTCAGGAATTTTTTGAAAATTGGTGGAATTCCCCTTTAATGCTTCTTGGTGGTTAATAACAGACAGACTTCACCGCCGTATTATTATCGCTATTTTTGGGCATGCAAGTGTACTTAAAAAACGGAAGGAACTAGAACTGCACTCTGTCGAAGTATAGGCAAATGGACTACTTGTGCGCAACCATTACATCTTCCCTGCTGGAAAAAAGCAGCATGATTTTCATGCTGGTCTTTGCTGATTTATGCTGGTCATAGATGGTGGTATTTCCCAGCAGGGTTCAACTATTAAACCAGCCAATCAGCCAAAGTTTTCAGCCAAAGACCAACCCACCCCCACCATGAAACAAAAACAGTACAGTACAAAAACATGTTAGCTCTCCTCACGCAAGTAATTAACTTGCCAAAAAAACAAGCTCACAAAACATCACATATGCTATTTGTAGCCGTCTGACTTGATAAGCGTCATCGCCTCCTTTAATCCTAATCCTAAACATAACCGCAAGTTGCCACACTGACGCAGGGCTTAAAATAAGACAAGGGCCAACAAGCCCACGCTGGTCGAGAATTTCCGGGTTTTCGTCTTAATGCAATCGTGTCAGTCGGCTCCCAGACAACATACTGGTATCTTGTCGAGGAACTCGGCTTAATAAGCAGTCTACTCTACTGGGAATACTTCCTTGATTTTCGGTAGAATCCGCTGGGTCAGTGACAGTAGTAATACAAATAGCATATGTGAGTTTTTGTGAGCTTTTGTTTTGGCTAATTAATTACTTGCATGTACTATTTTTGTTTCTGGTGGGGTTGGTTGGTCTTTTAAAAACTTTGGCCGATTGGCTGGTTCAAGCAGCATCCTGGGAATTGTCGCTTGATAACAGTCGAAGCGGGTGCAAGTATTGTTGCAGTTTGTCAATAGAGGAACACCAAAAGATGCACACAATGGTTAGCCGTGGCTGCTGTCTGCTTCTACATGTTGCCCTGCAAAACGTACTGTATTCCACGTGACGCGACTGTCACCCTGACCCCACGACTGAGGCCACGCCGCTTCGCAAATTGAGTTTCAAGGGCCATTGAAATCAATTTAATTCTTCTTCCAAGGAGAGCACGCTAATCTTGTGACGGTACAGTCATTCTCGTGTAATGGATTATACAGTACAGGACGGTGATTTTCAACCGGTGGTCCGGGGATGACCAGTGATCCTTGAGAGGGTTCCAGGCGGTCCCCAGCTAAAGGATGGACAGTTGGTTAACCAGATGTAACTCTTTGAGGGCGTAAAAATGAAACCAAATACCCCTTGCGGGTCCATTGGGTTCATGTTTACACTCTCAAGAGTTAAAATATTCATGTGAATTAGCCCAAGTCTACACAACTAGAGAATGTCATTTTGTCTGTTTTGTTGCAAAAATGTCATCAAATGGTGGTCCGTGGCTCACATTCTGAATGAATACTGGGCCCTGGTAGCATAAAGGTTGAAAACCTTTTTTCAACCTTTATTCTCTTTTTTTTGTTTTTGTTTGTTACAAAGGGCTATAGGGGCTTGGAACTTTTTTCTCAGTGGATTTCTTCTTTCAACACTATGCTGGTCTGTATTTCTGAAGAGCCTTTATATCCAAAGAAAGCTCTAGATTCTCAAGCGGTCGGTACAGCATGAGGTCACGGAATGCATTAACCTGCTGGCTGGGCATTGAACTGATAATATTTCATAACACGCTGCAGGCTCAGGAGGAAGGACAGGGTGAAGTGCTCTACGTCTAGTCGCCATTACCCAGCCTCACTGTGGCCAAAGATATGGAAATGATGGCGCACAACAATATTGACAGTTCTAGACTCAGGAGGACGTGCAAGTAAACGCATTGCACTGTGACAGATTTGTTGAGTTCATTTTGTGTTGTTATGCCCCAGTGCACCGAAAAAACAAGAGGCACACTTCAATGTTAAAGGAGAATTCCACACTAAAACACATTGGGCATCCATCTATATTGGTTGCTATGACATGATACGTAATGCCCTTGATTTTTGTCACTGACGCCCCCTTTTCTACATTCCACCCTGAGGTCCCCCTCCCTCTAATGCAGTTTGTATGGCCGCAGGTTGTCTTTATTCTAATGCAGGTATTTTAGTAGCTCTCCAAACTTTTTTTTTTCACACATCACATCAAACCACACACTACAATATAATTGGGCCACAACATGATTAAAAAATAAATAAATAAATAAATTCAGGTGGCAGGACTTTCAACCTGAGTGATTGGAGAGGAGAGTGGCAGAATGGAGGGCAGGAGAGTATAAGGAATAGATTACCTCTGGGATTACGAATAAAGGCTGCCCCAGAGTGACATAAAACTCATGCGTGAGTATCAGTATGCTATTAAAAGTAGAACAGGCGGCATCTATGGCAAAAATCAAGTGCAATATGTTACAGCGATCAAGGCAGTGGATGCCCAATGTGTTTTGATGTGGAAGTTAGTAATGCACCGAATATTTAGCTTGGTGGGATTCAGTCTGATTTGCTGCACTGCGCACATCTGAAATGTCACTTTGTAAATCAGTCTGGCCAGGAGCCTTCCCCACAGGTAGGCTAGGCATAATGAAATGCAGCCGAGGATTCTGTTTGGTCTTTGGTTTGTTTGAGGGGGAAGAAAAAACTAGTTCACCCATGTAAAAAACTAGTTGTTACATGGCTACGTGACATCGGGTGACATCAGGGAAGTGCATGGCTACTGAATATTCGTCTGCAGAAAACATTTGGCAGAAAATGGCATTTTTTGCCTGTTCGGTTTCGGCTCAAATTGGCAAGTTATATATTGTTGCATGCAATTTAATTCATACATTCTGATGCTGAATAAATGTTTTATGGACCCATAATACTGATTATTATTTCAGTTACTTTTGCCATGTGATCAAGTCTTTTACCATAATCACATAACTTTAAAGGGCGGCCATGACAGCAATGATAGGAAAAACAATTCATAATGTTAATCATATTCGGCGGCTATATGGCACTGGCTTTTTGGCCATCTGCTTCCTATATTCGGTATTTGGCCAAGAATTTCCCTCTAGGTGCATGCCTAGGTTGGGCGCATGCCGCGTGCCACTTAGATACTCATGGGGAATGGTCCAGGCGTGTCTGGAGTTGGCAGTGGAAATTACAGAGGCAACAGATGCGCTCTTCAGCACCTGGCAACTCCTCCAAAATGGAGTGCTGTGGGCTTTTTTTTGTTGTTTTTTAAGCTTTTTTGGTTTTGTATGTTTGTATGGCAGTGGTTTTCAACCTTTTTCTTACCAGGGACCACTATTTACTGCATTTTAGCCACGTTGGACCAACATTTGATGTTGAGTTTAGTCTCTCTGACCCCAAAACTAAGGATTTTCAAGTTTGTGTCCACAATTTAGGAGGGATAACTGACAAAACATTGGTCAAAATAACTATACCTCTGCCTTTTCTAAATGTGTACATTCTTGAGAATTTAGTAATTCAGATGTTTAAATATAATTTAACTCTTGTGAGTGTAAAATGACACCAAATGGTTTCATTTATATTGGCCTTGCTCACTGTGCTCGCAATTACTCTAACAGACACAGGTGTGGTTGTTATAATGTTCAGATAGGCTTTGTCTTCCCTGTGTATTCTGGATGTCTTCTGGAAAGCTGAAAGCCTTTGAGTCAAAAGGCCTGTTCGAAATACACCACTTTAGTGACGTCCTAATTCTAATTACCTTAACCCCTTCCCCATTGTCATACAACAACAGCTGTGGGCTGTTGTCACAAATACGGATTGTGACGCACTGTGAGCCATTGTCAGTACTCAAGTACATTTTTATACTGGAGTTAATGGAATAGTTATACATTGAAGTACTTCAGAGTCTTTTTCTTATTATTTTAGTACTTTTTCCACCACTCCCTCCATAGGCGTGCATACATAGACGTCAAGGGGGGTTTGAGCACCCCCTAGTGGCCCTCTCTGGACCAACATGCCCTTTTTAAAAGAGCAAAAAGATGCTGAAATGCTGTTTTCTATGCGTTTTTAACCCCCCAAAACTCAATTTTCCGCCGCCCGGCTAAGCCGGGCGGCTAGAGTGCCCTCCTGGTTACATTTGAGCACCTGCCCTTGAAACTCTCTGTGCACGCCAGTGTCTCCCTCCATGGGTGTTAGTCCATTTGCCAAAATGTGAACCCAGACATGTTGAGTACACCAAGGTTTTATGTTTAATGTTTAGTAGGGGTCCTCAGCACGCAGAAACTGATGTTAGAAATGTTGAGTAGGGGTCCACAGCATAGAGATATCGCATTAGGGCTATAGTCTCTCAAACCGCCTTGAGCAACGGAAGCTCATGGTGATGAGCAAAAATATACCCGTATAAGCAGAGGCAATGTCACCTCCTCACTTCCGTTTTCGCTTTCAACCAGTCAGTTTGTTGACAGATAAAGCCTTCCTGTGTTGGCCAAGTACAGGCATGTTTGTTCGAGATTATGTGGTTGTGATGTAATTACCAACTACCGCTAAAGCATGTGGCTTTTTAAACACAGAAATCCGATTATTAAAAGATGTAAATATTTCACCATTTTCACAAAAATATATGTTAATGACATGTAGAATATTTAGAACACTTTCCTGTGTGTATGTGTGGTTTGTGTGTGGTTTTAGATATGTTAGATGTGAGCAGTGAGTCCAGTGACTCTGATGTCATGGACACTACAATTCCCACAGTTCTTTGGTGCACTACACCTCCTTGTGGATAGGGAGGAGGGCTGTCTTACTGAGACAACATGTAGTCCAGGAAGTAGTGTCGATGACATCAGAGACACTGAGCTCACTGCTAACATTTAAAAGATCTAAAACCGCACATTACACACACAACGATCACCAGGAATGTGTTCTAAATCTTCTAAATGTCACTGACATATAAATAGTTGGATTTAAATAGTTGGCGTGGGAAGAGGACGCAGAGGACAGGGTGAGATGGAGGATTGATTCGCAGAGGCAACCTCTGAAGGGAAAAGCCGAAAGGAAAAACAATCGATCAACAATCAATCAATCAAGCAACCAAATTACCTCAACTTCAGCACACAAAACAAAACCCACAGATACATCCAACCGTCCGACCAGCTGGCAATGTGCAAACAACAACCTCGTGAGCCAAATAAGCTCATAACGAGGATGGATACTTGGATAGGATCAGGGACGACTCGTACTTCAGAGGGACGGTGCGTGTGTCAGATGTTTTGGAGATAACTCCCCCAGAGGCCAGATTAAGATCTTCAGGACACGTACGGAGGAGGAGGAGGAGGAGGAGGAGGAGGAGGAGGAGGAGGAGGAGGACATAGTGAGTATCGGTAGAAGGACGTTGAGGTTGGAACTGCCAGGCCTAGAGGAAGACTAAAATCGAAGATTTATGGATGTGGCGAAAGAGGACATGAGGTTTATTTGGTGTGAAAGAGAGAGAGGAGAGAGACAGAGGACAGGGAGATGATTCACTGTGACGACCTCTGGAGGAACATTCTTTAAATGGCCCCAAATGTGTATATAGGGATAAAGTGGTTACTGCGCGTGCTTTCTAATAATAACAACAATAATCCAAATTTACAAGGTGTACTAGTTTGTCAAATAGTAATTGTTGCCTCTGAAACAAAATGTATTCCTGATGCCACTTTTTTCATTTCCAATCCGATTCCAATATATCTATGTTAGCCAATACTAAATAATGATATATACAGTATAATAATATAAAAAGGTGGGGGGGGGGAAAGACAGATTCCTCACTCAAATGTGCACTTGGGCAACTCCAAAGCAAACTCCACATGACATGACCCAACATTTTATTTAATGGCCATATTGTCAAACCCTTACCCCTGTGTCTGATCTGTGGTTAGACCGGCATATTTGCCAATATTTGACGCGAATGACAAATAAGGGCAGATACTGATACTTTTCCAATACCCAAAAAGCAACAAAAAAAGATCTGACCTGATACTTTTCCCTGATACCGATAAAGTATTGGGACATCCCTAGTAGTGGAAGTAGTGTAGCAGAAATAAACGTAAAAGTAGATCTTATAGATCTGATATTTCTTTTTAAATCGTAAAAAGTATTGCACAAATCTTTGCATATAGTATTTTGGAGCAAACATTTCAACTCAGATCTTTGCTTCTGCTGGCTAGGGTTGTGGATTGGGATTCACGGAGCCAATTACACATAATTCTAGAGGTCTTTAACATGGTGATGTTCAAGAAAGGTAGGGCTTTTCGGAAAACCACCATGACCCACCAAGGACCACTGGTGGAGACCAGTGGTCCTTGAGAGGGTTCCAGGTGGTTTCCAGCTAAGTTGGTTAACCAGATGAAGAGTTGGTTAATCATATGCAACTCTTTGAGAGTGTAAAAATGAGTGTAAAAATGAAACCAAATGGACCCTTGCGTGTCTGTTTGGTTTCATTTTTACACTCTCAAGAGTTAAAATTTAATATTCATTGCCTGAATTAGCCTAAGTCTACACAGGGAATGTAGAATGACGGTCATTTTGATTTACTGTATGTTTGCCTGTTTTGTTTTGCGAATCCAGCCTGGAATTGTGGGCAAAACAAAAAGAAATCTTTAGTGTTTGGGTCTGTGGGGTGAAAATGTTATGATTCGTGGCTCAAATGCTGAATGAATGGTGGTCCCTGGTATCAAAAAGGTTGAAAACCCCTTTAGGGGTTTAGAAGAATATGCATGTCAGGCCGAAATGTACTCATGATCTCATGATCACTCACCAGGTCCTTGGAGGTGCCCAGTCTCTTGAGGCCGTCCAGGGGCAGAAGGTCAGCGGAGTCCTTGTGCGTGAACTGCGTGGCCTGCTTCAGGCGCCGCTGCTGGTGCTGCAGGGCTTTGTCGCGGATGGCCAGCTCGCCTTTCTTAGATTCACTACTGCTACTCATGGTGGTCGTCTGCTATAGTAGTCTCCAGCCTGGTTTTGAGAGGTGAGAGTCGAGAGCAGCAGCACCGGACCACCACCAGTCAGCCGGTCGGTCGGTCGGTCGGTGACTCAGTCCAGTGGCAGGCTAGATGGCACCGCTGAGGGACAGAGCAGAGCGTGTGATCTTGATCTCGGGTTAGACAGTACAGATAGACAGATCCAGACTGACTGGCTTGCCGACAGAGAAGAAGAAGTCCCTCCACACCCCCACACCCACCCACCCAGCCCCCTCCCCAAAAAAGGCGCAGGTGATGATTAAGGGCACTGGTCGAAGTACAACAACAACAACAGGTCCTATCTCCTCTGGTACCGTTCTAATAACAGGATAACAGTCCTCCTCTTCTCTTCTCTTCGCACACCCTGTTGTCGTGTCCTCCTGTCCTTGAGGCTGGCTCTGCTTCCCCTGTATAGTCCTCCTCTCCTCGGCAGTGTATTTATACTCAGAGCGCTGGCTTTCAGGAGCTGTTATTGTCCACTCATCGTTTTGTTTTGGTTCAGTGGTGATGATGATGTTGCTCTTGTTGTCTGATGTAGACAGAATGTGAGGTTCAAACAGCCAGGGCTCTGAGCACTGACTGACTGAGGCTTGTGATCTTGTGATGATGGCTTGTGTGAGTGTGTGTGTGCGCACGTGTGCCTCTCCTCTCCCCTTTAGTGTAGACTCTGCCCTTGGATCTCTCTCTCTCTCTCTCTCCCCCCCCTCTCTCTCTCTCTTTTTCTCTCTCTCTCACATCATTGGTTTCAGAGGGAGATATACCCTTCCCTACTCTAGAGCGCTCTTTCCACGGCACAATCAGCATGCATGCACGGTCACCTCACACACACACACACCCCCACACACACACACACACACACACTCACGCACACACGCACACACACACACACACACACACACACACACACACACACACACACACACACACACACACGCACAGAGAGAGAGAGACACACACACGCACACACAGAGAGGGAGAGAGAGAGAGAGAGACACACACACGCACGCACAGAGAGACACGCACGCACAGAGAGAGACACCTCACAACGCAGCATGCAGATATTACCCACATGTGTCTGGTGAATGCTTCACAGAAAGGAAAACACAAAAGCACAGGAATTAGTGGCAGCGCGCTGCCAGCCAAGATTAACTGTTTGTACCCCAAACAGTAGCTTGGCATCTCATCATCTCTATCCTGATTCAACACTGGCTCCTGTGTTTCAGTGCATCAAGGATGCATGTCAGTCAGTGCACCCCCCCCTATACCTTGAGGCGACTGTGGCTCAAGAGGTAGAGCAGGTATTTCAATGATTTGCGGGTCGAATCCCAGCTCTCCCTGTCTACACGTCAAAGTGTTCTTCATGGACAAGACACAACACTTGCAAGCTTTCTGTCGCTATCAGTGTGTGAATGGGTGAATTGGGTAAAGGCGCTATATACAAGCAGCATTTAGCATTTATACCTATAGACAAGTCGCCCAAAACAGAAGGGTAACAATAGACAAAAGTGGAGTGAAATATTTAGTGTATGTAGCTAGTGCAAACTGCAAACTATTGGTCAAAATCGGCTCTCCAGACATTCATGCTGTGAATAGATTTGAGCGCGGATTAATCATGTTGGAAGTATTATTAGTTGTGCTGATTGGTTTTGTCAGAGCAGCAGCATTTTATTTGTGGTGGGGGCTTCGTGCCTTTTATACATGTGCTACGAGGACCCCAAGTGAATCTTATACATGTGGTGGGACGCAGAGTGCATTTTATACATGCGGTGGGGGAGCAGAGTGCATTTTATACATATGGTGGGGGCTCTCAGAGTGCATTTTATATGTGTGGTGGGGGCTCAGAGTGCATTTTATACATGTGGTGGGGGCTCAGAGTGCATTTTATACATGCGGTGGGGGAGCAGAGTGCATTTTATACATATGGTGGGGGCTCAGAGTGCATTTTATACATATGGTGGGGGCTCAGAGTGCATTTTATATGTGTGGTGGGGGCTCAGAGTGCATTTTATACGTGTGGTGGGGGCTCAGAGTGAATTTTATGCAGGGATGTTTGTCCGAAATAGGACAACATACACAATACACAATAGGAGTTGTCAAAGATTGCAGTTCAAGGCAGTCAGACAGATATGTAGCAAATGAAACCCTCAACAAATGATGCTCAGCAGCGACAGGAGCTGACTGTCACTCTGTATCCTGATCCTTAAGTCAATACTATTTACCCTGTCTGCTGGTCCCTTGGGGGTTCCAGGGAAGGTGTGTGTGAAGGTTGCACTGCAGACTGCACACATACTAGGGCCAATCTGAGCTAATTATGGCACGCATTAATCAACTGCCTGTCTGTCTATCCTCTAAGGACCACCATGAATGAAACATTTACAACATACAACATACAACATTTAACCTGTGTGTGTGTGTGTGTGTGTGTGTGTGTGTGTGTGTGTGTGTGTGTGTGTGTGTGTGTGTGTGTGTGTGTGTGTGTGTGTGTGTGTGTGTGTAAAAATACATTTGATTAGCTGCCCATTAGGCTGCTATTCAAACAAACACATTTTTAATTGATTGAAGCAACTCATGGTGTCTTATTCTGACTGCATACACTTGATTGAAGAATAGCTACTGATGTGAGTCTAAAAGGAACAGCTTAAATAGGCGTGAATATTCAAGGCGTGAATATGAAAGGAGTGATCCAATATAGAGCTGCATTGTGTGTCATATTTAGGGTTAGGGATGGCTCACCTTTCAACGCTGGAAAAACCCTAACCCTAGTTGACAACTAGTTAAATTATCGTTGCAGACCTAATACATGCGCGCGCACGTGCGCGCGCGCGCACGCACGCACACACACACACACACACAAAGTGGAAGATGTTCCACTTTTATAAGCGTGTGCTGCCCCCTTCTGGTTATATCAAATATGTCAGTTCAGTCCACACTGAAGTCACCATTTCCAACATGCTTTGGAATCTGTATAAAAGAAGAACCGTATTTTAAAGGTTAAATTAGGTCCCAACAGTAATTTGTATCTATTCAAATCAGTGCAGCAGTGGTGGATAACATGTCATGCCGCCAGAGTTTTTAAGCTGTAATTTCATGTCACACTGTAACAGTTTGACAGTGAAATGCAATTTCATCTCAGAAACCCCATTAATTCATGAGGGAATGGAACAGGGGGTGGTTTGGCTGGATAGTTTTTCAATTATTATATTCTTTGCATATAAAATAATAAGAAAGCTAGGCTGAAAAGAGAGTCTTCCTGAAAGATATCTTTATTATTGTCATCATATTTCCAACAAGGCGTTTCAGAACGAGCAAAATAACGCAGAGACAAACCGAAATCTTAAACAAAATGAACGTAACGGTATATGCATGTCAACAGTACAGGGAATTGCATTAGTAAATGCTGTCTTTATGGGTTTTATCTCAAACAAACCCAACTTGTTTGCACACCAAAATTACACCTTTTAACGAAAATTCTAATTCAACAGTGAAAACCCACATTTAGGACACAGCAGCTTTGGTCAGGTGCTGGCTATTTTGTAAGTACAGTCTTGCCTATATTTATTTCATTTTTTTTACTTGAACTTTGTATAAAATCCCCAACTCTGTGCTGGAGAAGGCACGTGTACATTATCCGTTTCGCGGAACTGTGCTTTAGTCTGGCTTAAGACTACATTTAAACACAAAATAAGACTTTTCTAGGTGTAAACCGTATTCAACTGTTTCACATTCTCAACTCTCATAGTAAACCTGGCAGTGTACAACCAAAGCCATGTTTTTCATCTAGATCTGCCGTCGTTCAAATTCACACAGTGGCCATTTTTGTTCTCTTACGCCACACAGTAATTGTGAACGACATCAGTGGCCCCCATGAGGATACGGTCTATATAGGAATATATATAGACGTGAAAATCTGACGCTTTTCTCAAGAAGTTTTTAGTAGCTTTTAAGGTTTGTAGTGAATTGCTGATAAACAATCCCCGTGTTTGCAGACAGTGTAAACATCAGGAATGTATGTGTGACCTGCCGTGTTAGATTTGGAGAGCAATGCATGCTGATAGGATGCTATGACCTTGCTAGCTGATTCCTGCGAAAATCGCAAGATAATTCCCAGTAGGTTAGTTATCATGCCGATCCTGATGCGTCTTGTCACATGCTACTGTCAGCCCTGCCCCTGACAGCACGTTGCGGTGCAATGCGTTTTAACGCACATTCGCCAGCTTTAATCAGAACGTTTTGGTCGACACCTAACCGACCTCTAGTCCTCACCTTCAACATAACCGCCAGCATGCCACTGCGGACACAGGGCTTTAAACAAGGTGGCCAACTGGCATGCTGATGGTGGATTTCTGTTTTTCCTTATCAATGCCAATCGATTCCCAGATTACATGCAGCAGGTCTAGAAGATCTGGCTTGATAAGCGACCTACTGGGAATGATCACTTGATAACGGTTGAAGCGGTGTGACTTTCCTTCCCAACGGGTGATTTGAAGTTGTCTTTTTCTTGGTTAGCGTTAGCATGTATAGTGGTATATGTCTGGTAGCTATTTTCACTGCATATTGTGTTTCTCTAGGCACCAGAGGTCGCAAAGTCCTTCAGCCTGGCAAGCCAGGTTTTTTTTTCACTGCTCCAATTTACTGCCACAAAGCAACGGCCTCTGCAAAGATTGAACCACAACATTGGCTGTTCTTTTCGCAATCCGTTTGCCCTTGATGCGATGCCACATCTGCATCGCCGTGACGTGACACCAACGCTCTAGTCGTTTGAGGTCAATTTTCGTCAGCAGCTCCCCAAATGTTAATGACCGCACAGCCCGGGGCACACACACTTTTGCGAGCGGTCAAAACAATACGCAGAATCGCGTTCCAGTGTTTGAGATTGAGCAAGGAGATCTGCTGTCAAGTCTTCAGAGAATAACGGAAATGCACAGAAATAATTCCACGTAGTGTAAGAATCTACCTTCCCAACAGTAAGAACTCACAATGGCCTCTTGCAAAAGGCACAAGTCCCTTCAGTTGTCTGGAAGGTTATTATGGTGTGTGTTTGTGTGTGCCTTCTACTCAGTGCAGCCCCAGACATCAAATGGTAGTGTAATCACGTCCAACACATTGCATCCGTGCGGCTGCAGCAAGTATGATCACGCCCACCCAGGGGGGCGTCGGAAGTGGCTCAGGAGGTAGAGAGCGGCCCACTTTCGATCCCAAGTTACTCCACCTGAGTTACTGCCGGAGTGCTTTCGAGCAAGACACAGACCGAACCCGCAATCGCTCCCGATGAGCTCGGTCGGTTGGTGCCTTGCATTGGTTTCTTCAATCATTTTAAGGTACCGGTCAAAACTTCAAGTTTGATAAAAAAAAAAACAAAAAAAAACACATAAAGTCCTACGAGATTGTATGTGTCCTGTCACGTGGGTAATATCAGCTCAATTCATTTCCAATGGGAGTCGCATGGTTTGACAAAGACAGTCTTTGTCTCGACGAATGATGGGTAGAAAAAACGCATCCACCTCCACGAGATTGTCTCGTCAAACCATGTGACTCGCTTTGAATTGAACTGATCATATCCATGACAGAACAAATACTACATCTCGTAAGATATTGTGTGTGTGTGTGTGGTTTTTTTTGTGTGTGACCGGCGCCTAAAGCGCCTTGGATAAATTGCACGTATTTGCCATACAGTTTTTAGCCTTGGTTCCAACCTGATTAACTGCTTTCTGCAGAACTTGAAATGTCACTTTACAACCCCAGTCTGGGACAGAGTCTGCCTGGACTGGCATTTCTTAACGTCAGCTGTTACGTAGCCACGTTGTTGCTGGTATGTGTGTGAACAGCCAGCGCCACTCTGTCCATGTGCTTCACTGTCGACAAAAATAATATCTCTCCGTTCAAGACTTTGAGAGTGAAAACTGACCATAAAACGGTTCAGTAGTCCGCTGTCAGATTCAACAGTAGAAAAAAAAAAGACGGCTGTGTGAGGTGAGTTTAGTTAAAGATAAGGGGGATGTTGCAGGACGTCAGCAGTAGCTGCATCACAGTGTGCATTGATACAACAACATACTGGGTGGGTTTTTCCTCAGGATGCCACCACAGACCAATCAGAAGCCTCGGTTGCATTTCAGTCTTCATATGCCCCGCCTACGTGTGGGCAGGAATAGGCTACTGTCCCAGACTGAGTGGCGAAGTGACATTGCAGGGAGAGAATCAGGCCCGGATCCCAGGATAAACAGTTTTTTATCGTCCCCATCGACTCCCCGGTCAGAGGATGTTGGGGAGGTACAGGGAGCAGAGCAGCATGTTGTGACCCAGTGCGGGGAAGCGACGGAACGCCTCCCACGCGTCCGAGAAGATGTTGTACTTGAGGAAGACGCGGTGCTCCAGAGAGGTGGGCAGCGCCACGTCGCGGCTCATGATGTAGATGCCGTCGTTGTGCAGCGTGCACGTCAGGTTGAGGCCCGACTTGGACGTGTTCTCCTTCAGCAGGAGCCACTCGCCTGTGGCCACGGCGTACGACTGCACCGTCAGCATGTCATGTCCCTGGGGGGCAGGGGGTCCCCTGGGCTCCCCCCCCAGCTCGTGCGTGTAGCCGCCCACCAGGTAGATGGTGTCCTCCACCGAGAGCATCTGCTGCTTACGCACGTGCGCCGCGCACGAGCGGAACACCGTCCAGGCGTCCGACACAGGGCAGTAGCGCAGGACACTGGTGTTCCTGTCTGGAGGAGGAGACACAGGCAGAACCGCTTGTTGATTTAAAGGGGAACTCGACCCATTTTCAACATTTTAATGTGTCATTACTATACCTTAGAGATGTTGTGTGGACATGATAAAAAAGTTGCCCCAATTCTGTACTTCCTAAAATTGGAGGTCTGAAAAAATCATTAAAATGGTGAAATACATCTGATGACATCATCAAGATGTATTTCACCATGTTAATGATTTTTCTTTCAGACCCCTTTTTCCTGAGAGGGCACAAATGGAACCAAATGGACCCGCTAGGGTCCATTTGCTTCATATTTGTAGCCTCTCAGGAAAATTTTGAAAATGGGTGGAATTCCCCCTTAACTGAATTTTGTCCGAAAAACGTCCAAAAGACTAACTAAATCTAAAAACAATACTTTGTCCCAAAAGAGAACCGTGATTATTATTAAAAGGTAATAGAGGCAACTTTTTAGCCAAAAATCTGAATTGATGCGGCAGGTGTTTCTCTGCAGACAGACACTTGCTTCGTCCTGCCAGACGGTCCAGAACTTTGTTGTTGTCAACAAATCATGAAAAGAAAACATTCGTTGGGCTCAGGACAGGCGTGGCTAAGGTGTGAGGTGGAGGGGGGTTGTGTGGGGTTGAGGCAGTGTTTTAGCCAATCGCAGCACAGCAGTCTCCATCAGATTCATAATGAGCCAATAGAGTGGAGGTGTTCTGTTTTTAAACAAATCTGTTTACAAACACAGTGTTTGTACGCATCAAAGTTGCCTCTATTACCTGTTACTGTCACAACAACAGGGAGACATTCTTATACCAAATCTGAAAAGGTTTACATTATACAAACCTCTTGCAGTGTATCCGCCCATGACATAGATCATGCCCTGGCACTCGCAGGCAGAGAACTCTGCCAGAGGGTCTGGCATGGAGGCGACGGGGGTCCACCAGTCCTGTTCCGGGCTGTAACACTCCACGGTGCCCAGACACTGCCCTCCGACGGCGTACAGCTTCCCTCGCACTGCCAGGAGCTTGAAGTTGGACCTAATGGGAGTACATACATAATAACATTTAGAAGATTTAGGACACTTTCCTGGGGGTCTTTATGTGTGTGTATATGGGGTTCTCAGGTTTTCGATATTTTAGACTTTAGCAGGGAGTCCAGTGTCTCTGATGTCACCGACACGACTTGGACTACATGTTGTCTCAGTAAGACAATCCCTCCCCAATCCACTGACATATAAACATGTTTTTTTTTTTTTTTTTTTTTTTTTTTTCCAGAAAACTGTTAGAACTACCATATTTAGATTTCGTTAAGGTCTCTGGGATATGCGTCATCCTGAGCAGGAACATAATGTACTACGGGGTCATGGTCTGACCTCTTCTGGTTGAGAGGAGCGATGTGGTTCCATTCGTTCCTGCAGGGGTTGTAGCAGTGTGCGGCAGAGATCTCCTGGCTGGTCATCCGGTAGCCGCCGACGATGAACAGATAGTTGTCCAGGACGGCTGAGCCGTAGCCGCGCACGTTGATCATGTCCTGTGGAAGATTGTTGGCCAGAGGCTTCCATCGCTGCTCCACCTCCCCATACCTAGAGGACCAGGGATGGACAGAAGGACTGACACGTTTTGTTTCGTCTTTTTACGCTAATCCTCCCTACTGTAGTGTGATGACCATATGAGGAGTTCCTCCCTGTTCCCAGTGATCCCCTGGTATAAAAAAAATATACAGTAATTTTATTCAGGCCTTGGGAGGAAAGGCAATCATCCAATCAGCGGGGCCTTCTTCCAAATATGACAGAATGGGGGTGGGCCTTGGTGTACATGCTGTTGGCCTGTTGCACTTCCCACCCACTGCAGAGTGTGTGCAAGTGCATGTCTTGTTAACAGGGGAACTGGAGGGTTTTCCAAATCACTGAATGCTCTTTCTTTCTGACTGCATTAAACAATGTTAATCTCACCAACATTGAGGTTTTTGTTTCATAAAAATCCAAAGAAACGTTATGAGCTAAACTATAAAACTAAACTATATTAGAACACTTATGTGCATACTCTATTTAGCGTACCTCAGCATGGACCAGGGCTCATCCTGGTCCGGCACCTCCAGCGACAGGCAGGTGAAGTCCCCGACAGCCACCAGGGTGGCTGTGCCCTTCATGCGCATGTCACGCACCTGCTCGCGCAGGGCGGCGGGCAGGCCGCGGAACTCGGGCCGCCGCAGCACCGGGTGGTAGTAGCAGCTCATGTACTTGAGGCAGGCGCTGCGCAGCTCGTGCGTGCCGTAGAGCTCAGCCAGGCCGTGCAGCTCCACGCAGTTCTCCAGCCGGATCTCGGAGGTGAGCAGCTTGAGCATGGAGGTGACCTGCAGGAACGAGGCCGTCTCGATCAGGTCCTCCAGCGTCTCGTCCACCACCTGAAACCAGCATTTGTGCTTTTTTCCGGTTACTGGATTATTATTATTATTATTATTATTGAATTTTAGATTTGAAACATTATATTGTAATCAAGTTGTGAATGCATCGAGAGCAATTACTATGTCTGTGGCATAGCAACTTTTTAGCCAAAAATTAAAATAGATATATAGCTATATATTCCCCCTCTACGTTGCTTCTACTTTGATGCTGCAGCCGTTTTCCTGCAGACAGACATCTTGCAGATGTTTCAGGTCCAGAACTTTGAATTCAGGAAAGGCGGTTGTAATTTGTGAGGAGGAGGAGGGTTGTGGGTTGAGGCAACGTTTTAGCCAATCACTGCACAGCAGTCTCCAGAAGTTTCATAATGAGCCAATAGAGTGTAGGTGAGGTGGAGTTAGATTCTGTTTTTAAACAAAATCTGTTTGCAAAGCTTGCAGTTGCCTCTACTACCTTTAATGAGACCAGGTGCATCATCGTTAAATCACGGTTTGGCTTCAACGCACTTTACATCTGAGGTGTGAAGCGGTGTGGTGGGTTAGTGGTTACGCTTAGTCAGGTGACCATAGATCGGCAACTCTGCAGTGGGCGGTACCTTAAATGTAAATGGTGCAATTATATAGAGCCCTTGTCCACAACGCTTTACATTGACCGGTGTGCACACCAACACCATGAACTCCCCCATGAAACCACGCAATTTGGGGAGGTCAGTGTTGTGGTAAAGGACATGTAGACAAGATGGAGGAGCCGGGATTCGAACCGCCAGCCTCAACTTCTGAGACGCAGAAGCCGCCACTCTCATCTACCTTGATGGTCATGCTGCTGAATCAATGCTGAATAATAATAATAAACATATATGCATAAAAAACCTGCACTTTGGAGGTGTTGATGAACTCCAGGACCAGCTCCAACCCCGGGACGCTGAGGCCCTGCAGCTGCACAGAGTCCTCCGTGGACTCCCTCATCCCGGAGCTGTACAGGGCGCGGAAGTAGTCGCTCTTCTCGATCAGCTTACGTTTGTTCACCTCGTACGTCTTGTCGTCCATCACGATGGCGATGGTGGTTTGGTCGGTGGCGGAGCAGGACGACATTGTTTGTTTTGTACTCATGAGTCTCTCTCAAAGCCCAAAGGAGGTTGTTATTATTGCTTTTGCTTATACAGCTAGTTAGTTATGAAGTTATGATGTTACATGAAGGTAAAGGTGTCCTCTATTGAAGTCCATATTATGGGCTGGAGGGGGTTCCTCTGAAGCATGAAACTTTACCAAAAATATGCTGCTTTACACCATTTTCACTTTGCTTGCTTTACAACCCCACTCTCCACAGGCAATCTGAAATCATCACAGTTTACATTTTAACGGCTGGGGTCCAGACTAGAGCTCCAGAGAGACAGTCAGAGACACAGGCATGACAACCACCTACATCCATATATGGTGATGTTATTAGGACTGAGTGACAGCATGCATGGGACCACCAGCTGAGCTACAGGCACCAAAATAACCAGGAGCAACGCTATAGCTTAGAGCTGCAATGCTAAGAAGCCGAGCAAATAAACCACTTATCTCCGATTGTTATTACTATAACATCATCCCCAAGTCGTTCCGACAACAGCAGGTCGTTTACATCAGATAAAACGTGTCTTCGTGGTGGTCGATGGTGTCCAGAACGGCTGCTGACAACTGACCGGGTCGAACTGGCGTTATTCCGTGGCTGTCATTCTGGGGGGCGTTTGGGGTTAGGGGACGTTTGAAAGTATTTTAGTTTAGTTTTAAAGTCTAACAACACGAAGAAGCAGCTGTCATAGTCTCAACTGTTTTGATTCTGTCGAGCGTAACGTCACTTCCGCGGTTTGTTTTTTACTCGGTGGTGTTGAAGAAAGCAGAGTTACGCAAACTCCCTCCACTTCATGGGGCCAGTCCGATGGCGGCTCTTCTACGGACTCGGAGGCAACAAATAGGGACTAGTCCCGTACAGAAATGCGCAGCATTGGACTCAGTTGATTAGAGTGATTTGTAGTTTACAACATAAATATTACAGTACAGAGTACAGACTTTAGTCGTCACGGTACTTTAAAACAGTGGTCATGATGTCACACACATGCCCTAAAATAGATCTTATTTGCGCCGCCCTCGATGGAAACATGCATTTCCAACTCCAGTTTTTCCCTATTCAGGCTGCATGAACAGCGCTCAGTTTCTGACCCATTAATGTCGCTACTCTGAGACTAGATGTATCTAAGTTTATAGTGGAGTGTTTTCATGCTGGCGCCATCTCGCGCCAACATAAAACTGTAGATCAGTTTATTATTTTCAAATTAATTCACCTTTCATATGTATTTATTTGTTGGTTGTTTAATGGATAATATATCCATTAAACACATTTTGGTGGCATAGCAGCAAAAATATTTTAGTCACTTATCTTATTTGTTACGAATTGTAAACAAGTAGACATGCTTTTGGTGTAGCCCTGATACATGACGGTCGGTATAGATCGTCATGGGTGCTAAGCCCCTAGTTATAGTTATAGTAGAAGTAGTGTTTCAAATCATTTTAATTTGAAAATATCTTTGAAATTTGGATTGATTGCATGCCATCATGTTTGGTGGGGCAGTCCGGGCATTCAGGGAGGCATTTCCCCCCACATGCCCATGCCTAGATCCGGCCCTGACTCAGTCACTCTGAGGGTCCCCACGTGCATATATATAGGCTATACTCCATAATGCAACCATGCAATGACAGGACACATTGTTATTATAATGAGGCGCCCATATATAGGATATTTTACATGACGTCAGTTGTGTGCATCACGAGGATGAGCGCCTGTGGCGTGTGCGTGTGGGTGGGTGCGTGGGAGAGTGAGGTTAGCGCGATCGCATCCATGACAGAGAGACAGACAGTCAGGGCAGGGAGTGGGACGGGAGAGAGAGAGATAACTAAATAAATGCACTGCAACAATAAGGCTTTAATTCATGCTATCCGACGTTGAGGCGGAGAGGTTGTTTCTTTGGACATAACATAAACAGGACTAGGAGGGGAGAGGAGGAGGAGAGGATGCTCC
>CM076987.1:13936759-13949259 GCA_039105355.1 Benthosema pterotum
AACAGTTCTGTTGGAGGGCAGCAAACAACGTTAAATTCACCAACATTGTAGCTGTACGGAAAGCTTGAATTATTTTCTTGTGTTCTGCAAAGTTTTTGTTTTGTCAAAATTCACTATAGAAACATTACAAGCTACTTTATGTCAAGCAATGCCCTGCATTTGATTATGCCAGAGTTTGGGAGGGCTTGTTTTCAATAACGCGACATACTACTGCCTCCTTCATCCTTTAGAAACAGGCGGTACACAGGTCCGTTGAGTGTGATTTCCAACGAGCACTTCCAACGCTCCATGCTGCTTAAAGGTAATAGAGGCAACTTTAGTGTGTACAAACACCGTGTTTGTAAACAGATTTGTTTAAAAACACAAAATATCGCCACCACGCCTCCACTTTATCGTCTCATTACGAATCTGCTGGAGACCGCTAAAACGCTGCCTCACACGATACACCCCCCCCACCTCACGGATTGGCATGGCCTTTCCTGAATGTTTTGTTTTCCTGATTTGTTGACAACAACGAGGATGTGGGAAAATGCCATACAGTATTTTCTGTGGAGCTTATGGTGTGGCTCTGTGTTGCAGGTGAGCCTGAAGTCAGGAACCAACATTCTGTACTGGAGAACTACTGGCATCTTGATTGGAGGCAAGAAGGTTAAACCTGTACTGATCAAGAACATCCTGATAGAGGGTAAGAGATATGAAACATGCACACGCATGTCACACGCACACACACACACCAAAGAAAAGTACTGTACCGGTAACTATATTCCTGTGTTTTGTTTTCCAACTGGAAATGGATTCAAAGTCAATCTTGTGTGTGTCAGTGACGATTAAGTTAAGTTTTTAGGGTTCTAAAGTATTCTATTCATTTGAAATAACCGAACATCCAGTTCAACCTCGGGGGGAAAAGGTACCAGTGTGTTTGGTCCATGTTTTCTTTTAGATTTTATCCCACAATTTTGCAACCCATTTTTATTTACCCGCCACCAATTACCTAAAGTGATCCTGGGCTCTACACACCCTCCACCATAACCTAGGGAGGCAGCGGACTGGCCTCATGCTTCCTTCAATACATGAGGAGTCCAAGCTGCCTTCTTTTCACCTGACAGGTGGGTGAGTTTCCCTGGTTGGACCTATCACATAGAAGGAAAGGAACACGTGATACGTCCGGGGCGCCTCCATCAAGCTGGCCAGTGGGGGGGTGGCAGTCTAGAGACCAGGATTACTGCATGTTTTTGTGAGGGCACCTACCCAAGGGCACACATGGAGAACATGTGAGGGTAACTACCCTAGGGAACACAGGCAAACTCCACACAGAAAGGCTTTTTAGTCACCCCAGCCTACATGTTCAGAGTGCGTTAATGATCCAGTGTGTGGACTCTGTTTTCACACACAGGTGTAGCCTACACGTCAGAGTGCTTCCCGTGCCGTCCGGGTTGGTTCAGCTCCTCCCCAGGTTCCTCTGCCTGCCAGCCCTGTCCAAGGAACACCCACTCTGGGAAGGGAGCCACCTCCTGCTCCCCCTGTCCCGAAGACCACTACTCAAGTGAGATGACCCCGACCGATTCTCTATCCCTATTGATGAACCCATTTAGATCTGAGACAGAGGGCTCCGTTTTTGTTACATGCTAAACCGCTTATCCCAAACCCCTTATCCCTTATCGGTGATTTGTTGATTTGCACATGCACACACTCTACAATGGGGGGTAGGGGATGCAACAGGCCAACAGCAGGTTGGATGAAGGCTTTGCCAACCAAAGCCCAAAATTGAAACTAGGGTTTTCCTATTATATATTCTTAGCACTCTAGTTGGGAGAATCATCACAATAAACAAAAACCAAAACACAAAAAGTGATATTTGAAATTCTGTGAGTGAAAACACAGAATTAAAGCACACCCTTGAGTGTAATATTGCAATTCTACAACAGTTACCCTTAAAATTAAGAGAATCACTAAAAAGAATAATTAATGCTTCTTCTAAATGAATATACAATATATACTACTAATATGAAAATCCCATTTCATGCTACTGCCTAGTAGGGCAACAAAATGGTCATCTTCATGTTTGACTACAATGATATCAGGATTCAAATTCCCTTGTTCTGGTTCTGTTAGATGACGGCTGGGCTGAATGCAAGGCCAAACCCCCCTGCTCCGACAAGGACTACTTTCAGATCCACACAGCCTGTGACAGTGAAGGAAAAGTCAGTCAACACACACACACACCCCGCCCCACACACACACGCATGCACACGCACGCACACACACATGTACAGACATGCATCTGTAATGGAAAAGCAGTGAAGCGGTAAAGCAGTAACATAACTACTGCTGTTGTTGTTGTCATCATGGTTACAGACGCAGGTGTTACACAGGTGGATCGAGCCAAAGATCTGCGTGGAGAACGTGACGGGAGCGGTGCCGCTGCCCCCTACTGGGAAGAAAGAGGCTTGCCCACCGTGCAACCCCGGCTACTACAACGCCAACGACTCCACCTGCTCCCCGTGTCCGCACGGAACACACTCCGACGGCATGACAGGTACCAATCGGAAACAATTCAAATGGTATTATCCGTGGCTCAAATTTTGAATAAATAGTGGGCCCTGGTATAAAAAAGGTTGAAAACCTCTGGTGTAAATGGATGAATGTAATGCACAATCTTTTGTGTAAAGCGCCTCGGAGGAAGGGCGGTGCTGTATAAATGTGCCATTATACCATGTCCGTGTTTCGACAGCGTGCAAAGAGTGTCCCGGAGGCACGGAGCCGGCTCTGGGATACGTGTACAAATGGTGGAATGTCCTCCCGGCCAACATGAAGACCTCCTGCTTCAACGTGGGCAACAACAAATGTGACGACATGAACGGTGAGGGTTCATTCGTTCATTAATTCATTATTATTAATTAATTATTCATTCATTCATTCGTTTGTTCGTTCATTTATATGTTCGGTCAATTGTTCATTCGCTCATATCGTCAACCTTTAGATTATAAAACGGGTAGTCCAAATACTTGTCCAAATTCTGATTGGCTGGTCACCATCACATGACAGGTGTAAATTCCAGCAATAACCGCTTACTTCAAAGGGAGCACTTGAGGGCAGGGGCCAAACCAACAGGACCCGCAATTCATGTTTACGCTCTCAAAGAGTTACATCTGAGCAACCAACTTTCCATCATTTAGCTGGGGACCACCTGGAATCCTCTCAGGGATCACTGGTTGAAAACCACTGTATTATTAGATTGATTACAACAGGTTGTAACCGTGTTGTGGTCCATCAGGGTGGGAGGTGGCGGGGGACCACATCCGCAGCGGAGCGGGAGGCTCCGACAATGACTATCTCATCCTCAACCTGCATGTACCTGGCTTCAAGTAAGTGACTGTGTGTGTGTGTGTGTGTGTGTGTGTGTGTGTGTGTGTGTGTGTGTGTGTGTGTGTGTGTGTGTGTGTGTGTGTGTGTGTGTGTGTGTGTGTGTGCGCGCACGTTTGGGCGTCTGTATGCATGTACTGTATGTTATACTGTATCTATTACAGCTTTGTATGTTTTTTTCATAAATGAATGCCCTGTCAAACAACAAAAGTGTTGCACAAATGCAGTGAGAATAGCCGCTCTACAAGAGACTAGGTCAGCTATTTTCACTGGTTTTACGTGTGTGTGTGTGTGTGTGTGTGTGTGTGTGTGTGTGTGTGTGTGTGTGTGTGTGTGTGTGTGTGTGTGTGTGTGTGTGTGTGTGTGTGTGTGTGTGTGTGTGTGGTCATGCTGTGCCAGGGTACCATCCTCTCTTTCAGGGATGACAGGCGGGGAGTTCGGCAGAATTACTTTTGTGTTCGAGACCATCTGCTCTGCCGACTGTGAGCTCTACTTCATGATGGTATGTGCTTGTATTTAACTAGCAATGTTAGTGTGCGTGTGTATGTGTGCGTGTGCGTGCGTGCGTGCGTGCGTGTGTGTGTGTGTGTGTGTGTGTGTGTGTGTGTGTGTGTGTGTGTGTGTGTGTGTGTGTGTGTGTGTGCGTGCGCGTCTGTATAGATATTTTGAGCCAGAAGGTGTTTTCAGCATTAGCTAGCATTAGCTTTAGATTTAGATAGATTGAAAGCAGAAAAATAGCAGAAACAAAATTGTTTTTTTGTGAAAATGTTGCGAGCATCTTTGAATGTATTCTTTCAGAGCAAACATTTTAAACTCATATTTACTTCACTAGATCAGAGTTTTTCAGAAAACACATCAACACTAAGTCTGGGGGAGCCCGGGTTTGAACCGGCAACCATCCAGAGACTCTACCCCTGAGCCACTGCCACACCTGACAGTCTCTATTGTGACCTGACAGTCTCTATTGTGATCTGACAGTGTCTATTTCGATCGGCCTATATATTGACCTGACAGTGTGTATTTGGACCTCACAGTGTCTAATGGCCTGACTGTCTATTGACCTGGCAGTGTCTATATAGACCTGGCAGTGTCTATATTGACCTGAGAGTGTCTATATGGACCTGGCAGTGTCTATGTAGACCTGGCAGTGTCTATATTCACCTGACACTGTCTATATTTTGACCTGACAGTGTCTATATGGACCTTGCAGTGTTTATATTTTGACCTGACAGTGTCTATATTTTGACCTGACAGTGTCTATATATAAGGACGACCTGACGGTATCTATATTTTGACCTGACAGTGTCTATATTGACCTGACAGTGTCTATTATATGGACCTGACAGTGTGTGTATATGAATTGTGTCGCCCCCTACAGGACGTGAACAGGAAGAGCACCACGGTGGTGGAGTCCTGGGAGGGAACCAAGGACAAGCAGTCCTATACCCACATCATGACCTGGAACGCCTCCGTCTCTTACACCTGGGCCTTCCAGAGGACCAACCAGGCTCTGGAGGTGAGGGAGCATGCATGTGCATTCTTCTGCTAAAAATAGGGAGAGTAGCGACGGGCTTTGATCTCACATCTCAAGCTGGCTGGAGCTCTGCAGGTTCCAAACATAGGCCTACGTAATTAACCACTGCATGACAGCACAGCCTTTCTTATAATATTTATAAACTAAGGCGAGTTATACAACAAATCATTGTTCACTAGAGTGACGAGAGGTCTGTTAATGCGTTAAAATGTCCTAAAATTAGTTTGTTTCTCCAATTTTAACTGTGAACGTGCGACCTGTCAATGGAGCTGGATGGCCAGAGTGGTTTGTTTGGAACCATAATCCATCCTTACTAGGTGGTCACGTGCGCTTTTCAGCCAATGGGCGTCTCTGTTCATCCGTAGCATTGGGAGTCAACAGGACTGTCAGTACTCTCTCACTTATACATTCATATGTACTAACGGTATCATCCAATGACAACCAAATATTCTTTATTACTTGCGTGAGGGGAGGAGGCGCAAGTTAGGTGATCGGTGCGCTGTGTTCGGCACACACATGAAAGTCAACCACCCTAAAGAATAATCATGATGTGTATTCTTGCATTGAGTGATCTTGGTACATAGACATTGAAGATAAAAGATTTTAGATTTATATTGCACTTTTATCCAAGGCGCTTTACATGCTGGTAGATTGTGCATCACATCCACCCATTCACACACACATTCATACACTGATAGAAGTGGAACCATGCAAGGTACCTACTAACACATCAGGAGCAATTAGGGGTTCAGGGTCTTGCTCCACTAACTCTGCGGGAACCCGGGATCGAACCAGCAACCTTGCGGTTACCACCCGGTGACTCTACCCCTGAGCCACTGCCGCCCTCCTCTATACACCCTGCTCTGTACATCGTTTTTGTCTTGATTGTATTGTTGGATTGTATTGTGCTTTGTGCCATGTAGACATGTGTTTTCTCATGCCCACGAAGCCCTTTGAAACTGAACTGTGTGTGTTTAGGCGCGGCGCTACGTGGGCGATATGGTCAAGCTGTACTCAGTGGTCGTGAGCAACGCGCTAGACGGCGTGGCGTCGGCGTGCCGGGCGTGTGCGCTGCTTCCCCAGAGCTCTTCGCCTCCCAGCGAGCCTCAGGGAGCCGCCACAATGGCGGCCCTGGGCTCCTCCTGCGTCCCCTGTCCCGCCGGCTACTACATCGACCGGGACACCAACCACTGCAGGGAGTGCCCGCCCGACACCCGCCTGGCGGGGCGACACACCTACGGGCGGGACGCGTGTGTGCCGTGCGGGCCGGGCAGCCGGGGCAACAAGGTGAGGCACCATCCTGAGCTCAGCTGATGCCAACTCATACCTGGTTAAATACTGTCCGGATATTCCAAAACTGGTAGTAGTATCCTAGGACATAGTATCCTAGGACAGTAGTTTTCAACCTTTTTTCATACCAGGGCCCACCATTTATTCAGCATTTTAGCCACGGACCACCATTTCATGTTGAGTTTAATCTATTGGACCCAAAAGCAAGGATTTGAGGAGAGATAACTGGCAAAACTTTGTTCGAATTGAAACAATTCTACATTTTCTAATTGTGTAGATTCTTGAAAATTAACGAATTCAAACGTTTAAATGAAACCAAATGCACCCGTGAGGGTCCATTTGGTTTCATTTTAACCAATTTGTTTACCAATTAACCATTTGGTTGCCAATTGTTCATCATTTCGCTGGGGACCTCCTGGAATCCTCTCAGGGACCACTGGTGGTCCCCGGACCGACCACCAGTTGAAAACCCCTGTCCTAGGTACTTTAGCTATCCATTTTTTTCTTTCTCGTACTCAGAATCTTAGCAATCTCTCTGGTTTCAGGACCACTCCAGTTGCTACAGCGACTGTTCCTTCTCCCACACCACGGAGGACAACCGCACCCTGACCTTTGACCTGAGTGCCCTGAGGGGCGTGGCCTCACTGACCAATGGGCCCAGCTTCACCGCCAGGGGCACCAAGTACCTGCACCTGTTCCACGTCAGTCTGTGTGGACATGAGGTGAATATGAGAAATATGAGGGAATATGACCATTAAATGACCATTAATCGTCTTCATTCTCTAGTTGTGTAGACTTGGGCCAATTGACATGATGAAGATTTTAACTCTTGAGAGTGTAACCACACACACACACACACGCACGCACGCACGCACACACACACACACACACACACACACACACACAGACACACACACACACACACACACACACACACACACACACACAGACACAGACACACACAGACACACACATGCGCTCATCCACTAAGCTTGATTTTCGCACATTTTGATTTTAGTTTAGTCATAGTCATATTTTTGAATAAAACTGCATTTAGTTTGACTATTAAGCCATTTTTATTCATCGGCGCATTCAGTGATTTGGGTGATTTGGTAAAACCCTCCCCTCCCCCCTGGCAACAAGATGTGTACATGCACACACACTCTATAATGGGGGAAGTGCAGCAGGCCAACAGCATATACACCAAGACTCACCCCAACTCAATCCTGAGGTTTTTATCCTAAAGCCCAAACTGAAACTATATATTTTTTTTTTTACTTCGGGGGCTCACTGGGGACAGGGAGGAACTGCTTTTATGGCCAAAAAAAGAAAAAAAGAACAATATTTGAATTAGTTAAATCACTTTATACTTTTAATAATACTTTTATTTTTTATTTTAAAAATTAAAAATTAAATAAATATTATGTATTTTGAAATTAGGCAATGTACATCATCACAGCGCTTGTAGATCGGCTATTTTCAGAGTGCAAATCAACATTCCAACCAAACGTTTTACTGGATCTCTTCTGCACTAACGACATGTATGTCTGTGTGTGTACACGTGCGTCATGTCTACATAAATGTCGACAGGGCAAGAGGGTCGCCCTCTGCGCGGATAACGTCACCGATTTGTCCGGCAACAACAAGGACACCCAGAGCGACGGGGCGGCCGCCGCCCGGCTCGGCAGCTCAGTGGACAGCTTCATCTGCCAATCAACCATCATCCCGGCCGATGGGCGGGGCTTCAGGACGGCCCTCTCCTCCCAGTCCATCAGCCTGGCCGACACCTTTCTCGGTAGGAATCACAACAGGGGCGGATCTAGGCATAGGCATGGGGGGGCAATGCCCCCCTAAATGCCCTGACTGCCCCACCAAACATGATGGCATGCAAAACAACCCAAGATATTTCAAATTAAAGTGCCTATATTTAAAATGATTTGAAACACTACTACTGCTACTAACTAACTACAGCTGTGTCACCACTAAACCAACAGCATTTCATCATTGAAAACAGAAAACTCTCTGAGTCAGACCTTTAGCTTTATGCATGCTGCGTGTCTGTTGCAACTCCAACAACAACTGATGTTATTATTGATGCTTTACTTGACTTATAAAAGTCCTGTAACTGAAAATGGTATGGGTGCGACTGAAGCCGCACCCATACCATTCCATTCTGTCGCACCCATACCATTCTGTCTTGCCCCTCCAACATGTTCTCTTGCCCCCCCAAATGGAAGTTGAAAGAAACTAAGTACAAATTCCCAACATTGAATGATGTATTCCACAGTCGTCAGTCCCGATTGATACGATCGGGGCAGCTTTCCAGGCTTTCAGACTGGATAATGGAATGATAATTTAAGTATCAGGCTAACTAGGTACATTTCAGAGGCAAATATTGTATTTTACTCAATTGAGTCATCTCCAAATAAATACGTTTTCATCTCTGTTCTGTTCTGTTCTGTTAAAAGGTGCCACGGTGGACACTGTCCTGGATGGAGTGAAGGCCCAACCAGAGTTATTCCCTGAGAACACCAGGCCTGTTCCAGACATCAACTTCTTCTTTAGGTACAGTAGAGAGCAGGTTGCTTAAAGTGGCGTCCGAGGACCCCCAGGGAGCCCCCAGCCAAAGTAGTTAATATATAGCATAACAATGCTAGATCTACTGATTTAAGCATGGCTATAAGCTCCGAGCTGATCACTTCATGTTGCGCTGCCTGCAAGCTTGTACATCTGCTATTTAGAAAAATAACACACACGTGAAATGAGGGATGCTCTTAAGCCTGATCCCTGGCTCCTCCCATAGTTAGTGTCCTCGAGCAAGACCCTGAACCCCTAATTTTCTCCCGATGAGTGTACAGATTGTGGATTACATTAATGCACCATGAGTAGAGCACAGTGAGGGCAAGTACTGTTTATGGGCTAATGAGAAGGAACTTCGATTGGCTGGATCAGGGGCGTTTTGCCATTAGGCAGACTAGGCAGTTGCCTAGGGAAGGGGAGCTCCTGGGAAAATCTTGCCTAGGGCTCCAAATTGCTTAGAAACGCCACTGCACTGGAGTCATTGATGATGTAATGGTAATGTAATTGCGATAGCATTTGGTGTCAGGTGGGAAGTAGGTAACGGATTTATAGTATGTGTACCACCCGTGTGCGTATACATTTGCATGTAAGGTGTATATGATGACGAAAGCCAATAAGGGATTGGCTGGCTGTTGTGGGCAGCGTGAGTGGGTGGTCAACCTGCCCATTGATTGGCGTGATTAGATGGTCGATGTACCGGTAATGGTGACGTATCATCATGCGTATTTTTCTCCTGGTGATGTCAGGGGTTACTTGTGCTCTGCTCGTGCACAAGTAGGCCATGAGTGCGGTTCTAGTTGTTTACTGTGCTTTTTTGTGTGTCTTCAGGTCATCTCAGGCCACGGCCTCATGTGACCAGGGTCGGAGTTCCGTCATCACGGTTCGTTGTAACCCGGAAAAGCCAGAGCGTGGCGAAGTCTCCGTGTCCAGGTGGGGCAGCGTTTTTGTGTGTGTGTGTGTGTGTGTGTGTGTGTGTGTGTGTGTGTGTGTGTGTGTGTGTGTGTGTGTGTGTGTGTGTGTGTGTGTGTGCGTGTGCGTGTGCGTGTGTGAGTGTGTGTTCAGGTCTTTTCAAGTAAAGCACACATCTCCCCTTTACCTCTTCTCCTTAGTTAAAGGGGAATTCCACCGATTTTCAACATTTTACTTTGTCATATACCTTAGAGATGTGTGGACATGATTAAAAGCCCCCTCCCCATTCTGTGTTTCATTAAAACAGAGGTCTGGAAAAAATCAGATGGTGAAAGGCAACTTGATGACATCATCAGTTGTGTTTCACCATGTTAATGATTTTTCTTTTAGGACCTTTTCTCCTGAGAGGGTATAAATGTGAACCAAATAGACCCGCTAGGGTCCATTTGGTTCTCCTTTGTACACTCTCAGGAAAATGTTGAAAATGGGTAGAATTCCCCTTTAACCTTTTCTGTGTGTTGCCTTTACCGTGTGTGTGTGTGTGTGTGTGTGTGTGTGTGTGTGTGTGTGTGTGTGTGTGTGTGTGTGTGTGTGTGTGTGTGTGTGTGTGTGCGTGCGTGCGTGTGTGTGTGTGTGTGTGTGCGTGCATACAGCTCTTGTCCTGCAGGGACCTGTGACGGCTGTACGTTCCACTTCCTGTGGGAGAGTGCCAGTGCGTGTCCCCGATGCTCAGAGAACGACTTCCACCAGATAGAGGGAGCCTGCAAGGGTGGGGTCCAGGTAAAAAGCTCCATAGCTCCACTGCTTCTATGATTTGTGCCTTTCAGTGGAGCTACTGTATGTGAAAATCAATGCAATATCTCCTCTCCTATGCCTCTCCTCTTTAATGGAAATATAAAGAACGTTTTACCTACTCAAACAAAGACGGCTTGCGTGATTAGAAAGCCTCCCACCGCACGGATAAAACGCACGTTTTGGCCAGAAATTATTTGTTTTCCGAGAGAGGAAAAATGTTCTCTATGGAGGTTTGCACAAATACATTCCCAGTGAAAAACAACCAGGACAAAAACAGTGTTTTGGTGAGTAGGTGAAACGTTCTTTATATTTCTACCAAAGAAGAGAGGCTGATCAGAGACGAGTTCCATCAGAGATAGAACTCAAGAGATTACGTAGATTTTCACATATCTGCACTGCAGAGATGGGTACAGCCACACACATCAATGTTTGGGCACACTAAAAGTGTGAATATTTTTCATTTCACTGGGGCTTGAAGCTGACATCCGATCACGGTGCTTTGGAGGTTCAAAATAAGGGCAACTTGGCATAATAGTTGGCAGTAGCTCATAAGGGGTTTATCACAGCACGGCAGTGTGTGGGTGAAATACAGTATCATGTCATTTTATATTGGATCAGTTGTTATTATATATATTTTTTATATGTAAAATATAAATTACGTAGGTAGGTAGGTAGGTAGGTTTAAGAAAGTGACATTTTAATTTCATTGCATTACGTTTACAATACATGCCAACTGAAATGACCCCAAGTCTCTCTCTCTCTCTCTCTCTCTCTCTCTCTCTCTCTCTCTCTCTCTCTCTCTTATCAGGAAACGCTGTACATGTGGAACGAACCAAAGCTGTGCACCAATGGCGTTTCTCTGCCCCCGAGAAGCTCCTCCCCCTGCGAGGCCATCGCCCTGTGGCTGAAGGTGGGGGTTGGAGGCGGAGCCTTCATGGCCGTTCTGCTCATCTCTCTCACCTGCTACTTCTGGAAGAAAAACAAGAGGTTAGTGGGACTGTACAGTATGTGGTAATGAGCTGCCCCCTGAGATTACCAGGAAAGGGATAGTTCACATTTTTGGCCCCGGTAATCCCCACAAAATGACCAGAACTACTTCATATTCACCAAAAACAAGAGCAGAACTCCAACCACGGGACTCTGGCCATCAATTAATACAGTTGACACCTATATACGTTGTATTAATGGCACTTATTTCACTCAGCTTAACGTAAAAAAGAAAAAAAAAAGAACTATCCCTTTAAAAGCGAAATGTCATGAAATTCAAGTATTTTGGATCAGTATCAAGTAATCTGCACAACAGTGCCCCCACACCACCTCAGGACATTGAGACACTGCAGCTAAACTGCTTTCGAGTCCAGAAAGAAATGACAAGGACGGATTATATCAGAGTGTTGATTGAGCCTCAAACCATTAGAAATAAGACACTATCCATCAAGCATTGCCTCTATTACCTTTAGGTTTAAAACTAGTAATACACAGTCTGGATGTGACATAAATGACATTAAAAACGGGACTAGTTGTTTAATCAAAAACAGCTGTGCTTGGAGGACGATTCAGAAATGGGAATAAAAAAGAGGTCAGCTTCTTGTGGTCCAAAAGAAAAAAAAAGAAAAAAAGAAATCAGCTTTCTGAGCCTCAGACAGCTACTACTGTATGTCATCCTTTGTGATTGTTCACCTGAGTCACCATGATCACTGTTGCTTTTTTTGCTGTCCTGCAAAACAAAAAAAAAGGTTGGAGTACAAGTACTCTCGTTTGGTGATGTCAGCTAATAAGGACGGTGAGCTTCCCGTGGCTGACAGCTGTGCCCTGGCGGAGGGGGAAGAACCAGAGGACGACGTGGTGTACACACAGCAGAAACCCTCCTTGCTGGGCAAGCTGAGGGCCATTGCCAACAAGGTGCGTATCTGTGTATGTGTGCGCGCGCACGCGCGTGTGTGTGTGTGTGTGTGTGTGTGTGTGTCTTACGGTCTCCGTAATGATATGTAATTAAGTGCTCATCAAAATGGCACGGTGCTTAGAAGTG
>CM076987.1:13954259-13999259 GCA_039105355.1 Benthosema pterotum
GTGAATTCTCAAATTTTGCCCAAACCCGACAGTTTAGGGCCGGGTAGGGCCTAAAATGTATTCCATTTAGTAGGGCCGGGTAGAGCCTAGGGCCTGAAGTGTTAGGGCCGGGTAGGGCCGGGCCTTAATTTTCAGGCCCGTTGAGAGATGAGATTGGCGGTGTATTTATGCTGTGGGATGTCACGTGATTGGCTGACTTGATCACTCCTATTCTGAGACAATGGATTGATGATTGGCTGAATTTGGTCGGGAGATACGAGAGGGGAGAGTGATCATAACTTGAACATACCTGTTTTTGTGTTTGTTGTTTTTGCAGTGTCTCCCAGTTCAGTCATGGCTCGTGGCTGCATCTGCTGTGTTAAATACATGCTCTTCCTCTTCAACCTGCTCTTTTGGGTAAGTGGAATCAAGTTAAAAGGGATAATTAAACACAACACATTTGGTACACAACACACAGGTACATTTGTGAAATAAAATAAAAATACACACAATCATTCAAGTAACCAGGAGTAAGAAAATAACTATACAACACCAGTGGGTGACTGTGGCTCAGGTGATAGAGCTTGTAGAACTGCTGTTTTTTGCTATATGTGAATTGAAATCCTGAATTATTTTTTGAATATGACATTGAAGATGATTCGTCCCGTTTCCCCGTTTCCGTCCCTCAAATGAACAGTTTGGATCTGTTGCTGACCTGCTCTCTCTCTGTCTTCCAGCTGGGTGGGTGTGGGCTGCTGGGCGTGGGGGTATGGCTGTCCGTGTCACAGGGAAGCTTCGCCACCCTGTCGCCCTCCTTCCCCTCGCTCTCCGCCGCCAACCTCATCATCACCCTGGGCACCGTCGTCATGGTGACGGGCTTCCTGGGCTGTCTGGGTGCCATCAAGGAGAACAAGTGCCTGCTGTTGAGCGTATGTATACACTATACACTACACTTCCCATAATGCATCACTGGAGTAGTGTTGCTGAACACTTTAAGCTGCCAGCACCTTTGGCGACCGTTAAATCGGTGTGCCCGCGATCGTTTCCATCCGGACCGAATTTTCAAACGCACATGCCGTCACCGGGCTTCATAGCAGATGCAGCTAAAACTAGTCATAAAAACAATCAACAATTAGCTCTTCACTAAGCCCCTCCCCAATCCGACCTTGTCGAATAGGCACGTTGGAAGAGGACGAAAGCTTGACCAGGAAAGCTTGACCTTTTATAGCAACAGTTGCTAAAGTATTTGGATTGCCATTGGACAGTGAGCAAACCCCCAAAGGGTGACCCCAAAGGGGGAGGCTTAGAGAAGAGTTCATTGGGATCAAAGGGAGGTCAAATATTTCCTACCACGATGGACGGATGACGGACATGTCGATTTATGGCAGGCCCGTCGCATAAACCAGGCGAGATTATACATTAGCCTTCGGAGCTCAGTTTTCGATTAATTAATCTGTCTTTTTGATTAATCTCTCTTCTTGCAGCTTATAGCGTTAATGATAATAAACTTTATTTGCATAGCACAACTCTTTTCAAAACAAGGTTACATACACGCTACTGTAGTTACATCTTAGTCGATAATTATAATATTGAAATAATAATAGATTTACATCATACAAAAAATATGATGTAAATCATTTTATATACAAAAATGTCTTTGTATATACAGTATGTAAATGTATTATTATTTTACCTTTCTGGTCAAATAAATCATTAGGTTACATCCAGCTCACCCTCTTTCTCCTTCTTGTTGACAGTTTTTTATTGTTCTGCTGATCATCCTGTTGGCTGAACTTATTCTCCTTATCCTCTTCTTCATCTACACAGACAAGGTAAGTAGTTAACATGGTGCAGCTTATGCAAATTGCAAAGGCCAGAGGTTCTCATAACTAATGCACATACAGTACTTGGTCAAAATACATTGCATGTTTTAGTTGTGACCGAGCTGCCATGATGCTGTTTATTGTCTAACTTATGTGGTTGAAGATCAGTGCTGGTTCATCCAAATAAACCCACGTGGATTGAACACAAGCTTTGGCCAAAGTTCATATACAGTATGTACAAAATGAATATCATCAGACATCAGAGACACATGGTGCCCATCCACTATACCAAGACATCAGAGACATGTACTGTCTATCCACTGTACCAAGACATCAGACACACTGAGACACCCCACAAAAGCATGACTAACCAAAAAAAACTCTCATGTCTCCCATATCAAGATTTGTAATATGTAGTGATAATTGAAGGATGGAACACAACCACCCTAAAGACTAATTAATCATTGTGTGTGTTCTTGCACGGAATGATCTTGGTACATAGAAATAGATTTATTGCTGATTCTGTGTGTGTATATGTGCATGTGTGTGTGTAGGTAAATGAAAATGCCAGACAGGATCTGAAAGACGGCCTGGTCCTGTACACCACAGAGAACAATGCTGGTCTGAAGGATGCATGGAACACCATACAGTCAGAGGTAGGAGTCAAAACACTGAAGGCCCTTAAGGCTGCTTTATTTGTACTTTGTCCTGCGATCATGTCCCTCAACAACAAAGCATTACTTCTGTCATCTATGAGGTTGTACAGTATAACGTCATATATTTGTGCACGGCTTCAGCCCATGGCATTATGAATACAACGACGCAATCCTGGGCAAACAGGTGTTGTTTTGCGAATGACATCATGTGGGAAACCATGTGGGATTATACTATATATGTATTAATTAATAGTTTTGTTTTTGATGAATTCTTTGATATTATATTACTCCTGTCTGATGAGACATTATGCTGTCCAATCAGAAAAGGGATAGAAATCTGACTTCGGGGCTTAGTCACACACAAAAAAAGTCAATTAAACTCAAACAAAATGTTCACAAAAAACAGGTTTACTTTAGGTAACAAGTTCTCGGAACCCGAACAACAGTGTGTTGCAACAGCGACCACCACACTAAATCAAAATGCCTACATTGTGACTTGGTAATGAAGCCATTGTGACCTTTATGGCTGTACACGACGTTCACCCTCTCCTCCGTTGGCTCAGTGGCGGTGCTGCGGGGTGATGAGCTACACAGACTGGCACGCTGCGCTGCAGGAGAAGGTGGTGCCCGACAGATGCTGCCAGGACATCTACCACGGCTGTGGCCGCAACGCCTCCAACACCTTCTGGACGCGGGTGAGTTAAAGTATAGATGCACCTCCTGTGAGTAAAAATGGGATTTTATTTTTAGCATTAAAGGCATATTTCTAAAAAAAAACAAAAAAAAAAAAAAAAAACTTTTGGTCATGGCATGGCACTTGCTGTATATGCCTTTAAAGGTAGTATTGGAAACTGTGGTGTGTACAAACACTGTGTTTGTAAACAAATTTGTTTAAAAACAGAATCGAACTCACAAATAGGCACCGCCTTTCCTGAGGCCGAAGAATGTTTTGTTTTCGTGATTTGTCGAATACTAGGTTTTGGACTGTCTGTGGGACGAAGCAAGTGTCTGTCTGCAGGGAAAGGCTGCAGTGTCAAAGTAGAAGCAATGTAGAGAGGGAAAAAGGCAAACAATATAGCTATACATCTATTTTGATTTTTGGCTAAAAAGTTGCCTGTTAAAAAGAAGCATAACCAACCTTTTGAAAAATACTGTGTGTTGTTCTCGCAGGGCTGCTATGAGAAGGTGGAGGAGTGGATGGACGACAATAAACACCTGCTCGGAACCATCGCCATGTGTGTGCTGGTCATACAGGTAACAGCAGCTGTCAAGACACATGATGGAATGTCATTCCATGCTGTGATCTATTCCAGTTGTTTTCAACCTTTCTCATACCAGGGCCCACTATTTATTCAGCTTTTTTGCCACGGACCACCATTTGATGTTGAGTTTAGTCTTCTGAACCCAAAACCAAGGACTTTGAAGTTTTTGTCCACAATTTAGGAGAGATAAACTGGCAAAACGTTGGTCAAAATGACAATTCTTCTACATTTTCTAAATGTGTAGATTCTGTACTGTAGATGTACTGTACAACTGTAGATTCTTGAAAATTAAGTCATTCAGATGTTTAAATACAATTTAACTCTTGAGAGCGTAAAATGAAACCAAATGGACCCTCACAGGTCCAATTGGTTTTATATTGCGTTCTCAGGAGTTACAGATCTACAGTATATAAGGATCCATTTGGGTACCAACTGTCCATCATTTAGCTGGGGACCACCTGGAATCCTCAAAGGGACCACTGCTGGTCCCCGGGTCACCTGTTGAACCCCCCTGATCTGTTCTCATCCATTTACCTCTTCGGGGGTTTCGTTTTCACAGCTCCTGGGAATGGCTTTCTCCATGACACTTTACCAGCAGATCCACCGAGCGGGGAAGAAGTACGAAGCCTGAGGCTGCCTCTCTGTTACACGCGACACTTGGCGTTGGTGTCTTCAAGTGCCACAACTTGCCTTGACATTTCATGTGCCTTTTTTATATTTATAGTATAGTAAAATAAAGCACAGATTACTTGTAATGCATGCCACTGTAGCTTCTCTTGCCCTTTTCTCATCTACACACATTCAGGTGTAGAGCTGAGCAGTCCCTCTCCTTTCATCCTGTCGCCTACAGCCCAGAAATGAATCCCCCATTCATTTCCCTCATAGACTTTTGGTTGATTTTATAAAGACGATTACACCACGAACAAAGACAACTTGTAGCGTGACAAATGATGACAACAAACACACTGTTTTTGGACAATCAAATGATTTGTAAGAAGAAAAACGAAACGGTGTTCTATCGTGCCGTTACTTACAAATTAGATATTTTATGATAACATTGTGTTCTGTTTGTTGGTTTGTCACAACCAGAGTTGGTTTTGTCTGCGCTGTTATCCATCTTTATGTAAATGAGTTTTGAAAAGTCTTAGGGATATGAATGGGGAAATTACTTCTGGGCAACGTCATGAAAGTTGCGGGACTGCTCAGCTCTATTGCTGTGAATTCAAATTAGTTATTTTTTTGTGTAATGGATATCGCATGACTGTCTCGATATAACCAGTGTTGTTTATATTTAAATGATTTGTTGAAAACAAAATGACAGGCTTAATGGCCAAACAAAATGCAGTAGAAAGTGGTCTAAAGGGAGCTGTATCGTTGTTGTTTTTTGTATCTGTGTAAAACCTAAGCTGACTCCTCCAGATGGGGCCGTATTGAGTTCACAGGTTAACACTAGAGCCTCCAATCAGTGGCAGCTAGAGGCGGGACCATGGTGAGACCGGGCGCAACGCCTTTGAGAAGCACCCGATTGTTTTAACCAGCGCTGGAAATTTTAGAAAATCATCTTCCTATACCTACACTACAACACTCACCATAGCAAGGTTTCGTTTTTTGTTTTTAGAAAGTGTTAAACATACTCATGAGGCATTTTTATCCAATAAATTGCCAAGTAAACTGAAAAAATAAAAATAAAAAAGACTGCCTTCTTGGGCAATTTATTTGGCATACAGAGAGGATTCCAGATGGAAAATGTGAAGCAAGTCTCCTCCATCTGCTGGAGTCAGGTTATGTGAAAGCACCATTATGACGTGACATTTTTAATAAAAAACAGATTATCACTCTGTAAATTGGTTTAAGGACATTGTTGTGACCATCCTGGACTATTGATTGGCGGTATCTTTTCCATTGATTTAGTTTCGTTGGGTATGCTGCTTCACAACAGCAGCCCTTTAAGGGTTAAAGTACTGAACATGGTCTTAACTGTAACCGTACAGGAGTATGTACTGTAGGTGTGATACTGTAGGTTGGTTCAATATAAACCATTTGGTCTCTGAAAGGACAACATTGTTGCCGTTTGTTGGACAATAATTACAATACATGTAGTTGTTGAGTAACCCGATAGCTGTACCAATAGTATGCCTTATGGTCTAACACTAACTGAAGGAAAGCGCATACAGGCGTCATCCTCTGAGGAGAGAATAGTTTAAATCAATTTTAACTACACTGATGTAACTGTTCATACCAGGGGTTTTCAACCGATTGTGAACCAGGGTCCACCACCCTAACTACGGATCAACCTGGGGAACACTGACAATATTGAGTGAGAGAGCATATTGGCGAATTCTGGTGATTTAGCATGAGTCTTGTTAAATGTATCTTATAATATATTGATCTGTATATATGAGTGGGCAGCAGATTTCCTAATGAGGCAATCATATACACTTCCCCTACTTGAGATTCTAACTATCTTTTCTATGGAATGTCAGAGGAAGATACAGTAAGTGTTCACTTGCCCATATTACTAAATGCATGGTCAGGGAACAAACGTAATACCTTCACAGATCACCTGTTGAAAACCCCTGGCTTATATAAATGCACTCACTGCCAATTTTATTATGAACATTTCTTAAGAAGCAGGAAAGTGATCATCAATCTGTTTCATTTCAGGGGTCCACAGGTGACAAGCATTGATGCACACACTCTTTTTGATGTGTTTTGTTTTTTCTTTCTCTAGGGCCACAATCTATACTGTAAAATAAAATGTGTTAATGGAACTTATTATAATTCTTTTTCTGAAAAGAAAAGCAACATCGTTCTTTGCAACAATATATATTTAATTGTTTTAATTGATAATCACTACATTTTTAGTATAAACAATGTTATTGGTAAACGTAAGCATTTGGAATACAAAAACATAAGGTAGTATACAGGTCGATTGTTCTGTGGCTAGAAATACAGTGTTGTCATAGAGATTATACTGTTTCTGTGACTAGAACTAGAAATCCATTGTTTTGTCATACAGATTATATTCTGTGGCTAGAACTAGAAGTCCATAGTTTTGTCATACATTTTATATTCAGTGGCTAGAACTAGATGTCCATAATCTTGTCATTGTCATAGACAACATTGCCCTGAATGACCACATAGCGGATGAGCTCTTGGTGTCCACCCAGCTGGTAGATGAGATGTTCCCACCTGCAGGAAAACAAGACCAAACACGTGAATTTACGGTAATACAGTGTTTTGTTTTCCAAACCTTTTCATATCAAGTTCTATTATGCATTCAGCATTTGAGCCACAGATCACCGACGAGATTTAGCATCTCAGACCCAAAACTAAAGAATATTCTGTTGTCTTTGGACAATTCCACAGGCACATGTTTATCTCTTAATTGTAGACATTTAATAAGAAAGCCTTTGAGAATTCTTGAGAAATTAACACAAAACTGAATGTTTGTGTCGGTTTGTTTGTTTGGTTTTACCGTGCAGTGTTGAGGACCAGCAGGTCTCCGTGCTTGTTGACCTCCAGGGAGCCGTGTGTGTGGGACCTCCCCAGGGCGTAGGCTGCATTGATGGTGGCGGCGGCCAGAGCCTCTGGCATGGACATCCTCATGTTCACACAGGCCAGGTGCATGACTAGTGGCTGTAAAACATACAGGCAGGAAGCAAAAGACAGTAGAGAAGACAGAGTGATCAAAGACACAGAAACCGCCTTTCTCCAAATTGGTGGGGGTTGTATACTTTTTTTTTTTCACCGTAAATGAATGCTGTACTTGAGTGGTTTTCGACAGTTTTATGATGCAGTAAATATTACTTTGGAAAATGGCTAAAAATGCAGTTTCAGTTTCTGGTCCAAATCGTCAGAAAAAAATCACTGAATAGTGTAGCTTTCAAAAGTGCTTTATGGCCCTATAATAGTGATTATTATTTAAGTTAAGTTTTGCCATAATTATGTTTTTTTGTTTTTTAAACTACCTGGGGGAGCCTGAACCAAATGGACTAGCTAGGGTCTATTTGGTTCACATTTGTACACTCTGGAAATGGTGGGAATTCCCCGTGAAGCACCAAATACTGACCTTAATAACTGCGAGTATAACTGTGAGTTATACATTTGAGAGTCTTTTAACAGGACCACCATCATTGACTGGTTCTGTGGTGTCTCTACTCACCATGGAACAGCAGTAGGCGTTGGGGTTGAAATCACTGCCCAGGGCGACGATGACTCCAGCCTCCAACATGTCCCTGGCCCTGGGCTGGGGGAGCCTGAAGCACCCGGAAACACACCACTGTTAGACAACCCAGGACCCAGAATGACTGTGGTGTGTGTGTGTGTGTGTGTGTGTGTGTGTGTGTGTGTGTGTGTGTGTGTGTGTGTGTGTGTGTGTGTGTGTGTGTGTGTGTGTGTGTGTGTGTGTGTGTGTGTGTGTGTGTGTGTGTGTGTGTGTGATCTAGGCATGGGCATGGGGGGGCAATGCCCCCCTAAATGCCCAGTCTGCCCCACCAAACACGATGGCATGCAAAGCAACCCAAGATATTTCAAATTAAAGTGCTTAGTGATCTGAAACACTACTACTGCTACTAACTAACTACAGTTGTGGCACAACTAAACCAACAGCATCTCATCGTTCAAAACAGAAAACTCTGAGTCAGACCTTTAGCTTTATGCATGCTCTGTGTCTGTTGCAACTTCAACAACAACTGATGTTATTATTGATGCTTAGTTGCCTAATAAAAGTTCTGTCACCAAAAATGGTATGGGTGCGGTTTCATCGCCCGTGGCACGAAGCGACGCGGGCGATGAAGCCGCACCCATACCATTTTCTCCTGCCCCTCCAATTGGGAAATGTTACATCCGCCCCTGGTGTTTGTGTGTGTCTGTGTTTGCATGTGCATGCAGGCAACACTACCGCAGGATGTATGCCGTCGTTGGGAGAAGCACAGCTGCTGTTTGGGCCGTTGCCATGGCAGTGATGCCCTCATCTGTGACCTCTTCCAGGTGGCTGATGGCTAAGGCTCCAAGCTCCGCTCCCAACTTGGAACGGAAACAAAAACACATTAAAGGTTTTAAACTGTTTTGCGAAAAAATCTTAATGAATATACTGTATAGCTATATTTTTTGCATTTTCCCCTCTACATTGCTTCTACTTTGATGCTGCAGCTGTTTCCCTGCAGTGCAGACAGACACTTGCTAGGGTGAGGCAGTGTTTTAGCCAATCACAGCAAGGCAGTCTCCAGCAGTTTGAGCCAATAGAGTGGAGGTGAGGTGGAGTTAGATTCTGTTTTTAAACAAATCTGTTTACAAACACAGTGTTTATACACACTAAAGTTGCCTCTATTACTGTGAATTACTTCTAATATTACTAGTTACTTCGTCATGCTGCTGCTTTCAACAGTATTGTGTTAGTGAAGGTAGATGAGCTAATGCCACTATACTTTGACCTAAAAAAGCGCAATGAACAGCAACAGCAACTATTATTAGTCAGATGTACAAAGCCATCTAGTGTCAGAGTTGCGTCATTGAGGGGTAAGAAACTAAGTGCTCGACAGCTGTCCGCGAGTCTTTTAAAATATTTCCAATGGTACAGTGTTACTCCACGACACTGTTACTACTGTTGGTACTTTTGAATTACATTTTGACCCAGTACTCTTTGTCGTATACCGAATAATAACCTGTGCAGAGTTCATGGGATGGAGCTCGTCTCCGTGGAAGTTGATGTTGAGGCCCATGTCCCTGCCGGCCTGCAGGATGGAGCGCGTGGAGTCCAGGTCGAACACCCCCTCCTCACAGAACACGTCGATGTTGTCCACACGCAGCGTCCCAGTGGACATGAGCTCCTTCAGCCGCGGCAGCTGGACCTGCAGGATGTCTGCTGTGGCCTCAGCGACCGTCTTACCCCTGAGAGAGAGACAGACAGACAGTGAGTGTAGTGGTTTAGTGCAGTGTTTTTTTAACCAATAGTCTGGGAGACCATCAGGGGTCCTTGAGAGTGTTCCAGGTGGTCCGCATGTAGCTAATTAATGGAGAGTTGGTAACCAAATGGAACCTTATAGAGAACCTAAAATTAAACCAAGAGGACATGTATGACCGCGAATATGGTACGACATACATTACGTCGGGTGGCCAAGGACAAATTTATGTTGGTCACGATAGGATGTTATTTTTCAGCTTCCGGGACAACATTTTGCGACCGCGTCATACATCACGACCACTTTCCATAATGGTCACAACATTTTCCAACCATTATGCCAACGGTCGTGGCCGTTGGCATAATAGTTTTACTGAGGTTCTGTTTAAGGGGTTAGGTTTAGTCGTGAGCCTGTTTTGGCAAACAGTCGCATCGGTTCACCAGTCGAGAGAAATTTGATGTCTCTCCAGACAGACAGCATGGTGTGTGTGTGTTGTGTCCAGACAGACAGTATACCTGGGCACAGCGTGGGCTCCGCAGTAGGTGGAGGAGATGCCGATGGGCAGGGCGCGCCGGGCCTCCTCTATGACCTGCAGCATCTTCAGCTCCGTGGGCAGGTCCAGGCCGTAGCCACTCTTGCACTCCACCAGCGTGGTGCCGGCCCGCTGCATGCGGGTCAGCCGGCCGGTCAGGGAGGCCAGCAGGGACGGGGCCGGGGCTGCCCGCGTGTGGTCCACCGTGAAGTGGATCCCCCCGCCCGCACGGTGTACGTCCATGTAGGTGGCGCCTGCCAGCTGCGTGGAGTACGTACAATACTTAGCTTTCATAAGGGAGTTTTTATCAGGTATTTGACCAATCTGGTAACTAAATACTTACCAAGAGATTCCATGACCAATGTGTTTCTAATGGTGTCTAACATGTACTAAAAAACTGAGATTCAGGTCAAGGCATTAAGTATTAGGTACTAGTCACAACCTAGGCTATAGAAGGCAAAACATGCTAAATGTCAACATGCTTTATGTAGCATGTGATATGTCTAGCTTAGGGGGCTTTCAGGATGCTGAATCCAAGCATTAACACAAACACACACATTGCACTCACAGTGCGTTACGATGCGCTGAGAAGCATTGAGAATCATCAATTATTATATATACTGTACATACCTTCATGGCAAATTCATGCACCCTGTCACCAGCCCAGACTGGATGCGTATGAGCGTCCACCAAGCCTAAAACGACAACAACAACATCACTCTACTGGTTGCTACGATGATGGATGACCACCACCTGATCTTAATGGAATTCACAAGTCAGAAGCTGAACATGTGCTGCTATGGAAGGATACTCACCAGGTATGACACACATCCCTGTTGCATCAATCACTCTTTCGAAAGACTCTTCTAAATATTGGGACTTAATGGTATCTGCAGGCCCCACCGCTTTAATCAGCCCGTCTCTGGGGAAATAAATAACACATTTTACAATTTACAATTCAGGCATTTATCATCAGGCATAATCCAGAGATAAAGCATGGCAATACATCCTATACAGTACATACAAATGAGTTAATGTGAATCATACATAAGCTAAGAACATAACAGTAAAGAATCCATATAAACTAAAAAAGTGTTTACATATGGGCTCCATTTTTGTTACATGCTAAACCCCTTATCCCAAATCTCTTATTTTGTTTTTATTACTTTGAAAACCTTTTTGGAATATTTCAACATGTCAATCTATTGACACGTTGTGAGCTTGTAGACTGGCCATTTGAAATACTGAAAAACGTTTTTTTTTTCCCCCCTAATAGTTTACACATCTCTGTTTACAAGTCAGTTATTTGGATTTATTTGGAGGGGGCTAAGCGTCCGTCAGAGGGGGCTAAAGCCTCCCTTGCCCGTCCCTGAGGCTAGGCCAAGTACTACTGAAAGTGCTATGGGCAAGTGCTATTTGCCAGATACCGTAATACGTTAAGATACTAGATGACTCCTAAAATAACAGACTTCTGAAGTTCTAAGTACCAGTGGTGGGAAAGAGTTCAATAGACTTAACGCATGTAAAATCTGCCCCAAACTCAGTGACTATAAAACAGTAACCTTACCTCCCAATGACTATGCTGCTGTTTTCAATGACACAGAGGTTCTGCATGGCATCCTTGGTCAGGTACTTTTCTCCGCGGTTGCAGATCAAGACCACCTGTTTAGCGTTCTTCACCAACAGTCTGTGCTTGCTGGACATTTTAATTCTGGAGATCAGACACAAAACAACATAAAATGAGTCTCCGCTAAGAAGTGTTCCCTCACTGCAGTTTGGAGAAAGGCAAATATTTGACCAGGGGAACAGGGTTCAAAGTGTAAAAAAAGTGGTTACGGTCTACTCCCACCATTTACATACACAGGCATAGGGCTTTTCATGATTCTGAATTCATTGCAGACATTCGTTTCGCACAAAAAACACTGGGGTAACTTGGGCTATTTGCCCAAATATGCTGGCCTTGTCACATTTGTGATGACGGCTATGGACGTTTTTAAGTGTCCATAGAGTGTTTTTTGTGCAAAACAAAGCTTGGAATGTACCCCCTAGTTTGACAAGTCACATGCTATACTTAAAAGAGAACCCATTTTCAACATTTTACTGCGAGTGCAGTTCACCGGCAGAAATGTTGCGTCTGTGGGTCACACACTGCAATCAATCAATCAATCAATAAATCAATCAATGCCTCCCTCACCCACCCCCTTTTCCCCTTCTTGTGTATTTCTCTTTTCCCGTGTAGGCCTACCTCCTCCACTGTGATCTGTTGATTCTGACTTTATGGAAGTGAATATTTGGATGCCTTTAAATGTTTGATGATATGAACAGGGTGGGTGGCTGCCATGATAAACAAGTGTAAGCTCAACTTGTCCAAAATCAACTTCATCAAAAATCTGAAAATTTCAATCAATCAAAATAAAAACCTATACCTGCATTCTGGTATAGGTCTAAATCTGTATAAATTTGTCTGACTGTGTGCACTGTGCAGTGTGCAGTGCGTTTCCTTCCCTCCAGGCCGGTAGGTGGCGCTCTGTCTTAACGCTGCTCCCTTCTGTTCCAAGGGTTAAAGTACTACAGTCAGGGTAACACTTCCGGCTCGGCGGCAAAGCGTGCAGTGAGTTCACTACGTTACTGTGTCGTTAAAACACAACAAATAAACTCCTCCTGACTCTGACTTTACAACAACTCAGGAGAAAATGGTAAGTATTTATGCAACCCTAACATCTGTCTGTAAATACCCGGTGGTCGTTGTGGGGGAAAGTGTAGTGTTTATTATCCTGCGTTCAGCCTGTTGGTTAGCATTAGCTAGCAGTTCTCTCATTCATTCCGGAGCTCATCTGGTGTCATGGTTGCGACATTGAGGGGTCAGAAACTGAGCGCTATTCATTAAGCATAAATAGGACAAACTGGAGTTGGAAAATACATTGTTTTCACCGAGGATGGCGTAAAAAATATCCATTTCAAGTCATGTTGCGACATGCCTGTTTTACAGTTCCCTAACAACAAAGTCTTATGTTTATGTTGTACTGTTGCTGCAAAACAGTGCAATATGAGGGCATTACGCATTTACCATCAACGCTGGGCTGCTACCTGAGTGCAATGCGTTTCTCCTTACATTAGGTCCATGGCTGGTCCCTATTTGTTGTTTCCATTCTCAATCTCAATAGAAGTCAGTGTAGAAGAGCCTCCATCGGACTGGACCCATAAAGTGAACGGATATGTCGTAACTCTGTCTAAGCCTCTGATTCAAAGCTTGAATGGGAGTTCTATGGCCGCCCTTTGTATGTAAGGGTTTGTATATTTCTGAAAAACTCTGAAATTCCAAGTCTGAATGCTGCCAGAGAGAGTAGAAGATGGACACATTCAGATCTTTATCTATAATCCAGCATCACTGGTCATGTGGGAATAAAACAAATGGCTGATCTATATAAACTGAAGCATAGATGAGACTTAGGTTGGCAAAGGGAACTCGGCAAACCATGTGTAACGCAGATTCGCCACAGACGGGGGACTAAAATTAATTTTTGCTCCTATGCCACTAAAATGTGGAATGCCCTACCAACAGGTATTGAGATATGTGAATCCGTTGACTCCTTCAAAGCCAATCTTAAAGGGACGTCTATTCTATACGGTTGGCCTCTTTAAAAATATATGACCCCCCACAATGATTTGCTGCTTTTGGCTTTACAGATGTGAATATTTGTACATCTCTAAATGTCTTGATGTAATGAACATGATCGACCCTAAGGAGCGTTATGGTTATAAACAAAATTATATGTATATTATTCCAATATTTGGAATATTTTTGAAACAAATGCTTACTAGGCAATTGGAATTGAAAATCGTGGTTTCCACTTTCCTAGCAGATTTAGGGTAGAAGAACTGTGTTACACTAGCTCATGATCTACGTTTTTTTCCCCCTCAAAAGAATCATAATCGAAATTGAGGTTTCAGAGGGAAAAAAATCAAGCAAGTCATTTATTGAAAATAAGGACCACTAGTTTAAATAAATCATTTGGAAGCAGGCCTAAATATTACCAACTACACAAGTTATTGGCCAATGTTTCTGATCACCGATTCGTGGACAATCAAAAAGACCCAAAGCTGTGTCAGCTGTTACAATTATTATTTACTTTTTTATTTAAAATGGAAGTGCAAGAAGCGGCAACGTTCAGTTTCTCCAACAAATGTCCTTTTTTTTAATTCAAGTGCAAACATGTATTGTAGCAGCATTGGAAACATTAGCTGTGTGAAGTACAGGCACGGCTTCAAACTGATGATCGTTCTCACTATCTAGTTATCCCCACCCACAGCCCAGACCACTGATGGTCCCCAGACCACTGGTTGAAAAACACTGTTATAATCACAGTATTGAACTTTACCATGCTTTGTATCTGTTTTAATAAACTAAAACATTCAGTCACTCAATATAACAAACCGCTCTTGTGTTCTCTGCAGAGTTTACCTCTGAACCCGAAGCCCTTCCTCAACGGACTGACGGGCAAACCGGTGATGGTGAAGCTGAAGTGGGGGATGGAGTACAAGGGCTACCTGGTGTCTGTGGACGGATACATGAACATGCAGGTCTGTACCGTGCTGATGGAAGTAGTACTGCTGGCATGTATTTATGGACAAACCTAAAGGAGAATTCCACCCATTTTCAACATTTTATTATGTCAATAATATACCTTGGAGATGTTGTGTGGACACAATAAAAAGGTCAACTCATTCTGTGTTTATAGAAATGGAGGTCTGCAAAAAGACTAACATGGCGAAACGCAACATGATGACATCATATCAATCAAGTTGTGCTTCACCAACTTAATGATTTTTCTTTTAGGACCTGTTCTAAGAGTGTACAAATGGAACCAAATGGACCCGTCGGGGTTCATTTGGTTCCATTTGTACACTCTCAGAAAAAAAAATATTGAAAATGGGTGGAATAACCCCCTTTTTTTAAAGGATTTTGTTAAATTTTTAATTAATTAATTAATTATTATTATTATTTTCCTCCAACAAAGTTTTTTTTTTCTTTATTCGCTGCTTTTTTAGTTAGTTAGGCATTTTAGTTGTTTTTGACACTGGGGCGGGCATTCGAGCATTGGGCTGAACATTCATTTATTTATTTATTTTACAAAATATGATGGCACTATCTTTTTAATGGCCTACTATAATCCAAATAAACCCCAGAAATGATATTTGGACCCACAAGTTGACAGGATCTACTGAATGTGAAGGTAGATGTACTGTGGACTTTGCATCAGTGTGCAGTAGGCTCAATATTGTAGTTTGACACATAGATCCCGTGAGCTTTTGTGGCCAGATATAATTTCTTGGAATCTATTAGGTCTATAGTGAATAATAAAAAAAAATATATATATATCACCATATTATTCCTATTGTTTTTTAATACATAGTTGGGGCCATGCTCAAATACCTCTGACCCCCATCTTTTACTTTGCCTAATGACAACCTAAAACATGAACTTTTGTTGGGAAAATAACATACAAATAAAAAACAAAGTTGTCCTTTAAGTAAAAGTATCAAAAGTATTCAGGGCTCACTGTGCGGAATGTCCATTTTCAAATGCAGTATAAAATGTATATAAATCTTGTGACAATAGCAGATCTTACAATCTCGCAATATGTCGCACTGCATCACACGTGGGCTTGTAGATTGGCTATTTTATAATGTATGCTTTGTCATAATCGTTTTTTTTACAAGTACGGTAACTAGAAAACTTGGCCACAGTTTTGGAACTGCTTTATGTTTAACTGCTTTATGTTCATAATTAATTATGTTTATTTTTTAATTATGTTTGGCATTTGTTTTGTGCTCCTAAACAGTTGGCAAACACAGAGGAGTATGTGGACGGCGCGTTAGCAGGTCATCTTGGAGAAGTGCTGATCAGGTAATATGCATTCTAGTAATGTAGAAACACTTCTATCAGACAGTAGACTAAGGCTGGGCGGTTTGCAAAGTTTAAAACTCTGGTTTACTATTAACATGCCCATGCATTGGTTTGCTTTATTACATTTTGTTAACCAGAGACTGATATTACAGTCTATCGCCACAAGATGGCACCTTTTGCTATTGTAATGCATCGTCAGTCATTTGTCTTGTCCAGCTCACCTACCATACCTCCACTCTACTCCTATATCATCTCACTTATTTTATTTCAACCATTAGTGTCTTATGTGACATAAGATACTGTAATATACAGTATAAAAAATGAAGCAACATGAATCCATAATAATTAAATAGGTGTGTTAAATCTCATTGGTTTGTAATCCGATTGACCGCCTAATGAAGCATAAAGACGTTAGGATTAAGTTAAACCTGGCTGCTTTCATGAAACCGAATCAAGCCTCACCATATCCAGGTTAGCTAGCCAAATGAATCTAGCAAGATTAACAAATTAATTAAAGAAAAACGGTTGCTTTTAGTCTGTGCGTATATGTTGTGCCGACATCTAGCACATTTAGGGGTAGAACTGTGTCACACTCGCTCACAGCCTACCTTACCGTAAAAAAGTGTTGTATTAAATAAGAAAAGGAAAAATGCAATGTGTTCTGCTGTTTACCGTTCAATCTTTAGGAGCGCGTGCTTGCGCTTCACACTTCACACCGCAGAATGCCGTCATGTTCACGACGTGGACCCGCAAGTACATAGATGTGGTATACACCCGCACTCCAAATCTTGCTGACTACGCCAGATTGTAGTATTGCGCGGAAGCGGGGATTGAACCCGGGACAACCAGTCATGGTTCGGGGCTGAGCCCAGGCTGAGCCCGATTGTTGGGGCCGTTGTGGCTGGCTCATGCCTGGGTGCTACAACTATTTGAATGAAAAGTGTGGTTTTCTCTATCCATCATCTTTGTTCAATAAGAACTGCCCTATTCTCTGTTGGAAGGAGGAGAATCAAATAAAACACATTTAAAATAAATAATTGTATTTTTTTTTTACCCCTCCAAAAAATCTAAATTGAGGTTTCAGAGAAAAAAAATGAGGTTTTATGTTAAGGCAAAATCGTGAATCCCTCCACCCAACATATAAAAAGTTGCCGGTGTGGTGGTCAAGAAGATACAGATACTTCTACATTTCAGTGAAACGGCAACACCATGGAGTCTATCTGTGTCCCCACCAACACAACGGACAATTCCTCTTGTTACTTTTCCCTGCACTGTATGGCATGTGTCGACTCCGAATCAAGATGAGTAGCCTTCCATTGTTATGTTTAACGCACAGCAGTAAGACATCCTTGGTCTCCACAGGTGCAATAATGTCTTGTACATCAGAGGTGTGGAAGAGGAGGAGGAAGATGGTGAAATGAGAGAGTGATGTGATGAAGATGAAGAAAAGCTGCCAGGAGACAATACTCCAAATGATTCCCCCCGTATGAGTGTGTTTGTATCGTTTCAGTTGTTTAACTTTATACTTTTGTGTGTTCAACATGTCGAACATGGGTTTGGGGTTACTTTAGTTTTGATAAATATTTTTGTTTTGTTTTTACTGTATGGAAATCCAGTTCTACGAAGACAATAAAGAACATTCTTTACCCTTTTTAAAAAAAAAATGTCTTGAGGTTTATTAGTATATATTTAGTATGTATTTGTAATCTACAAGCTTGTAGGTTCTACTGGGTGTCGAGAATGAGAAATAAAAACAGATGGTGACCAAGCTAATTGAAAGAGAAATCTCTGTGGGATTCCAGGTCAACTGATTAATATAGACCAGGGCTTAATTTCAGTGCTAGCGGAGCGCCGGTAAATGTTACATGAGCTTTGATATCTGTCACTGTAACTCACCTAACCTTAGAAGCATCTCCGGTACCTCTAGGGTGCATAGCGGCACCCAAATACTGTGCGTCTCTATCATTAGTTTCATTTTTAATTCAACCTCACTGGATGAATGATCACATTGCCTGTAGAAAATAACAAAACCCTTATCTTGAAATGTGAGGAAATGGCTGGCCACTACTGGTCTGGTTGACACAAGCCTGTTGTTAGCGTGACCCGCAGGGCCGTGCGTAAATATTGCACACACCGTGCACATGCGGGAGGTGAGCTCCGGAGGAGTGGAAGGATTTTGGTACATTTGTGCCAAATCTTTTTTGGTTTGCCCATTAGTTTGTTGAACTCCCTCTGGTGTTGTGGAAGTGAACTTTGACTAAGCATTGAGTATTTAGACGGGTACATGGGTATTTTGGTAGTGTATCCCAGTCAAAGAGGGCAAGGTGGGTGTGGGGAGTGGGGTGAAGTAACAGCCTGACCCTTTGGAAGGTCTGTAGACTTACTGTATTTTCAGAGCCAAGCTGGAATGTTTCATTCACACCGGGGAAGGTAGAAACGGATTCTTCTATCTCCCACCTGCGATTTAGTTTTGAAACTTGGAATTAATGGCTGTTCTTTATTTCTCGTGAAAACATGTCTTTTATGTCGCAAATTCTTCAGGCCTGTGGGGCAGCCTGATCCAAAGAAAACATGTCACTCCAACCCCTGACCTCGCCTAAGAAACGTTTAGACATATAGCTACAACGTTTTTTTCATAGCAGCGATGACCTGCTTTTAGGGAAAAAAATGTGGATTGACTGCCATATCTGGGTCACGTCGTCTGTGTCTGGGCATGGTCTACTACAGATCTCACTCGTTTTTCTATCGTGAAAGCATCGGGGCTGTTATTAAAGCATCTGACAAGTTCAAGCCTGACATTATGAATCAATCTAACTTCCTACAGACACTACTGAGGGCCTTCGTGGGCTTTGACAGAAATTCCTCTGAAATTACTCGGGGCCTTTTCTATGCGTGTTTGAAATACTGATGTCCTTACATAATTTTGCCTGTTTTTTTTTCCCCTCTGCTGCAGTCTTTTGGATGTTTTGGATCGAAGCACCTTTTTGTTATTACTAAGGCTAAGGCAATCAGTCAGTCATCATCACGGCTATTATGGATGGTGTGAGTGTGTGCGCAGGCATGCGTGTTGGGTTACTGTCTCTCTTTTCCCTGTGTGTGTGTTTTGCGCAGATCAGGCATCATCACATAAACGTGCCCCGGCGCCGCCTCTGTTGTTGTGTCCGTTTGAGTAAGTCGCTCTAAAGTGTGCGCCTACTTGTAAAAGTGTTACACAGGCTCAATAAAACCCTTTGATATCCCTCAGGTCATTTTAAACGGGAGCATTCCGGGTCAAGCTCCCAAAAAAAGAGCCCCTTTGATGTCGGTGGAGGAGAGCTAAGTTTCTGTCTGGTGGAGCCGACAGACGTGAGCTGAAGCTGACTGTGAGGGTGGAGAGGAGAAACCGCAGGAAGCACAAAGCACGAGACACTCTCCCCTCTCAGACAATGACCACGTGTAAAAAGAAATGCTCACATTTTGGACACACGGTATGAATGAAAAAGGCTTTCCCACTGCCATTCACAGAAAATGAATGTCTGTTATGCAGTATATAACCAGTGTTGGGTAGTAACACCCTGCATTAAATGACTGTTTTTTGTTTGGTTTGGTTGTTTTAGGTTGTTATTAGAGAAAGTAAAAGATGGGTACCATGCTTTCTTTAGTTTTAGGCCAGTGGTTTTCAACCAGCGGTCCGGGGACCATCGGTGGTACTTGAGAGAGAGTTCCAGGTGGTCCCCAGGGCCAGCTAAATGGTGTAAAGTTGGTTAACCAGATGTAAGTCTTTGAGAGTGTAAAAATGAAACCAAATGTTTGCGCTCTCAAGAGTTAAAATATTCATGTGAATCAGCCCAAGACTACACAACTAGAGAATGTAGAAGATTAATGGTCATTTTGATCTGTGTGTTTGGCTGTTTTTGTTTGCCAAATCCAGCCTGGAATTGTGGACAAAAACAAAATAAATCTTTAGTTTTGGGTCTGTGGGGCTAAAATGTAATCAAATGTGCGATTTAGTAGTTACCCACAATACCCACGTATTACATATCCATAAAATTAGACTGGATATTGTCTGTGATTTGGGATAATATACTAGTATAGGCATAAGTGTTCTGTTCCTGTTTTTTCCTCTGTATCGGCAAGTTGAGTTTAAAACTGACCACAGCTGGACCAGTGACATTAGGGAGTAAATACCGTATAAACTAAACTTCTACAACACTGGTTAACACAGTGCTTTCCTTTTCGCAGCACAGATGTGTTAAGCTTGGACCGAGGTTATGAGGCACCAGTGCCCCTCAAAAAAACAACCAAATGTGGGGACATTTATTGCGGCCCCAACATCTGGCTTTATTATTAGGGGGTCAGGGCCAAAGGGCGTAGACCTCTTATTGTTTGAGGCCCGGCTGAGCCATTGAGGCCCATATATGTCAGGAGCCTGTTTCTGTAGCGTGAGGCAGCTTGATGTACAAGTACACAACCTGGACATGACGCCAGTATGTCGCAGGCACTTACCCCAATACAACCCTTGATCCTGAGTGCCAAGGAGGGAGGTATTAGGTCCCATTTTTAGAGTCGGTCAGTTGAGACACTGCAAGTCAGTTGGTATGGCCTGGACAGGGATCGAACCCCTGACCTGCCAGTCTCAGGGCCACTGAGCTCTTATTGTTTGTGTCTGAAAATGCCACCGTTTTTGCATTTTTTCCATGACATTTGGCAACATTTGGTAGTAGAGGTCCGAGAGGATCCCTCAGGAGCTGAAGCTCGCACTCATTCGTCAAAAGACCTCTGATCTTTACCATCTCTCGATGAGTAAATTGTCATGATCTCTTGACCCACTCTGCCTTTTTTGACCACGTCAAAGTGGGCAAACAAATGTGATTGGAGTCTGACTGTTTATAGGACTATTTAGATCTAGTTAGAATCAATTTCAAGCCCACACAAGTAACCCAAGTGTGAAGCACCTGGTGCCAGGCCAGCTGACATTGTCAGATAGGTTCCATTATAGCTTAGCCCACATGGGTCTCATATAGTTAACCCATCTGGAACCCACATGGCCGTGCTGGTTGGGGTATCGTTCCATGTCAGGGACACATCATGAATCCAAGTACGGGTTTACACCCCACATCGTTTGTTATAGAAAGTCTTTGTTTCATTACTTGCGCTCGCTCTGCTCGCACAAGTACTGTGATTGGTTTGTGGTCGGTTGTCTGTCGGTCGTCTGTGTCAATGATTGGCTGGTTTAGTTGACAATGTAATTAAGATATCTTTATTGTATTGCTATGAGTATTATTCCCTGGAGGTAGATTCATTTTTTTCATTTAAGGTTATGTCTTGGGTTACAATTTGTAATAAAACAAAACAAACGAACCACAAACAACACAGAGATACAGTAGGGATAGGTGTGAGTCAAGAGGGAAGTGAAAGATCATAAGCAAGGTAATTCTACAATACATAAACATGTGAAGTCATTCCATTCTCAGTTCAGCGAAATAGAGACAAGTGCGTAGAGTAGACTGGAGTCAAAATAGACTGGGATTGTTTTTCCTTTATATTCCTCACTGTCATAGTCGCTGTTTACATACCGTTGTTGGGCACAGGGGGGCACACTGTACGCAGTGTTATGTTTTGCTTGAAGACACAGGCCTGTTAGTCAAATCAAAACAAGCCAGTTGTTCCACAGAGCACCCCATGATTTGTAAAGCTACACTCTACCACCTCTAACTCCTCAGGTTGGCTACCACTGCCAACCTGAAGAGGCAGCCGACTGACCTCAGGTTCCCTGGTTGGACGTATCACATGGAAGGAACATGTCATTCCAACCAGTTCCTGTCCCTTTCATCAGGCACCCCGGCTGGCCAAGTGGAGGCAGTCTAGAGACCAGCATTACAGCATGTTTTTTGTGAGTATACGTTTTTTTAGTATCCTTGCTCCGCTCCGCTCATGCAAGTTTGCACTCTACTGAGCGCTGATCTAGTTATTACTTGCACGAGCAGAGCGAGTGGTTCGCAGTCGTCGACCATAGACCGCTCCTCGCGGGCCCCGTCTGGCTGGTTTATTTGATGACGTAATTAAGAGATACGTGGTATTGCCACGAGTATTATCTCCTGGAGGTGTTGTGGTACTTGCTCTCTGGTCACTTGCTCTGCTTGCGCACAAGTAGGCCATAGCCTGTTTTTGGCACAAGTTGGCACTCTACTGAGTACAGTTCCAGCATTAGAAAAAATGAAAAGGAAGTAAATGTCTAAAAATCAGATCTATGCAGGGTCCCAGCAGCTCTGTTGTCTAGACCGGCAGTGGCCGTGGTTCAGGGGCAGAGTGGCGGGATGGTAGCCGCAAGGTTGTCAGTTCGAACCCGGGCGCCTGTAAAGTTTGTGTCGTAGTGGCCTTGAGCAAGACACTGAACCCACAAATTGCTCCTGATGTCTCATCTGCTGTGTATGAATGGGTGAATGTAATGCACACGTGTAAAGCACCAGACACTATTCTAAATATGCCAGTTACCATTTTAGATCCCCTAATAAGCACTGTTTGGTTCTTTATATTACATCATTATCATATATTATGCATATATTATCCATATATGTATATATGGATAATATATATACATATATTATCATCTATCCTGGTATACAGGGGCACACCGGACAGTCATCCACTGTTTTTTGGACAGAGAACTGCCATGTGGAAAGCAGAGCTGGAATTAAAAAGCCTTTTATTGTCTTGCATTCCGATGTTTTTGAACTGATACCAAAAAATGTTGTCAACAATGCCCCTTGTCAGGTTCAGCCAAGCGACCAAATAAACCCTCTGCAATTTTGAAGTGTGTCGCCAAAGAAGTCGTCCCAAAGCTCTTATGTGTCCACGCCGTCTGAAGCCAATTAATGTGGGACAGGTTTATTGTGCACCTGACCTCACACTGCGTGCGTGCGTGTGTGTGTGTGTGTGCGCGCGTGTGCGTGTGTGTGTGTGTGTGTGTGACTAGCTGGAATGTTCGTTTAAATCGGTGGCACGCCAAGAGCTTGTAGATTTGATATTTTTCAAAGGCTAGAGATGCTTAGTACGTCGAAAGGCGTTCCTGCTCAAAATTAGATAAAACATTACTGTGACTCTCTTGCCAGGAATGTTCCTTTAGTCTGGCTCATGAGTCATGACTTGCAGGAATGTTTCCTCTTCAACCAGTGCTTCCCAAACTCTTCAGGCTGAGAATCCCCAAAGAGATATTATCAGAACAGTTGGTTTTCAACCATTTTCATCAGGGGCAGATCTAGGCATGGGCATGGGGGGGCAATGCCCCACTAAATGCCCAGGCTGCCCCACCAAACATCATGAGATACAAAACAACCCAAGATATTTCAAATTAAAGTGCTTATATTTAAAATGATTTGAAACACTACTGCTACTACTAACTACAATCGTCTCACTACTAAACCAACAGTATTTCATCATTGAAAACAGCAAACTTTCTGAGTTAGGCCTTTAGCTTTATGCATGCTGCGTGTCTGTTGCAACAGCAACTGATGTTATTATTGATGCTTATACTTGCCTAATTCCAAGGTCCATTATTTAGTCAGCAGACCACAAGTTGATGAGATTTCAGCCTCTCAGACCTAATTCACCCCAAAAATAAAGCATATCTGTGTTTAGTATTGTGTAAGATCATGCTGCATTGATCATGGTGTATTGATGATGTGATGATACCTGGGGCCCCCAAGTAAGGACCACTGGTTGAAAACCATTGGATTCACCCATACATTTGCCTGGGACTAGCAAAAAATAAATCAAAATTGTTTGATCTATGTTTGCCTTTTTTGTCTCCCAAATCCAGCCAGGTACTGTGGACAAACTCAAGAGAAATCTTTAGTTTTGGGGTCTTTGGGGCTAAAAATGCCCTCAAATGGTCCGTGTGGTCCGTGGCTCAAATGCTGAATAAATAGTGGGCCCTGGTATCAAAAAGGTTGAACAACACTGCCTTAAAGCCAAAGAAAACACAGAAAGGAGAGGAGGAGGAGGGAGGGGGTGGGCGGGGTTTCGGAGTTCTGCTGTCACTCTTCTGGCTCCTCCTCCTCCTTTCCCAACATGTAATGTGCAGTTTTCAGTTCAACAGCAGCACAAGACAGCAGCGAGTCCTACTGTACAGTACAGTAGAGAGTTCAGTCAGTCTCACAACATCACAGGTGGAGATCACGACGTGAAACCCTGTTCCTGTACTACCCCTGCCTTCCTTCTTCACGACTGATTCAGCTCGCTGTGTGATTATTATTCATTCTGGAGTAGGAGGAGAAGGAGGAAGCTGTCTTTATTATTTTATTGAAACCTGCGCACTTGCTGTTTTCCCTCCCCTTATTTTTTGTCGTCGTGGATGAAACCTGCAGCCTGGCGTCTATGTATATAGCCTACATCTATCCATAATTCTACTTGTATGCACATGTTGATGTAACTTTTCATAGCGGGTTTTTGTTTTTCAATGAACACGTTTCTGTTGCTGCTTCTTGTTGCAACACAGCGACTGGAATCCGTTCCTTCCTCAAGTCAGTGATACTTTCTTTTCAACGCCAAACATCATCATCATCATCATTAACTAATACACGGAATGGATTTTGGAGCTATAATGTTGTTTGTGTTCACTCTGGCCGCCCCATCCCATGCAGGTGAGTTGGCTTATTTTTGTATCATGTCTTTAAAGGGGAACTCCACCCATTTTCAACATTTTATTATGTCATTAATATACCTTAGCGATGTTGTGTGGTGATGATTAAAAAAAAGTTCCCCCAATTCTGTATTTCCAAAAAAAAAAAAAAAAAAAAAAAAAAAACATTAACATGGTGAAATACATCTGATGACATCATCAAGATGTATTTCACCATGATTTTTCTTTAAGACCCCTTTTTCCTGAGAGGGTACAAATGGAACCAAATGGACCCGCTGGGGTCCATTTGGTTCACATTTGTGTCCTCTCAAGAAAATTTTGAAAATGGGTGGGATTTCCCTTTAATAACTCTTCCTGTGCAGGATTTCAAGGTGATATTTTTATGTTGGACACCATAGACAAGACATCTGTTGTCTATTATCAGTGCATTGTAAAAGTGTGTTCAGTTCTGGACAATGCGGTAACAATGTGACCAAGTGCAGCAGTTTGTAGTACTAGCCACTAGGTCTGATGTCTGGTATTAAAGTTGTGTCAACAGAATGATATATCGTTGTTTCATTTGTTTAGAGAGATGAGTAGCCTCTTGCTGCCCCTCCTGCTATTGCTGTGGGATATTTAAAGGGGATTCCACCCATTTTCAACATTTTGCTATGTCCTCCTGAATATACCTGAGACATAATAAAAACGCCCCCCCCCCCCCCCCAACAGTGATTCTCAACCTGCTTAAAGGGGAATTCCACCCATTTTCAAAATTTTCCTGAGAGGTTACAAATGTGAACCAAAAGATAAAGGGGTCTGAAAGAAAAATCATTAACACGGTGAAATACATCTTGATGATGTCATCAGATGTATTTCACCATATTAATGTTTTTTTCAGACCTCCATTCTTAGGAAATACAGAGTTGGGGGAACTTTTTATCATCACCACACAATATCTCTAAGGTATATTAATGACATATTAAAATCTTGAAAATGGGTGGAGTTCCCCTTTAACCCTCAAGGGTTGACCACCCAGGGGGTTTCAACTCAAGGACCCCGGCCCTGGGCTAGCTCTGGTCCATAAACCTGCTTAGAATCGTGGAAGCAATAGTAGAGCTAAAGGACCCCTAGCTCTGACTCACATGCTGATAGTTTTCTGGAAGGCAGATTTGCTATAGCCAAGTGGTATTTAAACGGTAGATCAATGTGGTGACTTGAGGCTGCAGCCACCACCACCAAGCCAAGGTTGGTGGAAGATGTCATCCTCGCCCCGCGGGGGTTGTGATGCCACCGCGTGCACGCGCGTCACAATGCTTTACTCAGTCACAGAGCTGCCGAGTCCATGATGGGGCAGACCTAGGGCCGTATTAAACGATACATTTTAAAAGGGTTCTCAACCTTTTTGACACCAGGGCCCACTATTTACACTATTCAGCATTTGAGCCACGGACCACCATTTGAGGACATTTTAGCCCCACAGACCCCAAAGCTAAAGATTTATTTTGGTTCTGTCCACAATACCAGGCTGGATTTGGGAAACAAAACAATCAAACATAGCCTGAGCCAGGCTAAGTCAAACATACAGATCAAAATGACCAATAATCTTCTTCATTCTCTAGTTGTGTAGACTTGGGCTAATTCACATGATGAATATTTTAACTCTTGAGAGTGTCCAAATGGACCCACAATGGTCCATTTGGTTTAATTTTTACACTCTTGAAGAGTTACTTCTGGTTAACCCACTGTCCATCATTTAGCCTGAGGACCACCTGGAACCCTCTATGATATGATATATTAATTCACCAAAAATACTCATTATTCTGAATGACACTGTCTGCAAATAATTGTCTGTCTGTCCGTCCCTTCCTTCCAGGCGTGGCCATGGGGGAGGTGGCGATGACGATGCGCGCGGGCGTAGCGCCGCGCTGCGAGTCGCGGGCGTGCAACCCGCGCATGGGCAACCTGGCACTGGGCCGCCGCGTCCTGAGCCAGACGGTGTGCGGCAACAACGGCACGGAGCGCTACTGTTCATACTCCTCCTCCTCCGACCACAACAACAACAACCAGCCCTGTGGAGGAGGAGGAGGACTCGCCAAGTGCGCCAAGTGCAACGCGGCGCTGCCCCACCTGGCGCACCTGGCGGGCGCTATGGCCGACTCGTCGTTCCGCCACCCGGACACCTGGTGGCAGTCGGCGGAGGGCGTGGAGCAGGAGACGCTGCAGCTAGACCTGGAGGCGGAGTTCTACTTCACGCACCTCATCGTGGTGTTCCGCTCGCCGCGGCCCGCCGCCATGGCGCTGGAGCGCTCGCGGGATGGCGGCCGCACCTGGCGCCCGCTGCAGTACTATGCCAGCAACTGCAGCGCCGCCTTCGGCCTGCAGGAGGAGGGCGGTGGAGGCGAGGAGGAGGCGGGACTGCCAGGGGGAGGAGCCGGAGGAGGAGGAGGAGCCGGAGGAGGAGGGGGAGGAGCTACCTGTACCTCCAAATACTCCGGGGCTTATCCATGCACACGCGGAGAGGTGAGGGAGAGTGCATGGGATGATGGTTTTTTTCCTAGTTGCTTGCAGGGGAAGGTGACGTCTTTTGGGGCATTGGTTTTCAACCTTTTTGACACCAGGGGACAAACATTTATTCAGCATTTGAGCCATGGACAACTACTTGTTGATATTTTAGCCCCACAGACCCAAGACTACCAGGTTGGATTTCGGGAAACAAAACAGTCGAACATATTGTAGATGAATCAAAATGATTGAAAATTATCATTCTCTAGTTGTGTAGACTTGGGCTAATTCAGATGGTGAATATTTTAACTCTTGAGACTGTAAACCCTTGCGGGTCTATTTGGTTTCATGTTTAGGCTCTCAAAGAGTTACATCTGGTCAAACAACTTTCCCTCATTTAGCCTGGGGACCACCTGGAACCCTCTCAAGGACCACTGGTGGTCCACGGACCACCTGTTGAAAACCCCTGCTGTGGGGCTATTGGGTAGCTGTGGTTAGGGCTGCAACTAACGATTGTTTTTGTAATGCCTCCAACGAGTCGCTCGGTGTGATCTTGCCACCACCATGCCATTTCACCTCCAATCGTTATGAATGAATGGATCATTGTAAAGGCAGCTGCTTTGAGTAAGCACCCACTGCATAGAACACGCGCTATAAAAACGCAATCCATTATTATATTCCGGCAGTTTAATTTCCGCTTTGACGACATGAAGGCGGACGGCCGCCATTGTAACGACGCTCGGCTAATATTTGCAGTACGCTCGTGCTGTTTACATTTCTGCCCAGAAACGTTAACACGTCGGGAGTGAAATACAGCACGGCATTGATATTAAAAAGAAAATATACTTGATAAAAAAGTACTCTAAAGCAAGCGCAAATACGACAGCAGTCTTCACTTTGAGTTCCCTCCTTCATATTTGACCAGGAGTGTGTATATTTTGACTCAAGTACTGGGGTTGGGTTGTTTATCTACCACTGCCTTGACTGACAGACAGACAGACAGACAGACGGGCAGACAGACAGACAGACAGACTGTGCGTGTGTGTGTGTGAGAGACAGTTTGTTTAGTGTTATTCCACTCCATTTGCTCCTCTTAAAAACAATAATTTCAGCGTGCCGTTTCTCCATTACATCGATTCTGGTGCATCCAGCCATGACGCACAGCCTATATTCGGATGGCTGCTGCATCATAATGTCGCATCGCTAAGGAACATCGAACTGGTTCTACTAAATGCCTAACAATAGCAGCTAATGCTCTGACAACAAGGATTATCTGTCATCAGAAAACAACTCATTGGGCTAAAAACGGACATACACTTCATCATAAATGTGCTTAGTCAGCACATTTGGGCAAGTGCTCTGGCCATCTTCAGCCCAATGAGTGTGTTTTCTTGCAAAACTAATGCTTGGAATGGATTGAGCATTATAAAAAACATCGAGTTAGACACTTGCTATATAAAACGTGATGAAATTTTGCATGCTTTGTGACCCCGACTTTTACCTGTTTTTATGAGGTTTACCACCAGAAGTTGAATTTCAAAATAGTACATGTTATTAATAGACACCATTAAAAACACATTGGTGAAGAAATGTCTTGGTAGCAATTTAGTTGCCTGATTGGTCAGATATCTGATAAAGTGCTCTAAACTACCGGTACAGAGATCTATAAGGGTCCATTTTGGTCCAAATGGACTGTCCCGTCATTTAGCCGCGTTACATGGGGACCACCTGGAACCCCCTCGAGGTCCACCAGTCTGTTTTTTTTCCTCCCCTGGACCACTGGTTGAAAAACCACCGGTGCGTGTGATTCCGGGCAAGTCTCGTGTGCAAAAGCAAACCACATGCGTGCGCTAAAGGTTTGACTGTAGCACGAGAGGCTCCCGGAGTGCCCATTGATGTTAAATTGGAACAATGTGTGTCTGGATGGGCCATGGAGAGCATGCCCCACCCCACCCCACCTCCCCCACCCCGCCTGCTGTGATCATGTATAATAGATGTTTACCTCAGCGCCGTGTGGTTCACCACATGGCACGATGTGCCTCTCCGCTGTGGTTTTATTATGATCGCTTTACCCTGTGCTAGCATTACCCGCTATTGTTAGGCGTTCAGTGCAGAACCAGTTCGGTGTTCCTTAGCGATGCGACGATACGATGCAGCAAGAGCAAGCCATCTGACATTATAGGCTGCGTGTCGTGGCTGGACGCCCCAGAATGGATGTAATGGAGAAACGGTGCGCTGAAATGTTTGTCTTTTAACAGTAAGTAAATGGAGTGGAATAACACAAAACAATCTGCCATAGGGGACTAGGAGGCTGATTAGTGACCAAAAGAACGCTACAAGGTAAACAAAGTGTGATGCGTGATGATTAGTCGAAGTACACTTCTGAGCGTGAATTGAGGCATGAGGGTCTATAGATTAGCTATAGCTTTTATGTGCGTGTCTAACTGTAGGGGGCAGTGAAAACATTAAGTAAGGGGCTTCAATTGGCAGAATGAGTGACTTGCAAGTATTTCAAAAGTATAAAATACTGTTTTGTAATGTTGCATTATATAGGTATAGTATAGTAGTATAGTATAGTGATTTCAAATATTGTTTTTTGGGGCTTTGGGATAAAAGCCTTTCATCCAATCAGGATGAGAGGACGCCTTCCTCCAATCAGGATTGAGTGGGGTGGGCCTTGGTGTATATGCTGTTGGCAAGTTGCACTTCCCATTATTGTAGAGTGTGTGCACGTGCACATCTTGCTACCAGGGGGGACCAGAGGGTAGTCAGTCAGGGCATTTAGGGGGGCATTGCCTACATCTGGCCCTGCCTCTGATGCCCTCTGAACCTTCGAGTCAAAAGAGGGCAATCAAGCAGCGTCCTGGCACAGCTGTCTCAACTCAGCTGCCCCCCCCCCCCCCCCACACACACACACACGGTATCGGTCTACTGTATATTTATGCTACCGCCAGTGCACTGCCCATAACCCTAACTGACAGCTAAGCTGTCTGTGTCCTGTGCAGGGGCAATGACAGTGCAACCAAGCATGTCATTATAGGTACCGTTGCAGCACGCCAGCAGCTCGTCCCAAAGACTCCCCAGTCTCTCCAGAGAGGCAGCATACGTACGTGTATTTTATTTATGCTTCCGTTGGTGCTACGTTTGGCGACACACCCCCTGAAATAGCCCCTGAAATAGATAATGTACCGTGTGTGCACGCTCATGGCCCATAGTGCTGCTTGTCACAAAGGTTTACGGAACCCTTTGGGTTACGGCCTGTGTAGGGATTAGGGTTACCCACCCACATGAACCAAGAATATGAGATGCCAAACATTTAAAAGTGACATAACAGCAGCTTACGGCAAAAATAAGTACCAGTACTTTAGTGTGTGTGTGTGTGTGTGTGTGTGTGTGTGTGTGTGTGTGTGTGTGTGTGTGTGTGTGTGTGTGTGTGTGTGTGTGTGTGTGTGTGTGTGTGTGTGAGAGTGAGGCCATTATTACATCTTATGCACTCGTCATCTTGAGGAGAGGAGGCCAAGTCTGACTGACTGTCTCCCCTTGTGCCCTCGGGAGGGTGTGTGTGTGTGTGTGTGTGTGTGTGAGAGAGTGTGCTCACAAGCGTGTGGTTGCCCGTGTGTGTGTGTGTGTGTGTGTACAATCCGTTAGGGACATGCGGTTGTTCTGTTGAGTCTCCCATGGTGTTGACAGCTAGTAGTACACCTGCAAACGTGTGATTGTGTGTTGTCTATACTATACCGTGTGTGTACTGTATAATGCAGGATTGTCACATGATGCAAGTGTGTTTCAGATAAGCCTGATGAGTCGCGTGTGTAGACTGACAGAAACATGAAGAGGGAGCTTGTGTGTGTGTGTGTGTGTTCATGTCTATTGGGTGTGTAGAGGGTAGAGGATGGTGTGTGTGTGTGGGGGGGGGGGGGGCAGTAATGTAATCTCATCCCTCTCCCATAGTGCCGCTATCATGTCTTTTTCACCGCAATCGTGAAAGCATGTCATCTCTTGCGCTGAAAGCTTTTCATGTGAACCTGTTATGCGAGGGAAAGGGTAGTGCGTGCAAATGTATACATACTGTATGTGAGTGAGCACAAGTGTGCTTGCATGTAGTGTAGTGAGTGTTTGTAGTGTCTGTATTGTGTGTGTGTGCGTGTGTAGGCACATGTGCCGTAGGGACTCCTTATTATGAGGTCAGCTGGGCTGCAAGAATGTGAGTGTTTGTTATAGAAAATGACCTCCTTAAGGAGGGCAGACGTATGCGCACACACGACACATACACACACACACACACACACACACACACACACACACACACACACACACACACACACTCCTTCCTCTCAAACGGTTCCACGCACAAATTACATGCGCGTTCACTCAGATAAACAGCCACTTTTCCCCTCCTCTGTCTGCCGGGAAGGAAGTGCCACTGGTCTGACGGACACTAGAAAGTGGAAACACACCTCCCTGCTCTCTCTTTCTCTTATCCTGTGTGTGTGTGTGTGTGTGTGTGTGTGTGTGTGTGTGTGTGTGTGTGTGTGTGTGTGTGTGTGTGTGTGTGTGTGTGTGTGTGTGTGTGTGTGTGTGTGTGTGTGTGTGTGTGTGTGTGTGTGTGTGTCCGTCCATCAGTGCCCATTGTGCCATGTTTTGCTAGCTTACAGTTCCAGTGCTTTGATGGAATTAGGGTCCCTTTAAAGCCATTATTATTTTTCTTCTTTTTCAGACTGAAACAGGAAAAGAGATTAATGCCTTTTTTGTAAAAAGAAAAAAAAGATGAAAGGTTCCTGTTCTCTGTTGTTCTCTTTTCCAAGTGTCCAATTAGTGAAGAATAAATATTATGTTTTTTCATAGCTATATTACAGTACATTGTTCAATTGTTCAGACTTTAGCATACAGAAATGATTGTCCAACAATAGTGGGTGTGTACTATATTGTTGCTATCACACCAGAAATCTGTTATCTCTGTATTTTTAATAGAGGCAACTTTTTAGCCAAAAATCCAAACAGATATAGCTATATTGTTTTCCCCCTCTACGTTGCTTCTACGACCTGATCGTCAAGGGCGCAGGAAAGGGGGTGCTAATTTGTGTGTGTGTGTGTGTGGGGGGGGGGGGGGTCTTTAGCCAATCGCAGCACAGTGTTGCAGTGTTGAGCCCTGATTTGCGAAAACCTATGGCCTTTGCAACCTGGTGATGTTGCTTATGCTGTGCGGACCTCATGCTGTGCTGTGTGTGTGTGTGGATCCATATTAAAATTGTGCACCTGCCCAATCGGGGCAACTAGGTAGTAGACCAGCGGTTTTCAACCTTTTTGATCCCAGGGCCCACCATTTATTCAGCATTTGAGCCACGGACCACCACTTGAGGACATTTTAGCCCCACACAGACCCCAAAACTAAAGATTTATTTTGCTTCTCTCCATGACCATTAATCTTCTAGTTGTGTAGATTTGGACTAATTCACATGATGGATATCCTAACTCTTGAGAGTGTAAAAATGAAACCAAATGGACCCGCCAGGGTCCATTTGGTTTCATTTTTACGTTCTCAAGAGTTACATCTGGTTAACCAACTCAGCTGGGGACCACCTGGAACCTTCTCAAGGACCACTGAAAACCCCTAGGTAGTAGACTACACCTGACCTATAATGCACCCAGGTATCACTGGATACCTGCCTCGGGGCCGACATCACTGGACTCACAATCCTGCTTAGTGTAACAGGAGGCAACATGTTAAACTCTGAGACTGTAAAAACGTACCCTTCAAGGGTCTACACAGTAGTTTAGTTGGCCCGGCAGGGGTCAATGTTAAATGACTTGACAGTGCATTCCAGCGTGGGTGTACTGTGTGTGTGTGCTGGTGTTGCTGTGGTGTGTATGTTTGTATGTGTGCTGGTATTGCTGTTGTGTGGATTAGATTTTTTTTCAACCCATGTAATAGTGTGTACAAACACAGATTTGTTTAAAAACAGAATTGGCTCATTATCAGACTGCTGGATATTTATGAAAGACATTATAAAACTGAGGGATATTTTCTTTCCATGTGGGTAATAACCCACATGGATACTGGTGTCGGCGTTTAAAACAAGCAACATATCGGTACGAGTGACATATCGGTCGGAGCTCTAGTGTGGATGTATATGCGTGTGCTGTTGTTGCTGTGGAGTCTCCGGGGCTGTCGCAGCTGGGGTGTGTGTGTGTGTGGGGGGGGTCTTTTGTCCCGGGCCTGAGTTATGTGGAGCTGTGTCTCTTGTCCCGCGCTAGCTTTGTCTTCTCCGTTGCTCTCCCGTGAACTCGCTGCCCCCCCCCCCCCCCCCCTCAGCCCCCCACCCCACCACCCACTCACCTCCCCCTTCTTACTATTTGTCGTGTTCGCTTAATTGCGGACCACAATGCCGTGACCCCCGTGACCTTTTCCAACAACAGCGAAATTAATAGCGCTCCTCCTCCCCATCGCCATCACACTCCCGGGGGGACAGCCATCCAGCCAATGAAAAAGCAGCATGGGGGCTCGACTCGGAAAGACACCCCCCCCACCCCACCACCACCCCAAAACACACACACACACACACACACACACATGTGCACGCGCACATCTCTTGGCCAATGATATCGATGACAGCCCCGTGGTCGGGGATACGGTGCGGTCCTCCTTGCAGCTGCACACACACACACATTTGGACACAGACAGAGAGACACACTCACAATAGGAAGAACAAGAAAAGCAAAACACACATGGGCACGCACGCAGGCACGCACACGCACACTTCTTTCACAGTGAGAGCCGGGGTGTGGACCAACTTTTTTTGGGCCTAACAAAAGCGGTGGTGTATGTTGGTTGCTATAGCAACAGACGCCGTGGTGATGGCGACGAGGGGGTACTGGGGGAGTACAGCTATAGATGGCAACTTTGGCTACTCTTCTCGAATGTTTCATCATGACTTTTTCGCTGAAAGAAGTAAACAAAGATTTCATGGTGAAAAACGTATCGCATAGAGTCTATTTTTACATACTGTATTCCTTAAAAAAGAAAGAGAGGAATTCAGTTGGGAACTTCTCCTTTGGTCCAACCATTCCTAAGACGTGTGAGATTGGTTCCGTGAAGAAAAAAAAATGAAAATAATAATAATAAAAATAGTTTCTTTGTGTGTGAATGGGATTTTTCCAAAATCACACTATCACTTATATCACAGGTGTAATTCACCCCAAACCCCTGCCTGGTGCGTGCAGGGAAACAAACCTTTCTTCTGGATAGTAAGCATACCTAAGACGTGTGAGATTGTCTGAATGTGCTGTATAAATGCGCAATTTACCATTTATATACCGGATTGCATTTTTATGGATTGCATTTTTATAGCGCTTTTCCAAGTGCTCAAAGCGCTTTACAATGGTCCATTCATTCATTCATTCATTGGGAAGTAGAGCGGCGAACAGTCGACGCCAGCGTCCCCACTTCCCACATTCACACACCAATGGCGGCCAGCTCACACCGACCAACTCATTGGAGGCAATTTGGGGTTCAGTGTCTTGCCCAAGGACACTTCGACACGTAGACAGGAGGAGCCGGGATTCGAACCGCCGACCCATGGGTCATTGGACGACCTGCTCTACCTCCTGAGCCACAGCCGCCCCATATACCGGTAATCATTCCCGGTGAAAATCACCCATGTTCAGTCTTCTAGGATTAACTTGGTAATTTTGTCGACTAAATCTGCAGGAGTTTTCAAGGGAACCAAAATGAACGTTGGCAAGCCATGATTGCGTCATTTGTGGCGGATTGTACACTTTGTGTTTTTGTGCTGAAAACATCCGATCGCATCTTGTAGATCTCATATTGTGAGGAGCGCAACCAACCATAAAATGGACCTCTTCTTCATCCCCACTAGTCCAACATTTGGATTGTTTTTATCGTGACAATGAAACTAAGAATTTATTTTAGTGTGATCAATACATGCAACAGCTTGTCTGCACTGGAGGCCTTAGCAAGTTAGATTTAACTGTAATACCTTTATATTTAATATCATGATCTTCTAGATCTAATGGCTTTATCTGTAAAAACAGACCGACTACACTAGCGTCACCACTTTGATGCAATTCTGACACCATTGGGCAGGCCAGGGTGCAATTGCTTTGGCAATACTTGCATCAAAAGGGCTGTCAAACTGTTAATCTCCCATCACTAGTGAAAATAGATGGACGAGAGAGAGAGAGCGCCTCATTGATTAATTGATTGATTATTGATTGACAGGTAATCTACCGGGCGCTGCCCCAGTGGGAGTCTCTGGACCCGTTCGGCGCGGCGGCACAGGAGCAGCTGAGGGTGACCAACATCCGCATCCGGCTGCTGCAGCGCCAGGCCTGCCCCTGCCAGGCCAAGGACCCTGCGGCGGGCGCCGCCGCGCTGCCCACACGCCACTTCGCCATCTACGACCTGATCGTCAAGGGCAGCTGCTTCTGCAACGGACACGCCGAGCACTGCGTCCCTGCCCCCGGGTACCGCCCCATACGGGACAGGACCAACCACCTGGTGAGGCGTGTGTGTGTGTGTGTGTGTGCGTGCGTGCGTGTGTGTGTGTGTGCGCGTGCGTGCGTGTGTGCGTGTGTGCGAGTGAGTCAGCAAAATCATCTTGGGCAACTGCGACCCATGCTTAAAAATGACTCCCGACCTAAGCATTGGTCAGCAGTCACGACGGATTGAATCAATCTAAGCCTAACTCCAACCCAAGCCCTAAAATTGAACTCAGTAAAAAAAAAAAGCCTAAACCTAACCTAATCCCCCTCACCGGCTGATTGGAAAAGGTTGCAGCCATATTGCAATCGGCCGTGACCTTTTTTCCACCTGCCCTGCGACCGATTCACAAATGTTTTTCTAAAAAATCGAAATCAGTCACGACCATTTTGAGCATCAATCACGACCTAGGTCGCAGTTGCAAGATGATTCCACCCTCACCTGGCGGAGAGAGAGTGATTGGGAAAAAGAGAGAGAGGGAGACAGAGGGAGAGAGTGAGCACGTCACAATTTATCACACGTTTTACAATGCATCCTTGTCCAATAGACATGCTAGAAGAGGGAAGCTTGACCTGGATAGCAACAGTTGCTAAGCTATTTGGACTGGCACTGGTCACTGACTAAACTGGTGGGGTTTTGAAAAGGGCTGATTGTGATGGCAATGGTGGGGTTAAACAATTTTGTTGTTTATTTTGGAACTGGACTTTGGAATATATGAATAAATAAAAAAAAAACATGCAATATATTTCTGTTTGTCTCAAAAACGATATGACAGATAGCTGGAATCTGCGAAGAAGTTACTGACGTCAGTGAGTCTTACATTTTAGAAAAATGTAGAAATGGATAATCTGCTGTACACACTTACTGTGGGAGGGCAGGAGGGCTATAGGGCACACACACAGACACAGACAGATTTTGTGGCACGCACGCGCGCATGACTGTATGTGTGTGGTTATACGAGAGAGAGAGTTGGGGCTTGATTTTGGTTACATTAGCCCTTATACGCAATTAACGCACTTAGCATTGGGGAAGAGGCGTTCCCACACTAAAGTTGATAATTTCGTTACCATCCGATCTCCCTTAAACACCTCCTATACCCGTTAAATTATGCATAGGTGTGGTTTGGGCGTTTTTAGCTTTCATCCAATCCGTGTTGGTCTTGCCATTCCCTTTAATTCATCCCTTATCTATTTCCCTTATCCCTACTGCTAAGCCTGACCCTCCTAAGCACGCAGCCTGGCTGCGGGCTTAGGACAGACACATGCATGAGTAGCCTATTCTCAAAGATTATAGCTCTGATTTTCAAACAATTATAGCTCGGTCAATTCTCAATCATTTCTTACCATTCAACATGTTATGTTGAAAAAACATGTTCCATGTTTTTTTGCTGTATGTGGCGTGCATTCATTCCTGGTCAATTCCGGACCATTTTTTACATTTCAAAATGCAGCGTGACGGGAAAAAGCTTCTCTCTCAGATGCTGTATAGAATATGTGGGTAGCAAAATGTAAGTGTCGGGAATTCGGTGGAAACGGTCCACCGAATCCCCGACACTTACATTTTGCTCGATCCCGCATCGTAGAGAAGACCTACCCACATATTCTATACAGCATCTGAGAGAGAAGCTTTTTCCCGTCACGCTGCATTTTGAAATGTAAAAAATGGTCCGGAATTGACAGAGAAATGAATGATCAAAAAGACGTCTTTTTTGCCACGAATTCCCGACTTTTTTGCAATTTACAGCATTGCGTCACAAGTTAATTAATGTATTTAATTATATTATATACTGTACATCACCTAAACACAAGGAAGTGACCGACAGCAGGCAATCTACTGTACAGCTGTTTATAGGACAATCCATAAATAAGGAGATGAATTGAACTGGCGCCTTTCCACGTGGAGTCGTGGACATCTCCAAAGGCGCACAGATGCCCGCACTGTGCGCACGCAGGGATTAAAGTTCTCAGTACTGGGTACTGATTTCAGTACTGAGGATTTCACATGGGTCATTTAATTAGCTCAGTGCTTATTTGCAAAAGATCATTTTCAGTGTCAAGATTTTTTTTTACTTTAATCCTTGCGCACGTGGCTCTGCCTTCTCGTATCGGTTAACGGGTGCTCTGAGATGGTGTTATCTAGTTCCCAAATCTATTTGATGAAATTAGCAACTTAAGGGACTGCGCAACAAACACGCCCATGACCACAACTCCAGTCACAAATAACGGTATCGGCATAAAGAATAGTGGCTAAGGGAAGAGAAAAGGTGACCAAAATAGCAATAAGGGAATTCGCTGCGGGTATCGGGTAACGTTAGGGACAACGGGTGGAACGAAAATCGCGCCATTAGTCTTTATTGACGATGAGCTTACTCCGCCAAATGGTTGTAAAATACACCGCCATGATGTTTGTTGCGTTGTTCTATAGTCACTCTAGTTGAGCAAGTGTTGAATTCAGGCTCTGTACACCATCTTTCATCTACAGTATCTACTACCTTCTTTCAGCAAGCAACTACTTTGACTGTTTACCTTAGATAGTACAGTAGACTTCACCTGCCCCCTACCATTTTATTTACCTGGCCCGGCGGCAGGTGGGCAGGTGTTCGCTTCTGTCAACCCCTGCCTTGGATAAAGGCGCTACATACTTTGTAAATGTGCCATTTATGTCTCTTCCACTGTCTCTCTGCCACTGTGTACATGAACCAGCAGGTGACTTAATGACTGCAGAGTATCACCTTTCTCTCTCACTTCCTGTGGTCGCCGCTCTGTGTCACGGCAGCTAAAAAGCTGCCTTTCCCCCCCTGATAGGGAGAAATGCCAGGAGATGTTATTGATTCAGCAGAGAAGGAAAGGGGTCGTGTGTGTGTGTGTGTGTGTGTGTGTGTGTGTGTGTGTGTGCGCGCGCGCGTGCGTGCGTGCCCACGTACGGGTGTAAACGGTGCGGGCGAATGCGATCTTCTGTCGACACGTAAACAGACGAGAGAGCTTGATACACTGTTAGTATACACAAAGAAAGGCTTCTCAAGATCTTGGTTTTAGTACACCATGCAGTCAGTGTAACTTCTCTATCTCTCTCGGGCATCTCCACAAACAGTTCCGTTCGACGCCTTTGAAGCCGAACGCCTCATTCTCTGCCCGCAATCAGCGCCCGCCGCCGGGGGGACCAGGAGGGAAAGTGAGAGTCAACAATAAGAGCTTCCTTTGAACGACGGACACAAAAAGACATTTAGAGGGATGGATAAACAGCGTGCCCGCCTCAAACTATGTTATCAAGCGCAAAGGGGAAAAAAATAGGTTCTGTCGCGCCCACCATAATGTGTGTGTGTGTGTGAGTGTGTGTGTGTGTGTGTGTGTGTGTGTGTGTGTGTGTGTGTGTGTGTGTGTGTGTGTGTGAGACGATGGCTATCATCAACGCTGTGGCCTGTTAACAGTTACATTACTGAAGACGAGTTTTTTGCTTGTAGAACATGCTTTATTGCCAAGGACATTAGTCGAGTTGGTGTTTTAATTGCTTTATCTGCGTTTTTAATCCATTTTATTTTGATCGGCAATCTTGACGGACAAAAAATGGACATTGAGGGGTAGGACTGAGATAATGCCATTCAAATGCAAGCAAGTAGAATGGGTGCAAATGAAATGCAACAGAACGACGATTGGCAAACGATACGTTCACATCAAAAGATGTTTTTTTTAGTCCAAATTGAACAAGATTGAAGTCCATTAATACCGTCCCGCCACAGTGTCAAGCGCAGTGTTGAGCGCCTCGTGCCATAGGGGGGAACGTTTGGTAAACATGTGGCGGGACGAGGTACAGGGAGGTTATATAAGAACCCCCCTACCGACACCCCCCACCCCCCACCCCCACCCGGTCCTATCAGCGGTTTGTTTTGGGTCTCTGTTTCCACCCAGGGCAGCCCCGTATCTGTGAAACCCAAACAACCCGACCGCGGCATGGCAGATGCGGGGAGAAGATTATACTGGCCTGTAAACACACTCTAGACAGAGTGTGTGTGTGTGTGTGTGTGTGTGTGTGTGTGTGTGTGTGTGTGTGTGTGTGTGTGTGTGTGTGTGTGTGCGTGTGCGTGTGCGTGTGCGTCTACATAGACTACAGTATACAGTAGCATAAACACGAATCACTCTACTCCTCTGGTTTTCAACCAGTGGTTCAGGGACCACTGGTTGGTCCTTGAGAGGATTCCAGGTGATTCCAGCTAAATGATGGACAGTTGGTAGTACCCAATTGCACCCTTATAGTTGAAGAATTAGAAGAATTGTTATTTTGACCAACGTTTTGACAGTTATCTCTACTAAATCGTGCACACTTGAAAATCCTTAGTTTTGGGTCAGAGAGACTAGACTCAACTCAAGTGATGGTCTGTGGCTAAAATGCAGAATGCTCTACTCTATGGGCCTACAGTAGGATTTGGAGTGTGTTTATGTGCAAGTATTCTTTGTGTGTGTGTGTGCGTGCATGTGCGTGTGTGCGCGCAAGCGGGAAGCGGAAACCCTGGTCTCTCGTCTCCGGGTCAGTAATCAGTGGTGAAAGCAGCCTTGATACAGTGAGCCATTAGTGTCCAGACAGCGTCGGTCACTAGGGGAGAAGATGGGGGGGGGGGGTTCAGTTGGGACCGTCCGACCTGCTGCAGTTCTCTCGCGTTGTTACTCCTCTGCTGCTGCTGTTGTTGACTTTGTGGTCCAGGGACCGCCACTTATAGGGTTTATTGTGGTCTCTACTGGGCCCTGTGGGACACGGTGATTACACTGTCTGTTAGCTAGCCTCTGTTCTGTTCCTCAACCCCGTCGACAACGACCCGCCGACACGCACGCACGCACGCACGGGCGCACACATACAGAATGACCCCCAGGGCCAGCTACTGGAGCATTAGCAGCAATTAGTCAAGCCACAGCGGAGTGGTGTGTGTGTGTGTGTGTGTGTGTGTGTGTGTGTGTGTGTGTGTGTGTGTGTGTGTGTGTGTGTGTGTGTGCGTGTGCGTGTGCGTGTGCGTGTGTGTTGGGTAAGACTGGGGTGGGGGTGTTTTTTTTTTTTTTAGGGGGGGCTGCTGCTAGTAGCCGAAAATCAGCCAGCCGCACAATAACGAAAAGTGACAAGGAGGCTTCTGGTTGCTGCTTGGAGTGATGGGCTGAACTCTCTACTGACTGCTAATGAACAACCTCTATCCATCTATCCATCTCTCTGTCTCTGTCTCTCTCTGTTCAATTCAAGGAGCTTTATTAGCATGACAAAATGCACGTTTACACTGCCAGATAAAGTTAACACTTTGAGTAATACTATCTTGTGAAACAATAAAAAGTCAGAGATATAGTTATATATACTGTATATCCATATTGGAGACAGTAGCCTTATACATGTATAGCTGATTGTAATCTGTGGAAGTTTATGTTCTCTGATGTCTTGGTACAGTGGACACTGGACAGCATGTGTCTCTGATGTCTGGTACAGTGGACACTGGACAGTATGTGTCTCTGATGTCTGGTACAGTGGACACTGGACAGTATGTGTCTCTATGTGTGTTATGTGTGTCACTTTGTGTCTTTGATGTTTTGGTACAATGGGCAGTATGTGTCTCTGATGTCTTGGTATAGTGGGCAGTATGTGTCTCTGATGTCTTGGTATAGTGGGCAGTATGTGTCTCTGATGTCTTGGTACAGTGGACAGTATGTGTCTCTGATGTCTTGGTATAGTGGGCAGTACGTGTCTCTGATGTCTTGGTATAGTGGGCAGTATGTGTCTCTGATGTCTTGGTATAGTGGGCAGTATGTGTCTCTGATGTCTTGGTATAGTGGGCAGTATGTGTCTCTGATGTCTTGGTATAGTGGGCAGTATGTGTCTCTGATGTCTTGGTACAGTGGACAGTATGTGTCTTTGATGTCTTGGTACAGTGGACAGTATGTGTCTCTGATGTCTTGGTATAGTGGACAGTATGTCTCTCTGATGTCTTGGTATAGTGGACAGTATGTCTCTCTGATGTCTTGCTACAGTGGGCAGTATGTCTCTCTGATGTCTTGCTACAGTGGGCAGACGGTTAGGAAGTGTCAGTGGGTGCATAGTCTGTCTTCTCTTGGGACACAGATCTGGCTATTGTGGCCTCTCCGTCTCTCTCTCTCTCTCTCTCTCTCTCTCTCTCTCTCTCTCTCTCTCTCTCTCTCTCTCTCTCTCTCTGTCTCTCTCTCTCACTCTCTCCCTCTGGCCCTCTCCGTGTCTTTCATGTCCTCTCTGAGTTGTTGGGGAGAAGAAGGCCAGACAAACGACCAGCCTTTTATAAGGTGGGAGGGGAACTGGGGGGGGGGGGGGGGGGGGGGGGGGGGGGGGGGGGGCAAATACCAGGAGGGGGCATGGGATGGGGGGGTGTATACCATGCCTCGTCTCCTAATGCTCCAGTTTGTACACCCTTACAGGGACGGGACCAGGGAAAAAAAAGTTTTGTCCGTCGTACAGGATGAATTAGCTTATTTAGCTGCAATTTCAGTACAACTGACCATATACTTGATGAAACGTACGTGTAAAGGGCGAGATCAAAGTGTGCCAGTACTCTCCCTTATAGTGCTCTAAACGTGGCTACGTAACAGGTGACATCAGGGAAATGCAAGTCAAGCAGGCTCTGGCCAAACTGATTTGTGTAGTGACATTTCAGATGTGAAGAAGGCAGCATATCAGGCTGGACCCTAGTCTAGCGCCTGGGTTTCGCAGGGTTGTTAACAAAAGTGGCATTTTAAAGGTAGGGTAAGAGTTTTTCAAAGTTTTTCGATGATATTCAATGTTTTGAAATATGTTGCGGACGCTTTGGCCATAATAATGGACTACAGTTTGAGGTGACAGTTTGAGGCCCACCACTGCCATAATGTTTTCTGAAGTTATATTATATGACACTATCAGATAATATCACGGCTAACAACTAAACATGGGGACGCCATAGTGCAGCGGTCAAACTGTTTTCGAAACCTGCGTCCCTCCAGGCCTCTCCATTTTCCCTATAGCGTCCAATGGGGGCATGGAGTTGAACGTCTGGCCTCCTGTCAAAACACTGCATGCGTGCGTCCTCCTCATAGTTTACATACTGTACGCTTCGTGTTCTCGCGTTGCGTGTGTGCTGTGCATTGCCGTTGCGTGTGTGCTGTGCATTGCGTGTGTGTGTGTGTGTTGGCGTGCAGTCAAGGCCACGGTCTCTCTCTCCGTCTGTGTGGAGAGGACGTGCACTAATTGTCCCCTATCACGATATGGTAAACATGTGAAATTGGTTGAAATGCCAGCTGTCTGGACTGGACTCAGGCCAGACCCCCCCCACCACCACCACCACCACCACCCCCAGTCTTATTCATTACCACTTAAAGGAACATTCTACCCATCTCCTTCCTAAAGAACACCTGCATGTGTGTGAGTATTTATTGGTGGAAAGTCCACTAAGTTAAAGGTAATAGAGGCAGCCACTATTACTATATTACTATATGTTTGGAACTTTGTTAGTTAATGTTAGTTCCAAGCATGCGCTTTTCAGCCAATAGTGGTCTTCACATGTGCTCTGTTCAGCTGTAGCATTGGGAGTCAACGGGAGTGTCAGTACTCTCCATTATAGAACTCTACCTCAAACCCCCCCCACACACACACACATTAGCCACACCTGTCCTGATTCCATCTAATGTTTTGTTTTCATGTTTTTTTTGGCAACAACAAATATACTGTCGGACTACGGATTTTCATTAAAGATAGGGTGAGAAGGTCAGTCACGTGGGAGAGACTCGGAGTGGAGCCGCTGCTTCTTCGCCTGGAAAGGAGCCAGCACAGGTGGTTGGGGTTCATCTGGTTAGGATGCCTCTCGAACATATCCCTATAGGGAGGTCCTCAATGCGCGTCGCACATCAGGACCCCCAAGGAGGGATCGCGAAATCTGGAGACGCTCTGGTGGGAGCTGTTCCCCCTCTCGGACCCCGGATCCGTGGCTGATGAAATTGATGGAATATTGGGCGCAAATCCTTTTTTTCGGTGAAAAACAATCGCTCTATGCCCCAAAAGTGTATGGGAGGGGGGGACGCTGATTCTCCCATAGCTCCTCATATCATCATATCGGAGTAGTGGAGCTATGGACCAGAGCTAGCCAGCACACTCCTGACACAACTCCTATTCTCCTAACGATTTCTACGCTAAACAAAATGCTTCCACCACGGCCCATTACAGTGGCACACAGTGTAACCCAAACAGATAAAGAGCTACCTCAGATGCCTTGTAAACCCCCCCCCCCCCCCCCAAAGCACATAATTATCCAGCATGCATGGCATTCCAACTCGCAGGAATGACAAGGAGATTGTTATTGTGCCCTCAGCACCGCATACTTCCACTTTTTCCTTTCTCACATGCATGCATGCATGCACGCCACACACACACACACACACACACACACACACACACACACACACACACACACACATTCACACGCCACCCTTTTCACATTGGAGGCCAGTTCTCGTTTCCAGTGATGAAGCCAAACAATCAATCTCCATTCAGTAATTCCAGGAGGAGAAGGGGGGGGACGGGGGAGAGAGGGATATATTCAGCAAAAGAGTGAATTTATAGTGCGCCTTCAGACTCCATCTGAGCTCATAGCACTTGCAGTAGTACTTGCCCTAGCCTTGACCTTCGACAGGTGTACAAAAAGTAGAACAGTCTCAACCTATGTACCTTACTGTAGATACAATTTTAGGTAGACTTCACTAGCTGTCCATCACTTTATGATGTGGGAAATCTGATGTCTTAGTACAGTGGACAGTTTATACAGTATGTCTCTGATGTCTTGGTGTAGTGGACTGTATATCTCTCTGATGTCTTGGCACAGTGGACAGTAGGTGTGTCTGTGATGTCTTGGTACAGTGGACAGTAGGTGTCTCTGATGTCTTAGTACAGTGGACAGTTTATACAGTATGTCTCTGATGTCTTGGTACAGTGGGCAGTAGGTGCCTCTGATGTCTTGGTACAGTGGACAGTAGGTGTCTCTGTGTTAGTACAGTGAACAGTATCTGTCAATGGGCAGAGAGTTAGGAAGTGTCAGTGGGTGCATAGTCCAGTATTGGAGTTCTATTCCAGTAGTTTTGGACTGGAACCAGTTGGTGTAAAGCTCAATGAGCATGTTGTTCTCTCTCTCTCTCTCATGCTGTGATGACTCCTGGATTAGGACCCAGTGTGCGTTTGCTAATGGGTTTCCCTCTTTTCCCCCCTTGACTCCCGCGGTCAGGTCCATGGGAAGTGTGTGTGTAGACACAACACGGCAGGTGCTCACTGCGAGAGCTGCTCTCCGCTCTACAACGACCGACCTTGGCAGGCGGCGGACGG